>BLKR01000398.1:57500-546335 GCA_011170035.1 Teleogryllus occipitalis | reverse complement strand
GACGAGGTCGAGCGCGTTTTCGATAAACTATCTAAAGACATCCAACAACTACCGTGTGTTCAAGAACTTCGTTCTTGTAAAGAACATTGGAATCGCGGACGCACGCGCGCCGATTGCCCGCCGCCGTCGAAGAGAAACTGCCGGGTTTGCATCTATCTCCGGCAGCCTTGCAAGCAACACTACTCGGACGCCAACGCACCGTCGAGGAAGGAGTGTCCTTCGTGTCAACTCAACGACCGTCTCGTCTGCACGCAGCACACCCCTCAACAAGGACCTGCGCCGTTAAAACGGGATTGTGTGTTTTGTCTGAGGAATATCCTTACGTCTGTGTAAGTGTGTCATGAACTGTATAGATTCCATCATAATCGGTCTCACCCTTGTGCACTTTGCTTTAGTGATCGCTGCTTTTATCTGTTTAATGCTTTAAGTGCGCCCCGTCAGCAACATGGCTATACATGAAGCGAAAACCACTGCCGCGAGGCTCGCCTACGAAGACGTCCTCGACGCGAGCAGCGGGTGGAAGGGTGAGGCGGCCAAGTTGTGGTTCAACATCGCGAAGGCCGCGGACGATCTCTCCGCCATCGCCCGCCGGGACGATGCATGGAAAATTCCCAAGCTCTGGGACATCTCCGACTCCGTGTGGAACGTCGCCTACACCGCTAAGCGTCTTCGTGAAGAGCAAACGTATCGTTTCAACGATGAAAAAGAAAAGACATTATACGACCTGACCGTTTTCATGCATACTAAAGTTCTTGAGGTCATGGATCAACTCATTACCCGCCTGCAAGATTCAAAAATCACCACCAAGCCGTGTCAGAAACAGCAACTGCGGAAACGCATGACCTTTATCCGGAAAGATGTTGAGGCTCTCCCCACACCTCACGAAGCGAGTCCCGAGACGAAGAGGAAGAAGAAGAGGGAATGGAAGAACGAAAGAAGAGAGTACATGGCGGACATTCAAAATTAAAAATAGATTTCGCCGCCACCCTGTAAAACGACGCGACAAACCCTGACGCTCGTCAGTTCATCATGAGCGTCAGCCAAGCAAACATCATGGTCTTCTCGGACTCGGAGGAGGATGATCAACAGGATGAGGTGTACGATGACGAAGAGAATTCGCAGGAAGAAGAAGAGGAGGAAATAGAAACTTGCAATATACCCGCGTACGTTGCCACCAAAGAGTACGTTAACGAACGACTGGAACATGCTCGTCAAATAGCATCACGAGATGCCGATTGTGCAATCACGGAACAGGTCGCTCCACTAAAGACAAAATTACAACTCGTGACCGACAATCAATCCAGATGTCTCCGCCAATGGAATGTCAACGATGCCTTCAACGCCGATCTTTACCGCATCTCGAATACGGCTTCTCCTCAAGACGAAAAAGATGTCGCCAACAAAGCGTACGTCGACCGCAACATCAAAAACATCAAGACGCATCTAGAAAAAATTCCAAAAATCAGATGCAGCAAACTGGGAAACGTCAATGTGATGAAGAAACGTCTCGTCAACGTGGCGCCGCCCGTCAAAAAGGAAGACTGTGCCACGAAAGGGTACGTGGATGAGAAAATCAAAAAAGAAATCGCTAAAACTCTAGCCGGCAAACAAACATGAACTGTTTTCTGTATCGGTTTGATTTCAATAAAAAAAATTTAAATTTGTATTGTTTTTTATTTCTTTCCTAACCTTCTCCCTTCCCAAAATAGGTATTCCCATTATAAAAAATAAATAGGTCTTTTCAAAAAAAATCTATTATAAAAATAGGTCTTTTCAGAAAAATAATAATACATATTCTATTATAAAAACCAAATATGTCTATTCAAAAAAAAAAAAAAAAAAAAAAGTATTTCAAATTGCGCGCCGCCGCCACCTCCCGCCAACGCTCATAGAGCGCCACAGCCTCCATCCGACGCTCATAGAGCGCGCCACCACAGCCTCCATCCGACGCTCATAGAGCGCGCTGCCAGCTCCGGCGGCGCGGGGGCTCATTAGCGCCGAGCGCTATCGTCAACGGACATCCGCCGCGGCCGGCCCGCGCGCGCGCGCGCGTACTATCAGTACCTCTAACAACACACTTCCACTCCGGATGTCGCCGTAGCTCAGAGCCAGAGCGCTGGGTAACCCCCCCTCTCTCTCGAACAGGAAACGGGGCTCGGCCTGGTTCGAATCCGCCTCGGACGACGCATTTTTGAAACACCACCCCACACACATACTTACACACTTCGCCACCAGAGCGCGCGCACACGCCACCAGAGCGCGCACAAGGTTGGCAGCCTTGGGGGGGGGTGTTGACATCCAACCGGATGTTGACATCCGGTGTTATAATTGGTGGCGCCGGTTGTTGATGTTGACATCCGGTGTTATAATTGGTGGCGCCGGGAGACGGGCCGGTCTGGGAAGTGACTTATCGCAGCTGTGACGTCACTTCCTGGTCCAGGACCCGCATATATCCCCTACTCACGCAGGTCATGAAATCTGACCGAAGAATGGGAAACAGAGGCATTGTAATTGTAGCAAGAAGCATTGCGAACAAGACTAGGCATGATACGCTGAATAACAGAGGCACTGAGCTTCTGATGCTACTGAACATGAAATGTGAGACACAAAAAATGTTAAAGAAATAGTTGAGAGACAAACCACTCAACAGGGAATAAAAAGAATGGACAAGGATAAAGATCATTTATGTGTCTTAAAAGAGGAAGAATGAAGTCAAAGTCGGAAGCAGTTTAATAGCTGCCCAGTATCGGGCACGACACTATGATAAAGGGTTCTCAAACTTTCCCAAGCCACATTTGGCACAAAGAAGTAGAAACCATTGATCAAATCTTATCAGCTTTTCCAATTCTACCAAAGACCGAATACTTCGAAAGACACGATAAGGTGTGTAATCACCTCCCTTGGTAGGTCTGTACCGCCCTCGAAGATCCAAACACTTGCCTCAAATGGTACGAACACTCACCCAAGCCAGTGACGTCTGTTGCATTCTGTATAATATTGTACGACCAACAAATTGAGACTAATCGCAAGATAGCGGCGAACAAACCGGATATTGTTATCCGGGATTTGTAGAAAAATTCGTGTCTACTTTTAGATGATGCTGTGCGATCTTAGCCAAGGAGGCAGAGAAACGTCTTAAATACAAGAGTTTGGAAATCGAGATCAGCCGAATTTGGGGCGTGAGAGCACAGGTCGTCCCGATAGTTATAGGAGCTCTGGGATTTGTTCCGCAACATTTATGTAAGCAATTTTATTTTATTTTATTTATCTTACGTCAAAAACAGTTAAAAACTGTGTATGACGTGTTACGGGGAGAGGTGAATTCTGTGCACGTTTTCATAATTCTGTGATTCCTACCCTAAGCCATATACAACTTGAATTTTGTATAAAGAAAAAAATAAATGAGCGGTTTTTGCTAGGATGGTCAACAAAATATTCGCTCCAATTTAATAAAATTGTAACTTGGCTAAACACCCATGTCATTCGAAAGACTGGGAAATGTAAGACTTTACTTTCTTTGAAACAGCCCACTTTTTGCACAAAGTATTGTAGAGGCGAGGCACCGATAGTATCTAGATCTGCTCCTTAGGAAGCTGGTTGCAACCCGACCCATAACATCTTTAGTCGTGAATTAGAGTAATAATAATAATAATAATAATAATAATAATAATAATAATAATAATAACAATAATAATAATAACAATAATAATAATAATAATAATAATAATAATAATAATAATAATAATAATAATAATGGTGATGAATAACATATTTGTGTTCTTTGTATAATTTCCCTTTCGTATAACCGCGCCAGTCCTCGTGCATCAACTGCAAGTTAGATACTATGGAATCAGCAGTGTGTGTATTCATTACAGGGTTAACTCCGATCTGCTATTGAGACACAAAAATTGTAAAGCTTAGGCGATGACAAACTGCAGGCTGCTAGCGGCATGCAGGATTATGTTGAAGGGATGTACCTTAGCCAACATCTCAAAGGCACGGAAGTGGAAGTGCACAGAGAGATCACGCAAATGACCTTCAGTTCGCTTTGGCATAAGCGGCCTCCGCCGCGAGCCGATGACGAAAATAAGAGTGAGCTAACGTCAGGAGAAAGAAGTCAATTGGGCGCAGCACACGCATTTATATTTCAACAAGAGGCGTGTGTTACGCAAATATTTACTGAGAATTTACGCTCAAACAGAAAACGAAGAAATTGAAATAGTTATACAATCATATTTCAACTTACAAATTTAAAGACAATCTAACGCTTGATGTCCTCGTAATGATGTAATCGCCACCGGTTCCATTAAATAGGGAGCAGGGAGGTGGAGCTCTTGGCTGCTGATATGAATCTGTGTGAACTCAACCGCTCGTTTCTTTCTTTATTTATTCCAAGTTCAGTAGTATATGGCTTAGGGGAGGGATCACAACAGCTGGTTTTGTTGATGGAGGCCATTCCGCCTCGTTTTTTTTCCCACTCTGGCATAATTTTGCGGACAACCAACTTTTGAAGTCTCCAGCTGCTACTAAAAGTAAGTACAGCACCCGCACAGTTCATCGCTGCTGCAACAAGAAAGTGTTTATAATTCATTGGAGCCACAAGTGGCAAATTGCTTGGTGGTAGAAAGAAGCTTACAGTATCCTCCTAAATTCGAAAGATGACCGTGATGACTGCCCGTTTTTCTCGTTACTATTTCCATCCAACTTCACTTATATAATCCGTATTAAATCCGTAGAGACTGGACACTTTTTTATGTAAAACGAAGGTTTCTTCATGTTGTGTACAAGATGCGATTAATTTAATTCCAGCGCTGCTATTGGCTCCGTGCAATGCGACACTTCGGGAAGTCATGCGATCCTTCTTGATTTTTTTTTTTTTAATTATGTGTTCGTTTTGGTATGGGCTCAGCAAGTTAGGATATGATGTACAGTCAGACTCCGGTTATAGTGAACTTCTGGGGACTTACATTTTTAGTTCATTATATCCAAGTTCACTACACCCGATGATGTAAAAATTAAATAGAATTTCTCCACAATTATTGATTTTATTTTAAACGAAAAAAAATTACTGAAAATTTCAATATCTTTATTTGACCTTAAAAAATCAATTATTTTCAATTGTTTGGTGCAAACATTTTCCGTTAGTTATTTGTCTAGATCCTTGTCCTGAGTTCGTTCTTTCTCCATACTTTATCTGCTTTGTTAATTGTCACTATGTATCGTAATGCAGTCTTGACGCTCTTCAATTGCTCTTGCACTGTTGGAACACCTTCATTTGCATCGTTTGCATTGTAGCTTTCCTTTATACTCCTCCCGGTTTCTGTAGCTGTATCACGAAGAAATGCTCATGCAGGCGGATCTTGCTAGTTACAGTGAAGAGAATACGCCATGTTCGCCTCATGTCGCTCTTACCCCCGTCTGGGAATTAATTAGGCTCGGGAATGGAGGACACCGGTTGCTGGACGGCGTAATCTGACTACCGACCTCAAAACGCCAAATATATACATTATTATTATTATTATTATTATTATTATTATTATTATTATTATTATTATTATTATTATATGTACCCTACTACAAAAGGTCCATATAAAAACCCGAAGTGTAAAGTTCAGACGAATTTTTAAAAAAATGAAAAATAGTCAAAACTGTTTGGAAAAATTATATTTTTAAGCAACATTTTCGCCTGATTTTAAGTGATTTGCCTCTGATTCTATTTCACTCAGTACCGACGTTGTCTCCGCATTTCTTACGACCGCCTGCATCTGAAAAATGTATCACACTTGCAGTATTGGTGTTTTTGACACACACACACCCCATACGACTCGAAGTATTCTTTCCTCGTTTAGATCATTATAAATACTGCATGACGAATCAGCACAAGTCACTTCGTTGTCTGACGATGTGTCATTTCCTTTAATTACATGTCTAAAACATTCAATTTACCCATCTTGTTTGGATTTTTCGTCTACTCGTATTTTTCCCAGCTTTCCTGCTAGGGCGAATACCGATATTTTGCTTTGTTTGCTTCTGGGCAATAAATAACTTCGTTTTTTCTCCACCTTTAGATGCAATATAAATTATTTGCACCGTGTAAATTTTCATTATCAATATTAATTTTATTTTATTGTTATAATAGACGTCCGTTTTCGTTGCTGTAATGCAGAGTTTATTCGCCCTGCAGGGCCAAATAAGGGGACGAGGATTTGCCTTCATGCGCAATGAAGTTATTTACGCCCTTGTTAAACGCTCGTTCATAATGGCAGAAGTTCCCTAATGTCTGTCCCAACTTCGCCTGCAAAGAGGCGCGTGCACGAGACTTCATCCCAGGATCCCATAAAAAAGTCCTCTGCTCCAGAACATAGAGCCGAACGTAAATTCTAATTACAAATTTTGAAACTTATCTGGTAATATACAAACTCTTTCATATTCATTCGTGACTTCATTAATTCAGAACATGTGCTTGAAAATGAGGGGAAGTAATCCAATTCAGAGAGTTCACATGTTACAGTGAAGAAACAGGGCAAACAATTGAGGTTGATAGATTCGTTATGAAAAAGGATCCGCCAAACATCAACGGATACACCTGTTTTGATTGATGATCATTCCTTATTAACAACAGCAGTTCACTATTATGGTACTGTAAATGCGTTATTGTGACGCATTGTGTGGGCTGGTAAGCATGCTCATGTCGCGTTATAAATGAATATCGGACTGTGAACTGCTAGAATTTTCAGATTAAAATGTGTGTTTATGTATAGCGTACGTTTGTAAGATTTATCTTGCTTTTTAGTTACTTGTTTTAAACTAAAAACGTGTTTATTGTCCACCAGAAACATCGTCCTACAACATTTTCTGGTTTAATTTATAACGTTGCTTTTTTTGCCTCTGTTCCCATGGTGACTACATTTCCCGCTGCACAACAGTCAGCTGATTGTTGAGTACTTACAGTAGTCGCTCGATGTGTTCTTGAATTCTGCTAGGAATTGAGAGTCACTTAATTACCTTACATGTGAATGGGGAAGTGACAGTTATTCGAAGTATATATAGCTTTGTAAATAAAATATCTATGTATAAGATCTAGTAAACCATAAGCTCTGATCTTCGTTTGAATCCCCCATTCAAGTCAGAAATTCTAGTTAGCAATACTAGTTTATGACGAAGGAGGGATTAAGTTAAATATTCTCCTGGAATTGCGAACAAGAGGGAGATAATACAATATAACAAGCTCCGAAAGGCAGGGATAATCAGGATAGCAAGTCGAGGCTGAAACTTGTATTCTGCTTATAAACATTAAACACTGGTGATTATATTTTACATAGAATGTAGAATCTATTTTTTGATCGAAATGGTCCGCAATATGATAGACGAGATGATACTATTTCATAAACATAAAACGTTGCAATGAGACCTCGCGTTTTTTTATTTGGGCAAAACAATGATTAGCTGATATAGAGTTCATTGTGAAGAAATTACTAATAAAAATAACAGTAATAAGTTCTATCATAAATCAGGCTAACATATGTTTCTATTCTTTAATAATATTCAGTATTACAGTAAATCGTAATTATTTGAACAGTGTATCAATGTGTAGGACGCTAGGTCTGTTGCTTTGTTTGGAATTGTGTGCGCAGGGCGTGCCCGGAGCAGCCGTCGCCCAGCCCGCTGCACAAGCGGCGCTCCGCGGGCAGCAACATGTCCTCGTCGGCGGCGGCGTCGGGCGGCGCCGGGAGCGGGGCGTCGTGCGCGGCGTCGGGCAGCGCGTCGTCGTCGGGCGAGGGCGCCGCGTCGTCATCGTCGCCTGCGTCGTCCGCGGGCGGCGAGGTGGCGGGCGGTGGCGGCGGCGCGGGGGCGGCGGGCGGCGCCGGGGCGGGGGCGGCGGGCGCGGGCGGGGGCGGCGGGGCGGCGCAGGCGGGCGCGCGCCGCTCGGGCGTGCTGTCGTTCCTGCGCGGCGCCGGCGGCGGGGGCGCCGGGGGTGGGGCGCGCGTGGACGGCGTGCAGTACCGGCCGGCGGGCGCGGCGCCGCCCGAGCAGGCGCCCGCCGCCCCCGCCCCGCCGCCCGACCAGTCGCCCTCCGCCGCCCAGGCCGCCCAACAGAAGGACGACGACGCCGCCGCCGCGGTGAGCATGCGCGCGCCGCGAGCGAGAGAGAGAGACGTGTGTTGGCTTTACCCGCCCGGGTTTGCGCGTCTCATGTTTAGCCTCTCCCCCGGAGGCTTCCACAAACACCCGGTTTTACCCAACCAAATATACGCGATCTGGGTGTAACCGTATCCTGCGAACGCGCCAACAAATCCTCTGTTTTCTCCAGCTGCATTCAGTGTATCTCACGCTTAAACGGGAGAACTTTGACCTACATTGATTAAACATTTCTCACGTATAGAGGTTCAGGGTACGGTCAACCACCAGCCCATTTTATAAAGAAAATCAGGTGCCGACTAATTTCGTTCGAGAAAGCCTTATCCTCGAGGTGTGGACAGGGAGAGGTAGCTCAGTGCATTAACTGATGTCAGTGCAGTGTCCTCTGACCGGAAGTTTCTAGGTTCGAGTCCCGACGGCGACAGGATTTTCGACATTAGCTTGTCAGCTAGGTTGAATTCAGTCTCTGTCTGGAGGAGAATTCTAGCGGCCAGCTCCTCTGATCGGTAGTTTTCCGGGGTTTCTCCGATCAACACCAGGCGAATGCCGGAGCTGTACGCTAACAAACGGGCCACGGGTCGAGCGCGATCTTTCCTCCCTCTACCCTGTCTTCTCCTCGCGCTTTACGTACTCACATTTACACTTACATGCACTACACTTCTTAGGAAGGAACTAAAGGAAGACCACTGGCGAGCTTATAGGTTGTCCCGACCGGGGCGGTGCCCCGCTGGAGGGAGACGCCTGCTTCGGGAAAACCCGCCGACGGGTTGGTCGGTGCCGGATAAAAACGCGCACTACAATTACAGGACTAGTGACCTTAGCATTTGAGGCGCTCGAATTCAGTAACCAATCAGTCAGTCGGGATACGTGTCTGTTTTACCTGGCCGGGTTTGCGCATCCCGTGTTTAACCGTGACCAACCAACCAAATGCGACCACAAACATCCATTTTGACCCAACCGAGTGTACGCATTCTGTGTGTGACCTTGTCTTGAGAAACCTCCAAATAAAAACGCTCATCATCCCACCGTATTCAGTGCATCTCGTGCTTCAAAGGGAGGACTTTTACCTATATTGATTAAACATTTCTCACGTACAAACGTTCAGGCTACTGTGACGTACTAGAGTGAAAAACACAGACGACTGTTCTGATTGATATATACAATATATTT
The DNA here is from genome assembly GCA_011170035.1 of Teleogryllus occipitalis. Lineage (NCBI taxonomy): Eukaryota > Metazoa > Arthropoda > Insecta > Orthoptera > Gryllidae > Teleogryllus > Teleogryllus occipitalis. Next base: position 537,026 of record BLKR01000398.1, on the reverse strand, counting down.
ACAGAAATTTTACAATTAATGTACAATGATTATGATACAAAAATCTAGCCCCTTGGCAACCTTTCAATTCTCTTAGCCGCGAAACCCCGCGACCGTCCCCTAGGCCTCGCCCAGAACCACTGCTTCGGAAGCAGCAAAAAGCAACGCGAAGTGCGAAGCTGTCGGACATAGAGTCCCGTAACTACACCAGTTACATGGCTTGTTGCCAAACCGATCTTCGACCTGAAGATCACGTGCAAGGATTGCACTGGAGATACCTCACGTCTTTCGACACCCAGCGTATCCCGCGAGGCGCCTGTCGGCGCGGCCTTAAATATCCGCCGGCTCGCCCCACCCTACAAGCAGCGGGCGACACACGGCTCGCTGGCCAGCCTTTCCAGAGCTACAACCGACACCTCTTAGACTCGCATCCGCGCGCGTCCCTTTGAAGGAAATTCCAGCCGGGATTCCTGAGGGCATTTCCAACCGGCGCGGCGTGGCGCCGCACCCGTCCACCCCCATCCACATCCGGCTTTACGCGGGTTTCCCCGAAGCGGCCCGACGCACCGGCGCCGGACTAGGCGACGCTACACTACCTATGATCAACCACGAGTCCGTTTTGTAATGAAAAGCAGGTGGCGGGGAATTTTGTCTTAGGTATAGCTACAAAAACTCGTGCTTACATGGGCGGGTAAAATAGTCAACAAAAGTGTCAAGAGTTCGAAAAGAGCATCAGTCTCTTTACGTTCGAGTGCCGGCACATCATAGAGAGATTAATATCATGCGTTTTAGCATATTGGCGTAGATTGAGATGGATATTGTCCCCACGATTGATTGATTTATTTTTTTGTGTTTCCGGGCGCGTCAACTACTTTGGTCATTAGTCCCGTTAGTGTAGTGCATGTTTTTTTCTCGGGAGATGGCGGTGATCTTCCCCCGCTGGATGGCGAGATCCGGCGCCGACCTACCGTCGGCTAGCGGGGCTTCCCCCTAACCAGGACTCTCCCACCAGCGGGGCACCGCCCCAGTCGGAACAAGCTCTAACTTCCCGACCGGTCACCCGGAATATGTGGTAGTGTAGTGCATGTTAGTGTAAGTGTGTGTGTAAGGGGAGAGGATAGGACAAGGAAGAGGAAGGACAGATCGCGCGCGGTCCGTGGCCCGTTTGTTAGGGTACTGCTCCGGCATTCGCCTGGTGTTGATCGGAGAAACCACAGAAAACTACCGATCAGAGCAGCCAGCCGCTAGAATTCTCCTCCAGACAGCAGCTGAATTCGACCTAGCTGAACAGCTAGTGTCGAAAATCCTGCCGCCGTCAGGACTCGAACCTAGGACCTCCCGGTTAGAGGCGCTGCAGAGACATCAGTTGTTGCACTGAGCTACCGCTACCGGTTTGTCCCCACGAAGAATAACATTCAGTTGAATACAAGTTGTTTCGTTTGTACAATACATACAACTTAGGTATCCGAGGGCTGATCCATCAATTATTTCAGGAGGAGGGGGTGCCAATTTTCGTTTACAACTCCCTTCCATTTATTATATAGTTTTGAAATAATAAAAATAAATTTAAAAGACTGTGTATTCTGAATGGAAATACTACTTTAAAATATAAAATAATCATTGTGATGATTTTTTAATAAATTGCGAACATTTTTATTACATTACGAAAATAAATTGGGAAACTGGCATTGCCCGGGATCCATCACTGCCAATAACTCGTCCTGAAGGTTAAATGAAAAGTTTTGTGTTTTCGAATATTTCTCGGTAGTAGAGGTCCCAATAGCCGTGATTCATAAGGTGAATGATGAAAATTCGAAAAACACAGAAATTTGATTTATCAAGAATCTGTCGCATTTAATTTCAAAAGGTGTGCTCTACAACAACAGTTGAGGTATCACATCCATGAATGGCTGTTCTTGATTACTTTTGTAAGTAGCATCAAGATTAAATGGATAAATGCAATCAATTTCTTTTTATAATGTCAATCAATTTCTTTTTATAAGTATTTGCTTGCAATAAAAATCATTCACGATAGCAAATCACTGATTAAATGGCTTTTTGTGATTTACGGTCAAATGAAAGTCCAATTCAAGGTATCGTTTTAGCTTACCTGCAAGATTTTCACCACAATTTCTTCAGAAGAAAATAATTCATCGGCTCCCTTTTCCGTTATTTAAGATTGATGGCTGTGGCTTGTCGTTTTACTTTTCTTGACAAATATTTATATAAAATCGCCATGAATAAAATGAAATGGTGAAAATTAATATTACCTCTAACAAATTGCTAGTATCAGTTTGATACTACAGTGAACCCTCATTAACACGAATTCCCAGAGACCCAAATAATCGGAGTTAGTGTTTAAAAACTCGTGTTAACAGAGTATTATAAATGTCCGTATTACGGTAATTCTTTGCCGGGACAGAATTTTTGTTCGTGTTCCCGCGAAATTCGTGCTAACCAGGGTTTACTGTATTATGATATTTGGAAAATAATTGTTAGGAAAGGAAAAGTTAAATTCCATTATAAAGAAAACATTATCAAAGCAGATGTAGATTTTTTATATGCTACGACTTTTTAAATTAGTTCTTTAGGGAAGCATTTTGTCGAGACCAAGATTTCTTTCTTTCTTGTTTTTCTTTCTTTCTTCTAGACCTTTTATAGGCCATGTCGCCTGCAGTCGCTGCTCTGCGCCTCTAAGAGTTTTTAGAGCTGCTTTCTGTAGGTTCTTCTCCTTTTCTTCGGTGTATAGAAGAATCCGTGCATGCTCTCCTTGACTTGCACGAGCCGTTTCTTTCTTTTCGTCCAAGATCTGATTTGAGTCTGATATTGAAAACGACGTCTTCTCTTCGGTTTTATGTATATTGTCTATCGCAAACTTTATTACCATTTTTTTTTCTTTACAGTGTATCGAAAAAAAATCCTTTTTGCTCTTAAATCTTTTATGTTTCTGCGAGGAATGGTTAGTGATCTCCAAACGAACAACCACTCTGGTATCAGTTTCCTTCTGCCCGTAGAGCTCCGCGTCCCAGTCGCCTGCCTTCAAAGCCCCTTCTGTTAAGCTCTACGAGATTGATTCCGTACTTTAGGCCTCTCCAGTCGTTCCACTTTGAGTACTTGGAATCTCTGCAGTCTCTGCAGCAACAGAAATTTGGAGTCTGGGTATCTATCGGACCAGGGATAATGATTCGAAGAGGCGGGATAATTTTGAGGAACAATAGTAAAACAAAATCCTTTTGAAATTTGAACGAAGAGGTAAATATTTCTGAAATTTTACATTCACTGTAAGCATATGAGTGTGTTGATGGCTCATTTATGGACAATATTACAGTTAAAAGCTTCTACAACTTAATTGAAATCATATGAAATATTTTATCAAAATCTCTCGTAACATTTGTTTTACGGTGAAGAAAATTAAAGATATATTCACTAACGTCCAAGTATGAATAGTTATCACATGACTGATTCGCTGATAAATGTACAAATGTTCTGACGCCTACCTTGCGAAGAGGGAGAGTGCCTGAAATGTTCTCAGCCGTACCTTTCCGTTTCACACCATTGCTTGTTCATGGTAGCTTCTTTCAACATATTACAGGCAGGTAATAGCGTGCAACACGAGGCAAGGTGGCCCTTACGCTGATGTTTGTGACATTGTGGATTGGCCAGTAAAAATAGCTATTGGGAGCTAGTGAATTTAGTTGTGGCGGTCATGAAAATCAACAATAAAGTGACTGGATAGGCTGACCAAGTTTCAGCCAACTATAACAATCATTGAATATTCTTAGCAACTCTTACATATTGACATAAATTTTCGTTTTGGTTTAAATAGCTCAGTAAATTATTTTAATAATGAAAGCGTCCAGTTTCCAAAAGGTTGAATTTCATGGGGAGTGAGTGCCAAAATCACAATTTCTCTGCGTGTAATTTTCAATGAATCTATGTTCCCGACCCAATAAATTCCATAAGGTTCTATTGGATACGGAAACCAATATTTTACCAATCTCCTACACACAAGTCACATACGCCTAGCAAACCTCCCTCACCCAACGCCTCCCCGCACCATCTCAGGAACTCGCGAGCTCGTTTGCGGAATAGCTATCTCGTAACTCACAGTGGGAAACTAGCGTCTACCAATAATACTGTAAGTGCTGTCGTTTCATTTCCATCCCTCTGAATTTTATTTCCTAGAAATTGCCTGCACATTTAGGGCGTAGGTTCTCATTCAAATAATGTTAACGACGTTGCAAGAAAGGCAACATGTCCGAACTGCAGATTTGCCCATATTTTTGAAAGGCGAAGCACTGAGCCAGAACGCAGTGTTCGTGGATAATAAATCCACTCTTCCGTAGCCGCGACGGCGCTAGGCATGAGCAGACGGGCGATCGCCCGGGGCGCCCGAAGGTGGGACTGGTAGGAAAAAATTATTTAAAAAATGAAAAGGAAATTAGAACTCGAGAAAATCGTTATCGTAATTTTATAAGTCGCAGTACATTATTCTGATATTTCATCAAAATATCAATTAATTTTTTACCTTAAAGGTGATTTTAGTCATTACATTACTTTGGAAGGACTATGAAATTAATCAAATGACGCTAACATACAAGAAGTTTTATTTAACACTCACAATGTTATAAATACAATGTTTTAGCGTTTTAAGATCACCGTGGAAATTGTATTATTTTATTACTAAATACATTCACATCTTTAATTTTCACTTTTTTTGTGGGAGACTACTTTACAACATTGCCCCGGGCCCAAAATTGTCTAACTCCGGCACTGAGTCCCAGCATGCGGCATGCGGTCGCGTTTTGCTGTATCATGTAAAGATTCCGATCTCGGGCTCGCGTTTCGTAACAACATATTTGCTACGTCGAAAACAGTTGGTTTTGTTTCTACCGTAAGATCATTTCCACTGCTCTCCCCCCTCCAGTAGGTTAGGTAAGACTGAAGTAGTTTACTGTTTTAGCACTTTTCACTTAAACGTAAGATTTATTTCCCTGCCAATTGTCCCCAAGTAAGTCCTTGGGCCACAGAATATTTCGGGGGGGGATATGGGGTCAGGAGGCATAATGCCGTATCTCATTATCCCAGCACTCATACTTAAGACTACAGTGGCAATTTTTGTTTTTATTGTTTTTTATTTTTTAAAAATGCGCTAACATGGTCAATCGTCACTTCTCATCTCCTGCACCAATTTTAAAGATCTTTGGAACTGCACTAAAAGTCATTACTTCTGATGTATAGTTAGAGTTCAAAATTTCTATTATGCCCGAGTTACGCATCGTGCACGCGCGCACGCACATATACGCACACACACACATACACACACATACACACACGTACACATACGCGCACACATCCTTCCTTACCGACACAAGTTACGATGGATTTTTTCCCTCCATCTCTTAGACTCTCAAAATGTGTTTAATCGAATCTGCAAATCTCCGCCTCTTAATTTTTGAACCGAATCCAAAATACTAAGTGCAGTTAACGAAACCGATCGAAAGTGTGGTAATGAACTCAAAAGATTTCTACAATTGTTGTTCCAGGCGTATTCAGCATTCTACAATTATACAGTGCAAAAAAAATATGAATGTAACTTTATGGTAATGCCTAGTTGGGCTCCAGCAAGAACCCATTTTCAGTTTTAGGACAGTGATTTACAAAGTGCGGAATGTTCACACGAGTGCAACTAGTGGATCCATAAATTTCAAGAGATAGTCATGCATGTGCCTCCAGCTCGTTCTTATTAGGTCTTTTCCTCATTTTCCACAAACCTAGTATTTAGCATGTACGATTTATTGTCTCGTCTTATATAATAGTTTTATAATAAAACATTAGTTCTTTATCGCACCCTTGGTTCCACTTTGATGACTTGCCAGTCGTTTTCTTGCAGGTTACGTTCACACTTCACTTTCTATATAATTCCATTGCCTTCTAAGTCAAAGCATTTTTTAAGAGTACATCCATTTTCTGTTACCACATTACTGATTAAAAATTTACCGAAGAATCACCCACCACACTCATGATGGTTTGTTGTTTTCCAAAATTAAGTGGTTCTTTTCACGTTTAAGTTTACGGCAATTGTGAATAGTACTTCATTTAAATTACTTAGGTACCTTTTCAATTTACACGTGTTATGCTCCAACACTATTTCCCTATTTTTGGAAGTTCGTATGATGTATTTTCTCTCTCTTCATATCTCAGAAAAGCATGATCCGGCAACCCCGTTCATGCTTTATGTCCTCGCGTCTCAGACATTTACATTTTGTGACTGAGCCTCGTCATATTCCGCTGCGTACAGATCGATGGGTGATGCCGAGGTTAGACCCCCAAGAGAGTTTGATTTTCCCTGCTGGAAAAGTATTTCTCTTTGCCTGGGATAAAACTAATCCATATTAGGTGCCTCGTGAATGTTTTCCACGCCTTGAAATGTTCCAATCAACGAAATTAGAAAAGAAATTTTGAATTGGTAGGAATCTTTATTTACCAGACATTGTGAGACATTGGAAAAAAAATTGACTCTTGCATCGGACATATTTGCCAGGTAATAGTCAGAGGGAACACGTGGGCATATTATTATTCACATCCACAATCAATTTAAAAAAAGAAGACGAAATCGTTGGTTTTTATCATACCACTTCTCATTGTTCACGTGCTTCTTTTGTTTCAAATCCTCTCGTACAGAAAATTTCTTATTCGCATCATGCTTTTAAGCCTCAACAGTAGCGAATTCAGACCCCCCCCCCAATAAATAATTTTGCCTTATTTTTTTAAAAAAAATTGGAGGTGAAGTAAAAAATTGAGTAAATTGACAATGGAAAAATTGCTTCGGTTGTGATGAAGTATCCTTCCTTCGAAGGGAAAATAAAGCCGGTTGTCCCATGTTGTAGATTAACTGCGTGTAAAAGATTCTCAAACCTAAAAGAAGCCTCTGAGCTAAATTTAAATAGCCTGTTACGTCTCCCGAGTGATACCTTCTATCTCCGTTAGATGGTGAAAGGAACGTGACGGAATTTTCATGATCAAATGGAAGAGGAGGCCCGATGACCCGAGTCTCACCACGTAAAATAAGGCCTAATTGAATTAACTTTGACGTGTCCATGTGAGTTGTTTCGACTGAATGGAGTAAAACCGCGCAGGGGTCGCGGGGCGGCGGTCGCGGGGCCGGCGGCGCGGCGCAGCACCACGTGGAGGTGCAGTTCGCGGACGGCGGCGCCGTCTTCTTCTGCCGCGTGTACTTCGCCGCGCAGTTCCTGGCGCTGCGCGCGGCCGTGCTGCCCGCGGGCGAGGAGGCGTTCGTGCGCTCGCTGGCGCGCTGCGTGCAGTGGGCGGCGCGCGGCGGCAAGTCGGGCTCCAGCTTCTGCAAGACCAGAGGTACTTTCCTTCCTTCTCGTGTTTCCGTCTCCCTCTTTCTTTTCTTTCTTCTCCAGCTTCTTGTTCCTTTTCTTTTCTTCCTTCTCCTGCTCCCTCTTCTTTTTCTTTCCCATCGTCCCTTATCTTCTTTTTCCTGCTATATCTTTTTCTTTTATTTTCTCCTTTTCCTTTCATCTTTCCATTTCCTCCTCCTCATTTTCCACTTAAGATGTTTTTGGATTTTTTCTGCCCCTTGGTTTGGAAAATGTGAAACAGTGAAAAGTTGCGATCAAGTAACTATACTACTATAATGAGATAAGCCAGTTATTTTATTTAGTGAAAAACGATGTGACATGTGAAAAGTATAATTTGTATTTGTTTCCTTAAATTCCAGAATTCCTATTCCTGTTTTTTGCCTACCGTAGTTGAATTATAAATGAGTCTGAACATAAACAAGTCAGCAATATTGGAAAACTAGAAATTTTGCGCTAACATGAAATAGAAAATGTATTTAACACAGAGTTTTTTGATTATTAATAATGTTATTTTCTGTACTTTTATTTTACATATATCAAGAGTGACATAAGATAAACATAAAAAACTTAACATGTGTCGCTAATTATCTAATTGTTAATTTAGAAAAAAGGTGATTATGACTACAATAGCAATTTACAACTTACTGAGCCTCTCAGGTTGTCAATCAGTAAATTCACAATTACACTTCATAAAATGTCCAACTTAAGGCTCCAATTTCCTGTTTAATGCACGAAACAAATGCACATGGCAATTATTATCATTTGGCTCCAAAATACTTGTTTTCATACCTTTATACAAATCGGTGCTTTCTGCTACTTCAGTTGCCAAGCGAAGGTAAGGGTGGAAGTTTGTGTCTGTGATATCCGCTTTCCTGGGCAGCTGATCAGTGTTGCTTTGCCATTGCCTTCCGCTGGATGGATATTGGGAGGAGGGTACGGAGATCAGTGAATAGAATGACAGTTCAGAGTAGATGTTTTGCAGAGCGAATCATACCACAACCTTGTGTTGAAAACACCTTGCCTTACACTCGAACCCACAGTCTTCAGTTCTCTGTATTTTGATTTTGCTCCAAGCCTCTGCACCACCCATGTACGCACAGGTTACGCATAAATGTTATGTGAACTAAATTATTTCTTCAATACAAATTTGCATTTTATAAACCAAAAAATGAGCAATATACATCATTATCCAGTCTCTGTGAAAGGGTTTAAAGGCAAAACAATTAGATATAAATATTATGCAATGAGATTCTGCAAATAGGTAGTGGGTTAGAGGGCGAAAAGAGATGAACAGTTTTGGTTATTTATGCAATTTCAAAATTTGCTTTTCTTCTCTTAACAGTAATAGGCTTTGTTTTTTGGATTGATTTCTTTTCTTTTTTTTAAAGATGCAACCTTCAAAATAAGTAAAATGGAAATACTTATTTGTAGTAATTTTTGAATGTTTAATGGAAAATTGAAAAATCAGTTCAGGGTTTTCAAAATAGTCAAAGTACATTAATAATTTAACCTGTAAATTAAAGGGATATATTAATTCAGAAGTATCTGCCAGAAAACTGTTTTTATGAACCATCTGTAGTTGAATGTTTCAAAGATGGTTTAATTTGTTGTGATGTGTTATCTGCTAAAATTCCTACTCATTGTTTACAGAATATAAGATCTCAAGGAAAGAAAACAATAGGTGGAATAATAGGATGCTGTAAATGTACAATATATTAATTTTTATAAAATCATTCCAACTGTGTGTCTATCCTACATTGCAGGAAGCTTTGTGAAGTTAAAAGTAATGTCTGAAATTGGTAATGTTTATATTTCATTGTTAACAATTTTTGTTGTTTCGTAATTAATTTAGAATGAATTATGAAAGAAAGAAGAAAAAAAGCTACTGGTATCTCCTTTTTTTAAATTGCCCAATTAGATGATTGCACATTAATTTGTTGCAGTACTTGAACAAAATTATTATATTTTGCCTTAGATAGGTTACTTTAAATTTTTTTGCCATATTTATTCGTCCAGTGCCCTTTTTTATTTCTTGCACTGTCACAAATTCCAATGAACCTACAGCTAATACAGTTACCTTCTTATTTTTCTCAAACTTTCTGTCTCTGTGATGATTCTTGTGCCAAATTGCATATGAAGAAATGTGTCCTTACATGTTTAATACACGATAAATTTTATTTAAAAAAGTCTGTACTTATCACTCATTTTTTGTATGCCTAGATGACCGTTTTGTGCTGAAGGAGATGTCTCGCCTGGAAATGCAGCTGTTCCTCGACTTTGCACCTCATTATTTTTCCCATGTACACAATTCTTTGGCTGCCTCACGCCCCACATTGCTTGGAAAGATTGTGGGAGTGTTCCGCATTAAAGTGCGTGCCACAGGAGGGAGTACAATGGCATCCAACTTGCTTGTAATGGAAAATCTTTTCTTCCGTCGACATGTCACTCACAAGTTTGACCTTAAGGGCTCAATGCGAAATAGACTTGCTGAAACATTGCCTGACCATAGCGCAGGAACTGGGGAATTGGTCTTGCTGGATGAGAATTTGCTCAAGAGTAAGTTTTGTATGAATAACTTTGTTCTGTCATCTACCTAATTCATTTTTCACTTGAAGCTCTTATTAAGATTCAAATTAAGAGGAGACATAACTGAAAACTGATCTAACTTCAGTTTCTTTACATAATTCTCATTGATAGATACAGGTGTTTTGTCTTCACACAAAATAGATAATTATTACACTTTCATCCACTAAGTTTCATTAGAATAATCTTTGTTCTCATGTAAAGTTTTCTTAGAATCTAAATTTTATTGTTTGTCAAGAGATGTTAATTCTGTTCTAGTTGGCATGCTCTAGTTTCAGAGAAAAATTCATTTTTTGCTTCATTTGTGAAGTAAATTAACAAAAGAGAGAAATTCACAAATGACAAACAATAAGTTTAAAAACATATACTTTCAGTTTGTCCATAGTGTGAAAGCAGTTTATTACAGATAGATTCATTGAACAAAAATTGACAGTTTGACGATTATCATTATTATGATTGTTCTTCAAATAATGCAATTGGAATCTTACCACACCTAACCCAACTAAAACATTGTGGAACTTTGTTTAGCAAAATACAGTGTTTGTAAGAAAAGGATAAGCTAGAATAAGAGTGAAATACATACCTAAATAGTATTTGTCATTTAATTTAATTTACAAGAGAAAATAAAAAATAAATTTCTTTACTTGCAATACAAAAGTAGTGTAAATGAGTGGACAAAGGAAAGTTTTTAAAATGTCTTTGCGTACATAAAATTTTTATTAATTACATTTGTACATGTTTTCAGTTGGCAAAAACTTTAAATCGCCTTCTTTCTATTTCAGTGACATGTGACTCGCCACTGTATGTGTATCCACATTCAAAGGCAGTGCTCATGCAAGCAATTCATAGCGATACAGAATTCCTTGCTGCACAGGCTGTGATGGATTACTCTCTTCTTGTTGGACTCGACCAGGAGCGACACGAGCTTGTAGTTGGCATAATAGACTACATTCGCACTTTCACCTGGGACAAAAAGCTTGAAGCCATGGTGAAGTATTATGGTCAGTTAGGCGGTGGTCAGGCTCGCCTACCCACAGTGGTATCCCCAGAGGTGTACCGAAATCGCTTTATTGATGCCATGCATCGATACTTTCTGCCTGTTCCAGACCGATGGACACATTTAGGCCGTGGTCTTGTTGAAGGGGCATACTAACAGATTCCTTCTATATATGGAATTATGATGAACCAGCCCCATCCAATCTGGCATGTCATTTTTGTTATAGTTCATATTTAAATAAATTATATTTCTGCTCAATTGCTTCTGTACCTTACAGAACATTCATACATCTGCTAAGACTGCCCTCGATGCTTCCTTAGGACTAGCGCCATTAGTCTGTTACGTGGAAGTGTATCCAGCAATTGAAAGAGATCCACTGTAAAGGAACATGATAAGGACCAATTAGTTATTAAAACCTTTTCAAAAATTGTATTGACACTACATTTGTGTCAATTATTTAATTATGTACAAGCCTGAAGAATATATTCATAAGTACTGCATGTGAAGATATTGATAAACATTTTTTCATATTTCAAATTGTGGAAACTATTATTCTTGGAAAACAATTTCATATTTACAGTGAAATAAGTACTTTTCCTCTCTTCTGTAAAAAGTTTACAATTACATTTATATTCAACATGTACTATAATTAAGAAAAACAAAATTGTATTCTCCGTTTGCTTAATGAAGGTATTATAAAATGAATTCATAGGAATTATTACTGTTTGTGTTTAAGTTATTACAATGACTGACTCAACCACGGCAATAAACAAATGAACTGAAAACAACCATATTGATTTCTGTATCCAATCTCTCTGTATAAACACTTACATTGACCAGACTGAGCCAACAGTCTTGAATCCAATATAAGTTGTAAAGCCTGTGCGAAACGGTCAATGGCATCCTGCATTGCTTCATCTGAGCCATTGCTTCGGATCATGGATCTAGCCGTCATCATCAACTGCTGGGGCATAACTGAACCTTCCAATCGACCAGGCTGCAATTGTCGACATTCAAGCAAAGACTCCAGTAATGCCAAATGTAAACGGGAATACAGGAGCACTGCTGGGGCTGGATGGAAATGCAATGGAGCCAAAATACACCATCGAAACAAACCGGCATATGGAGTAGTGGGAGAAGTCCTATGCAGTGGCTCTGCAGGAAGAGCTGCTATGCAAAGTGTTGGAAGATCTGCCACCCACTGAGTCACAACTTCCAAAAGTGCCTGAGGAGGGGCAGATGTTGGTCCTAAACCAATAGTCAAATAAATCAGTCCAAAAAAAATATCAAAATAATATGACAGTACAATCTATGTAACACTAACCCTCTCCTGTGTAGATCTCTGCAACAGCTGTTAAAAGGCTGGAAGTGAAATAGGGAGCCAATTGTGGTAAGTCTTGCAATCCACTGCCTGCACGAGGTACTAGCACAAAATAGTCTTTTACTAAGCCTTGTGCCAATTCCAAGCTGCCCTGTGTTGCACTTCCTAAATGCTACAAAAAGCATTTTTTTAATGTAGTTGTATTGGAAAAAATTTTAAAGTTGAAATATCTCACTGAATTTTTTGTTGTACAATTTTTCTCTTTATGTCGTACAATACGAAGAGTACCCTGAGATCAAAGTATTACAAGTGACACTTCAGCTTCACTTGCATAAACAAACATAACAATATTGTTACCTGCATCCATACACCAGTAGCATTCAGGACTGGTGTATTCTTGGTTGATATTGCCATTGACACTAATTTGGCAAGTAACCTACATCTTTCTGCATTAGAAGCAGGGAAAAGAGCCATAAAAACAGCATTTCGTGCAGGTTCGTTACTAGCTCCAGAATAAGTAAAATAATCGCAGAGTACCTCCAAAAGTTGAAGTTCTTGAATACATGAAAGGCGCTGAAAACCCACGAATAGTTATAAAATGATATGACACAAAAATAGATCCAATAAGGAACATGAACATAACCAACAATATTTACTCGTTTTCTACTGCCTCTGCGGTCTGCTTCACAAAATACAAATTCTGCCATTACTTCAGCAGCAAGATCAATTTGCTTGTTACTCGGAGGTCTTCCCATTGCATTTGGCGCGTATATTTGTTCTGTTTACAGTGAACATAACCTAAGTTTTTTGAAGCGCACACATTAATTTATTAGCACATGTATTGTTTTGAAACTTACCGATTCTTGTCAAAGCTTCGCGAGCACAAAACGGAAAGTCGGTTTTGCGTAGAGCATGTTTGAGATCTGAACTAGAAATTGACATTCTTGCACAACATAAAATGTTTCAATATTGTCAGGTTGACAAGTTTGACTGAGAAAATATCGCTATTACTATCAGAAACTCTCCACAGAATTCTAGAAGTCAGAAAGACGAAAATATCCCGAAATAAAGGAAAATCAAATCTGGGTGACTGAAATCCTTCAGTTCAGCATGATTTACCGGCAGCCATACCCGCCATTAACAATATGGGCATCCATTTTCATGCACTGAAACACGAGAGCCATCTGTGGCGAAACGGAGAAGCAAATAGATAGAACATGGAGGATACTCCAGTTAGCGCGATGTTTAAATAATTCTTTGACTTCGAAATTCGACCTAACGTCTAATGGTCAATTTTACTTTCAAAAATATATTTTTTTTATTTCTACTGTTATTAAACATAAAGTAAAATAACGGGTCAACTTTAAAAACGTCAACAAACCGTTTAGAAATATTCTACTATTATAACAGGCAATTACAACAATAGTCGGTTCATGCGCCGAACAGCATAGCCATCGAATTGTTATTTTGTTGAAATAATGCCATATTTATACAAATTACTTTATTTACATGTTTCAATAATATACAATCTGTATTATCAACATGTCTGTATGTTTTAACTGATTTGCCAGAGTAAGACTCAGTGAGGCTAAGGCGTTTCGTTTGTGGGTCTTCTGTTCACCTGTGAGAACCTGTGGTACACAGTTTTAATGCACTTATTCCGCGACGCGGCAGCGATGATGGCAGCGAGATTTCAGTCGAGCGTCCGTCGTGGCGGCGGGCACGGGCGCGGGCGATGGGCCTTGGGCGGGGCGGGCAGTTCCAGGAAAGGAGATTATATCTCTTCATAAAAGAAACAGCATTAAAATTTAATATATTTATTTATGATATATATTTCTTTAATAATTTTTTGACATCCGGTATGTGAGTTATGCAGTGGCAACTGCTTTATTCTTCGGGTTAGTGGGCCGGGAGAGCCCGTTTTAGGAGGCATGTTCAATTCCGTCGGTTTAGAGTCTTTTTACACTGTGAGTTAATCGACACTGGGTTAGGCCGAGGCGGGCACCACAAGCAGGCGGGCGGGGCGGCGCCGGGGAGAACGGGCAGCCGGGAGCGAGAGAGGGCGAGAGCGGGCGGAGACTGAGAGGGAGGGAGAGAGATAGAGGGACTCTCCTCCCCTGCGGCGGCACCCCAACATCCAAGTCCGGTGGTGAACGGTAGAAACTTCTCTCTATGTACAGTACTTGTCAACTAGGTATGTGTATATATAATATATGTATATATCTCTCCATCAATCTTCTCTATAGCTTTCTCTCTGTAAAATAGACTACCATCACATTCACCGTGGCGCGGCGCGCGCGCGGGGGTGGCGCGCGGTGGCGGGGGGCGGGGCGGGGCGGGGCGGGGCTGGGCGGGGCTGGCCGGCGGAAGGCGCGGGGGTGGCGGCCGTCACTCGCTCGGCTACAAAACAAACAGCGGCGTCAGCGCCGGACGGAGGCCAGGAGGTTCGTGGCGGGGGGCGAGGGATGGGAGGAGGGGGCGGGGCGGGGAGTGGGACGGGGAGGGAACTGTGGGAGGGGCGACGGCGCTTCACGGCGGAGGGAACCGCACAAGCGCCGTGGTGGCCAGCTCGCTGAACTTCTTGTCGATGGGCACGCGGTCGTCGTAGAGCGTGGGCGCCTGCAGGATGATGCCCGCCGTGCCCACAAGCACCGCCAGCGTGAAGATCCACAGGAACAGCCGGTCCAGCACCATCGCCACGTACTTCCAGTCCTCCTTCACCTAGGCACACACACACATACCGATGCTTTACCAACGTTACGATTTATAGAACCATAGTTCATGTGATTTATTTTTAGTTAATTATTGCTTTTAGACTCCCAGGTGGTCGAAATAATGACTTCGCACCACAATGACAATAATAACATGTTACGAGGAGCTCTTTGCCGAATTTCTGATAGTAGTATTTATCTACTCCATCTAACTTAGTTACGGCGAATTCGTTTATGAAGTTACAAAAGTGTATAGCACAGTACATTTGTTTGCTTTGGTACTCATTTTGACTTCATTTAAAATCTATTTGTCCGTAATTACAACGTACTTCAGTGGTAATCGCCCTTGGTCCGCGTTAATCGTTTGTATTTGCGTTTGGAATCCAATTGAATTTTTTTCCGTTTGTACAAGTGAGTACGAACATGAGTAATTATACATTTGATGTTCATATCGTGCTTTAGGAAAAGGCAGGATTATCCAGTGTTGAATTAAATTTTTCATGTAATTGTTTTGTTTCATATTGCATAAAACTGCTGAATGATTCGGAAAATTGAAATAAAATAGAAAGAATTCAACGTTTTTATTGCTGCACAGCATTGTATTCTCATAGTTTTAGCAACAAAAATGCCAGCAACTGACATTCATTGAAGTAATTATTCTTAAAATTGTTAACATCGTGACACCGGCTAGCGGATTGTCTGCTTATGATTTTCTACGTCCGTCATAAATTTCGAATTTTTTATTAAGTGAGGAGTTGTGAGCAATAAGTTGGTAACCAACATTTTTTAAATTATGAGAAAAGTTGTGGGAGATGCCTAAGAAATCTGTGGTGCATCGATATTTTTGATCACGGGATGTTTCTCGAAAGTATGATGCGAAGTGATTCTTAAAAAACATTTTAAACAAAATCAAATTTTCTTTATTGTCTATTATATTATTGTTGATAACATCGCACCATGCACAAACAGAGTTTTAAGTGGACTTCTATGATTTTGTTTATGAATCCTCATATAAAAATAACATAAGATAAGTGTATTAAAAATGTTAATAAAACACCCTCCAAAATATTTGTTTTCAAAAGTTAGTTGTTGTTATTCTTCTCAACAGTACATGTTTTCATACTATAACTACCGTTTCGTGCAAGAGCAGGGAGGCAATTCAGAACCGGATCTGAAGTGTAACTCTGCCTCTTCCGGAGTACAAAAGTTTCTTAATTTTATTTGTTCTTTTGAATAAGAAAAGAAAATGGCAGGAAATTTAAAAAAATCCGTTAATTAATAATTAAGTAAACACAAATAACATAAGTAATCATGCTGTACAAATAACAATTTACTTGAAAATAAATAATACAGCAAATATTTATTTATGTAATTTTTAAGATTCTCAAATGTCGATGTCAGGCTCATTATACCATCGAAATCCGATATTCGTCCAAACAATGGCAACCATCAGCAAGTTTTATACACCAAATGATGTGGAAAAATTAGTTATGTTTAATGTATTGACTGAGCTGCAAAAAAAAATCGCAAAACTTTTTTAAAATAGATGTTATTACTCATCATGAACAAAAAACTGTACAAAATACGGAATGTGCCAAATTATTTATTAAGAGTATTAAAACTAAGATACGATACATCTGCATTTAGTTTTTCATATCATTTGAAACTATGTACTTCATTATCTGTCAAGTACACGATCTAATATAATATTTTTAAACGATTTCCAACCTTCCAAGACTACTGAGTTACCGCCGCTTTACAAAATGGATATTTCTCCTACAGATATTACAATAAAGGGACTCTCGAAATAATTCCGGTCTTTACTGTGAGTATAGCAACTAGACATGTTGGTTCTCATTACGACTCTATTTTCACAAATAATGTCACAAATAATCACTATATTTTTCGTAATTGTTAAGTTAATACTCAGCGTTTTGTTAAAGTAGCTAGCATAGTTTACGTCTTACTAATGCAAAAAAAAAAAAAAAAAAAAAAAAAATTATACGGAGCATTTTCCTAGTTGCTACACCAAATTAACGTCATTCATGGGCTAATCGGCTAAGATTTGAATATGCAACAGGCAGTATTGATTCTTCGTTTCGACGCGAAAAGTTCCACAGAGGCCCATGAGCGGAGCCTTTCCGCAACCATTTGCGGAGAGCAGAGACGGGACAACAGCTAGCACTGCTGTCGCGAGGAAATCGAATTTGGACTGGAGGATGAGAAGAGCAAGGAAGAAGCATTATGAAATGGAGCGAGACGCGCAGATATTGGAAGAAAGTAGCGACGCAAGAAGGGGAGGGGTAATGCTCCGAGGCGTGGAAAGGAGCGACGTTTAAATAGGACAGGACGGGGTGCCAGGGCGACGGGAGCAGGCAGAGATCAAGAACAGGCGAAGGGAAGGAAAATGAACTTGTCGGGAATGCAGACTGGAAAGCCAGACATAAACAGGGAGAAAATAAATAAAAGCGCGTGATTGAAACCAATGAAGTCATGAACATTTTTAAGAAGATTTTTTTTTAATATTCATTTTTCACTTCCTCTCTGTAATATGTAAGAAAAAGTATTGCAATCGTCTGCCAGATATCGGCGATTTTTCAATAGAAACACCCTTATTGTCGAATCCCGATAACGCAAAAGTGGATAAATCTTGTTTCTGTATTAGTAGATTACTTCCTCCAACACGTTATATAGTCAGCATCTATATTTTGTGAGTTACTGATACCGAAAACTCGTTTGACGGCAATACTCTCTTTGTATGTCTGTCTGTCTGCCTGCCTGGCTTCATTCATGCCTTCCTGCCAGCCTGCCTACCTGCTTGCCTGTTTGCCTCCGTCCGTCCGTTTGTGCGTGGTCAACGCTAGTCCGTTTGTGTGCGGTGAACCTAATCTGTTCCAATGATTTTCCCCAAAATTGCTTTTCCGTAATTGATCTGAATTAACTCAAGGCCCTGAGAGTTTGAAACGGATATTTTGATTTTTGAGGGTACTTGACACGAAGCCTCAACAATAATTTCAAAATGTTTGCAAAGAGGGTTGTATTTTTTATTATACTTTGTCTTTGAATAGCTAAAGTACGTTTAAAAGAATGGCACCAAACCTATTTTCAATTAAGTACCCGATTGTTTCGAAAATTACAAAGTTTTTCTGCGTCTTTCTACTACTACATTATTGAAGATCAAGATTTTTTTCCTGAATGAAATCTTTTGTTCAAAGATATATCTTGAAATAAGACTATATATAATTTCTTGAAAATGTGTTCAGTTTTCCCGTAATTTTCCGTGAAATATAGGCTAATTTAGAACAAGTATTTTCTCAAAAACTCTATTTTTTCTTTAAATATACCAAAAGATGATAACTAATTGTTGCTCTCCCATTTTCGGAAAAATCTCTGTATATTTGAAAATAAAACACATTGCGAAAGTACAATATTGAAGTTATAGAATTTTGTCTTAAATAAAATCTATTCTCAAAAATCAGATATTTAAAAAATGTGAATCCATGTGTCACTTTCTTCCACCCTCTAATTTCTCAAAAATCGTCACCTTATCAAGCGCGTTTTCAAAATGTTTACAATTATTTCTCTCAAAGAGTTTTTTCCTATTTAATATTACTTTTAAGATGACTATGAATATGGAAAACAAGCTATCCATATAACGATCAATTGTTAAGCAATTGTCATCCGAATATACATTTTTACTTTTTATTACAAATGTCGAAATACTTGGTTTGTGGAAGATATAGATAAGAGGGAAGCCTGAGAGATGGCGCTTGAGCAGGCGGAGATCAAGAGGAAGCAAGTGAAAGGAAAGAAAAAGTGAAAGAAAAGGAGTTTGGTGGAACGTCTGTATAGGAGATGGAAAGATGACCAATGAGAAAATAAATTGACGCACTTAATTGCAACAAACGAAGATTCATGAACGGTTTTACGTAATTTAAAGTTTAATCGTGTTCTTTTTAACTCTAACTCTGTTTTTAAAATGTTTATTCATTATTTTCTTCGGTGCGATTTCATTTTGCAGGTTAAGAATGCAGTGTGAATATGGAAAAATGTTCATAATACGTTGTGCTTCGAAAATTGGAATGTACATGTTTTTTTGAAAGGAATATAGACGTTTGGTTTGAGAAAGGATTGACGTTTGAATACGGACCCCTAAAAGATATCACATACGACACAAACAGGAAGGGATCAAAATGTAGAAACGGGAAATAAAATGGAAGGTATGGAAATGAGTTTTGCGGAGGAGGAGGAGGAGGAGGAGGAGGAGAGTAGACGAGGGGGTAAAGCATAAACAAATAAAGTTCGTTTTAACATAAACATTCACACGTTTCGCGAAATTTTATATTTCTTCAGTGAGCATATTTTAATTTAATTACATTGATTGAAATATAAAAGTGGCCACTTCATTATATATTCGTAAGTTTATTTCAGTTGAACAAATAAAAAATAATCGTGAAGTATCTATAAAGAAATATCTCTTTATAGATAGGCTTACTTTATCTCCATTAATATCTAAAAAAAGAGCTTCTTCATTTTTACCTCAAGTTTAATTTTGATTTGTACATATGGAAGGAATATACTTCGATTTAATGAAGTGTCTTTTGAGCACATTATTATTCTGTACAAATTGTTTCACTGAGTTAAAACTTTAATGTATTAGTTCTCACTTTTCCGATGTATCTACGTGTAGTGTCCAAATAAATAACTACAGTAAGATAGTTAGGCCTAGGTGGCTCAGGGCATCAATTGATGTTATTGCAGTGCCTTTGACCGGGATGTCCTAGGGTACGAGCTCCGACGGTGTGGAAGGATTTTCGACACCAGCAAGATAGCTACTAGGTCGAATTCAGCCGCTGTGTGAAGGAGAATTCGTGCAGCCGACGGCTCGGATCGGTAGTTTTGCCTGTATTCTCCGATCAACATGAGACCAAAGCCGTAGAAGTATCCTAACAAACGGGTCTTGGACCGCGCGTGATATTTCCTTCTTCTTCCTTGACCTATCCTCACCCCGTACATGCGCACACTTACTTGCACATACACTACATGCTGTGCCTGGAGACCAGTCGGGAGCATAGAGCTTTTCCCGGCTGGGGCAGTGCCTCGCATGCGAGAGATACCTAGTTGGGGAAAACCCCGCAAGCCGATGGGTAGGTCGGCGCCGGATCTCGCCATCCAGCGGGGGAAGACCACCGCTACCTCCCGCAATCAAACACATGTACAACACTCACGGGACTACCTTATATACTTACGGCATTAGACCTTAGTAGTTGACGCTCCCGAAATCACTAATCAATCACAGTATATTAATGAACGAAACGAGTGTACAAAGAGGGGGATAATTACGCGAGTGGTATGTTCACGAATTCGACGAGTGCAATTATACCCCTTTATACACATGTTACGTTCAATATATTTTCGGTTCCATTTACGAATAATTTAAATTTTAAGAAATTCAAGCATATATTTACCATACATTTCATGACGAAGTATTGCTTCTAAAAAGGATCAATTTTAGTGGGCCTTGCATTGTTTTTGTTTCCGCGAAATATTTGCAAATGGAAAGTACTGAACATATTGCAAATAATTATTAGAAGCTGACAAAGACATGAAAACATTTCTTCCCACGAAAAAAAGTAAAGACAGGTATGAGAGAAAATAATACATCACGTGTAAATATTTGCGGGGGGGGGGAACTAGTCACTTCTGTCACAGTTTTGCTGTAGCGTACTTTTTAGAACTGATGAACACAACTGACGTTTATATTTTTTTATTTTTTACGTTCGTAAACCTAAGACCAAATGTTTTACACTTATTCACGTTAAATATTTTATGTTGTTCCATAAGTCAGCTAACTTAACGTTTACTTCTTCAATTTAGTTTTATTCATTCGTTATTTATATGTAGTTGTTGTAGGTAGCACGCAATATGTGATGCACATTTTTGTTCTCTCCCATTTTTTCATGATTCATAGCCGACTGCAAATACGTTGGCTACGTCTATGTTATAGTTTCTTAATTTAACGATTTGACTCCTGATTTGTAGGTGTGGATTTTTAATTGTACAATGGAATTTTAATTTCACCCGTACTATTAACATGTAGATAATCAAGGTTTTTAATGGAATTAATGAGCATATTTAGTTAACTAAACGAAAGAGATGCATTATCAATGTGATATCGTACATTAATCATGTATTGTATAGGAGGAATAAGAAACAACTTAGGAAACCCTGAACTCGAAGAAAGAAGAGTTGAACCGGAATAGTGAAATAAAAAAATCAGAACGCTAGATTTAAAATAATTATAATGACTAGATAAACATTTCAATTAATACAATCAGTACTATGCATCTTTTGGCACATTTTCGCTCACTTATTCTTTCGGATTAATTGCCAATGCATGAAATAAATGGTTTAAATACTAGTTTTGCAATGTGGACAATAAGTACGTAGTGTGTAAATTCCCTACAACTTTGACCCAAAATTCATAGTTAGTACCGTATTTATGATTAACTGGTGGATGACAGAACATGGAATTTTACTTTATTGTATGATGAAAATGCTAACTTGATTTCACCTATTCTCCAAACTTTAATGATAATAATAATAATAATAATAATAATAATAATAATAATAATAATAATAATAATAATAATAATAATAAGAAGAAGAAGAAGAAGAAGAAGAAGAAAAAGAAGAAGAAGTCGATCTTCTTTTGCTTAGAAAAAAGAAAGTAATATATGCTTGAAGTATAAAAATGGAATATTTTTGAAAACTAACTAATCAATCATTCAGTCTGTGCATCTACATATGAATACAAGAGAGAAGATAACGAATCAATGTATAAAACGGAAATAAGAAAGAGAACACGATTCAGAATTCTATGCAATGAACGTTGGTATGCTGTTTTACATAATTGATCCGCCACTTTCAGAAAATGTTTGGGGAGGGACTGAACCGCTCTCCTTTCGCCGCAACTCCTGAAGAATGAAAACGAGAGGCGATGTGTTGGATGCGAGAATATAAACGAATTAAGGTAAAAGAATATCGGCTATAGGATGGATGAGAAACCTTATTTGAATGGTTTATATTATTCTGATGTGCTAGTTTTTCTACCTTCAAGATAGCAAACCGTTTTTCCGTTCTGTAGCTGCTATCCTTGAGAAAAATTGTGGACAAGAGTGTCCACAATTAAAGAGGAGATAATACTACATCAAATAATAATTGAATTTACCACTATGCCTTGCCGTGAAAACATGGGCATCAATGTCATAAAATATTAAGTAAATGCGACAAGGGAACGTGTCATCAAAATATCAATAGACAAACATGAAATTATCTATAATATTTAAAACAAAAAGTACGATGTCTCATGTAAAAAAACACTCCCTGGATGGACATGCGTACAACATTCCTCTTTATTCTTGTGCAATTCGCAATAAGTAAAAGCACCTGTCTTATAGTGACAGGGAGAGAATATTCGTTCCTCTCATCCGGAGGAATAGAAACAGGTTAGAGCAAATGTTTAAAATTTGTTTGAGAGCAATTTTCAAATATAAAACGAATTATTCTGCGCGTGTTAAAATGATCCGGTTTACGTATACACCACATCTCCGATTTTTTTACAAATCTCAAGCCTTAAAAATAAAATGTTCGAATATCATAATTCAAAATAATGAAACGTTTTAATTCTTAATAAAAACGTAAAATCTGAAACTTTCTAAAACGTAAGATACTTAATATGCATTTTATTGAGGAATCGATAAAAACACATGTTACGTATTCACTGTTTTGAGTAAAAATGAAAATATGTGGGCATGGAGTCTTATGCGAAGTATCTTTTCGAAAGAACACAGTGTGCAGACATTTGTAAAATGCCGTGCAGACATTTGTTCCATGTAAATTGTTAAAAAGAAATCACGACCCAGAATATTATAATGCAAAGATTAGACGTATGAAAAGAAAAACCAGAAAGGCGTTTAGTAACAGGCACATTAGTGGCAACCACATGGCATTATTTCGAAGTTATTCAAAAGCCTTAGAGAAAGAAAAGAAAATCGCGGAGGAACGTCATTTAAAATATATTCTTAATGCGGATGGCAATAATTGGTCGGAATTTTTTAAGTATGTTCGTAGAAGGGAGGGAAACAAAGACGAAATTCCAGTTCTTCGTATTAATAATTTGCCAATAACTGACGACAGAGAAAAAGCAAACGCTTTTAATGC
Source organism: Teleogryllus occipitalis (assembly GCA_011170035.1). NCBI lineage: Eukaryota > Metazoa > Arthropoda > Insecta > Orthoptera > Gryllidae > Teleogryllus > Teleogryllus occipitalis. The sequence goes on along the minus strand of BLKR01000398.1, from coordinate 513,824 downwards.
ATATTTCGCTTCGGTTTTTAAGCAGAAAACTGACTGTACACAGATACCAACGTTATCAGATAGAAATATATTTCAGGTCGATGTATGTACTCTACGGAAAAGAATAAAATTAATGAAAAGCGGAAAATCTCGAGGCCCAGATTCTATTTCCACGGACATTATTAAATTAGGTGGAGAGGCTATTTTACCGTACCTAATTAGGTTATTTAATATTTCTATCAATAACGCCTGCGTACCGGAAGATTGGAAGTTAGCACTCGTAGTACCTGTTTTTAAAAGTGGCGATAAAACGGCACTTAGTAACTATAGGCCGATAAGTCTCACGTCAGTCGTATGCAAACTCATGGAACAACTAATTACTAACTACATCCGGAAAGAATGGGAGGGCAAGGAATGGCTTTATCAAGGTCAGCACGGCTTCCGAAACGGGTTTTCCTGCGAGAGTCAGCTTGTCTCACTTCTACAAGATCTAACCGACGAAATTGATAAAGGTGGAAGGGTAGACGCAATAGTAATAGATTTTGCCAAAGCTTTTGATGTTGTTCCTCACGATCGTCTTGTAAATAAATTAATAGATTCGGGTATAGACACTAGGGTGGTGGCTTGGATAAATGAACTATTACGTGATAGGAAACAGCAGGTTCGAATCGGAAGATATCTATCAACCTCCGTAAGTGTTACGTCAGGGATTCCACAAGGAAGTGTCATTGGGCCTCTCATGTTTCTCGCCTTCGTGAATGACTTGCCAAAAAATTTAGCCTCAAACGTAAGACTCTTTGCTGATGACTGTATCATCTATCGGGTTATCAAATCAGAGGAGGACGTGTATATTTTGCAGCGAGACACAGACAAATTACACTCCTGGGCAAAAACAAATGGCATGGAAATAAATAGTTCCAAAAGTAAAGCCATCACGTTTGGTAGGGGTCGAAGTTATGGTGAAACTGTGTACAAATTGAACAACAAAGTCATACCTACAGTCACATCTTGCAAATATTTAGGAATTCAATTAGATAGTAAATTGAGCTGGGAAAATCAAGTAAATTTCGTTGTGGGAAAAACCTGGAGATCTCTACATTTCGTCATGCGGATCCTAAAGAAGAGTACAGTGAGAGGTAAAGAATTAGCTTATATGTCACTAGTCCGACCCGTATTAGAATATGGCGCGGTATGTTGGGACCCGTACAGAATAACGCAGCAAGGTAATCTAGAAAAGGTCCAGCGCAGAGCATCGAAATTTACTTTCAGGGGATCAAAAAATAGAGGTGCATGGGAATCACTCGAAAAGAGGCGGATGAAGCTGCGACTCTATGCTATGTACAAAGCATACACAGGCTATCCTGCTTGGAATGAAATACACCGTCGTTTAGGAAAACCTTCATACTTCGGTAGAACGGATCACATGCATAAAATTAAGACAAGAAAACAGAAAACGGATGTCGGGAAATTTTCATTTACAAACCGAACAATTAGAGACTGGAACAGTTTGCCTGCGACTATCTTAGAACCCTTTCCTCAAAGCTTGAGCAAGTTTAAAAATAAATTAGTTTTCTAGTTAATTATATATTTGGTTATATGTATCAATGTTGTTTCTACTGTTAAATTAGTAGTATATCCTACAAAGTAAGTTGTTTAATTGTTAGTATAAATATCAGTTGTAGAAGTATTGTTAATATTACCTTTATTACTATTGTTATCATTTTATTATTATTCATTTAGTGCAGTGCAGTGCAGTGCAGTGGAGTGTAGTGCAGCGCAGTGTAGTGTTATGAAGTGAAGTGGAGGGAAGGGAATGCGAAAGAAATGAGTCACAGTTAAGTGTTGTGCAGTGAAGTGAAGTGGAGTAAGGTTTGCGTGGTGATGTTATGTACTATTTATTATTATTATCTTAATTAACTACTTTTTTTGTAACTTTTTCTTAGTGAATCTAAGTTTAATGCATGTAAGGTTAAGATATTCTGCCACCAAGTTACTACACTTAATTGCAGAATTAACAATAAATCTAAATCTAAATCTAATGAATGGGTTCATTTCTTTTCTTTGTTATGGCGAGGTACCGCATATGGACATACCTTGGTGGTGCCATCGTACACTTCGGAACATCATTTACTCTCAAGAGTTAATTATCTACGTACCTGTAGACGTTGTGCAGACCAACGTGAATAATACGTACCTTGGAAGAATGTCAGAACATATCTTTGTGAAGCATCATACGAACTATTGGCTTTCATTCACATTGAAAATATCAGTTGGAAGTGATTAACAGAAATCATTTATCATAATAATCGTTTATCCCAAAAAGAATGAAGAGAAAACGATTTCACAAATAGTGCTATTTTTTATTTTTATGTCATTATTTACCTTATTTATTCTCTAAAACGACCCTTAAAACAAATTCTATCTTGTTTGTTGATGTGTAGATTTTATTAATTTAGAATTTACAATTAGAATTTTAATTTTTTAAGGTGTCGTTAAGAATCGGTTTCCTTTCATTGTGAATTAAGGTCTAAATTTGTATACTTCAGGTTGCGGAGATAGTGAAAATGTCCCTATGGAATCGTTCAACTCCCTTGCGGAGAATCCTTTGATCAATTACGAGTGTGCTCTATGAGCGGTGTACGGTATATATTGCACGAATATTGAAGGAGACCACAAAAGAATCTTATGTGGAGAACGTATTTTATTTGATGTTAAGGGTGAAGTGTTTATAATATTATGAAGCCTACAAAAGACCTAGCCAGATAATAATGATTATTAAAATGAATTTTAAAATGTTTTAGTTGCCTTTTCTTTTAACGAAAATAGTATAGTTGTCGAGGAAAATGACACTGATTTAGTTTGTGAATTAGTTGTTCATAACAAGCGAAGATCATTTTCGCTTGTCATATTTCTTAGGAAATTTTTCAAAGGACATGGATCGCTCCTAATGAGGTGAATCATTCACTACTTCGAATGCTTTCTAAAAGTCATTTTTCGTCGTCATGCATTAATATCGTCATTATATATATATATATGTATATATATCTTGCGAGAGCTCTTGCGAGAGCAGCACGTTGGATCACTTAATCTCGTTTATATCGAAAACGGTATCGATCCCAAAATTATGACACTTGTTGTAATACTTATTTAATTTGTCCTCTTAATTTCAAGCCTATTCAGAAATCTTAATCCACAGCAAGATGAATAAACCATTGATGTAGTCAATTTTCAGCGAACGGAAGTAGTCTCTCAGACGATTCACCAAGAAATGCGATGAGAGTTAGGAATCCGAGATTTTTTATGGAAGTTACATTTGGGGCTTGGAACAGATTTTATGGAATATATTCTTTGATTAGATCTTGAGCTTTTCGCACGTTATGTGTAAGAATGTGTGCGTAAAAGAGGGAGAAATTTCTTTTAATTCAGGCGGCTTGTTCAGGTACCTTGGGAAAGACGTCAATGATTACCAAAGCGGTAAACATCATCTGCCCTCATTGGATTTGTTCGTGTTGACCTGCGACGTCTGAAGTTTGTCCTCGTGATATTCACTCGCATACATCTCGTGAATATTTTGTTCTTTCATGGACTTCTTGTATTTTAGTATACCTACGCACCACGTGCACCAGTATTTAACATACTTTTTCAGTGTTCTTGAGCAAACACCGCGCAGAGAAAATCTGTTTAGGTAAGAAATTAGAAATTGTATTTGCCCGGTGTTCTGAGTAGCATTTTATACTGACCCAATCTCCTTTGTGTGTGATAGCTTCATCTTGCACGAGACAACGTGCCGCTCATTACTACACCTATGAGCTTGCACATTCGCGCTTCACAGCAAAGCGCATATCGCACCATCCTTTTCATTTATTCACCCAGAGTAGATTATATAAGAGTAGATTATATCACGTGAGAAGGTTCTGCTGTTGGTCCTCGCTGGAAAGCGATGGAAGCTGGAAAGCGATGGAAAGCTGGAAGCTATTGTCGATGTCACCACGTGACTCTCAAACGTCAAACACAAAGAAGATAGATTCAACGTGTAGAGATACACACCTTAGCGTCGTTTCCGACCACTCATTTCGCGGGCAAGCGGGAAGATGTAGGTCGTGAGTTTAGTATTGGACAAACTCACCTTAGGGAAGTACGAGTCGTCAAGAAATGTATTCTGTAAAGGGGTACGTTCTATGTCCGAGTGTGATGCTGTATTGTAGATTCCCACATTGGAAGAGTCCTTCAGGATTCATCTTTCAGTGAAGAATTCACCTGTACCGTTTTGAACTAGTGTAGCCGGCTGCTTCGATCGATAAGTTTTCGTGGTTTCTCCGTTCAATACCAGGCGAATACCGGAGCACTACCTTAACAAACGGACCACGGACCGCGCCTTCCTCGTTCTTGCCCTAACGTCTCCACACCCAAACCCACATGTACTACATTACCACATACGTCGGGAAACCAGTCGGGAAACGGAAATTGTCCCGGCTGGGGCGGTGTCCCGTTGGGGAAGGGGATATACGTGGAAGGAGAAATCTCCGGACTCGTTAGTGGATGTATGCTAAGAGTGAAGAAGAGTCTAGCTTACACATCTTGATAGAATTCTCAAGTAACCTTCCGACGTGTATCATAGTTCATCACAGACAAGGTTCATTCACATGCACGTCGCGCACGTCGCGCGGGACCGTATTGTGCATACGTACCTTGATGGGGTCTTCCAGATTTTGACTCGTGGAGAACTTGTTTTGTTACGAGTTCGCTCGTGTACTTAAGCGCGCCGCCGATGGTTGTTCAGCATACGTACCTTCCTGGAGTTTTTGAACATAGAATGCCTCCCGAATATGATTACTTTCTCTGTTGCGGAATCGTTTGGGAAAACGCGCTAGCGCGGAATAGTGTTGGAAATTCTAAACTTAGTTCTCGGGCAGAATGTTTCTTGCACAGCGATTGCTCAGTCGCAGGTTCATGTACGTGAGCCCGTTGGGGAGCTTTGTTTAGCACGCACATCTACGTGAATTTCTCGAACATCCATCTTCTTCAGGGAAGAGTGGTGTTGGACGTCCACAGTTTTCGAACATTTGTTCAGATGCAGGTAAGTATTCGAGCGCGGACCGTGGAGCACACAGAACTGGTGTAGTCCTTAAATATCTATTTCCGTCGAAGCGTAGAACGGTGATGGACATACGCACCATAGTTCTGGAACATTTGTTCAGAGATTCGTGTACTTCTAATGAGGAGTTATGAGACCATTCACCTTTGAGGGTTCCTCGAGGACTCGTCTCACAGAGAACATAATTCATTCTCCTATAAAGTTGACATGGAGCAAGATAGTATTCTCCATACGTACCTTGGTTAAATATAAGGGAATCTCTATTGTTGTTGTTCGTTCAAGTGTGTATGGAGAGTGATGGATTAGACATTGAGAAGGCGTTGAACTTTTTGTCACACGCACATAGGGGGAGTACTCGAGCATCCCTTGACGAGACGTTGACGGTGTAAGATATACGCACCTCGCTTCTGGAATATGTGCTGAGTTGCGGGCTAGCGCCAGGCGCTGGGCGTCGTTAAGCGCAGACACCTTAGTGAACATCCGTTGACGAATTGTCGGAATTCTGATGTGGTATTGTTAACGTACTTACACGCAGAAATAATGGAAGTCATCTCTGGCACAGTCTCCCGACTTTTTGCATCAAACAGCGAGACTGATAATAACGGCAAATCAATCGAAAGCCGGCTCTGTAAATAAACACATTAAGTAGACTGACATGACTTCCATTATTTCTTTATCCATTGACGAGTCTCAGAGCGGTACAGGGCATACGCGCTTCACTTCTCGAACAGTTGCTCAGTTGGGGGTTCGCGCAGCAGCGCAAAGCGCTGAGCCTCGTCGAGAGAAAGCACCTTGGCGTAGTCCTCGAACATCCGTAGATGTGACGTAGACCGTTTTACGAAATACGCACCTCACTTCTGGAACATTTGTTCAGTTGCGGGCTAGCGCAAGGCGCTGAGCGTTGCCAAGCGCATGCACCTTGGTGTAGTCCGTGGACATCAATTGACGTGACGCATAGCAGTACAGGAGACACGCACCCCACTTCTGGAACATTTGCTGAGTTGCGGGCTAGCGCAAGGCGCTGTCCGATGTTGAACGCACGCACCTTGGTGGAGTCCTCGAACATCCATTGAGAGACGCATAGCGGTATAGGGCATACACACCTCGCTTCTGGAACATTTGTTGAGTTACTGGCTAGCGCAAGGTGTAGAGCATTGCTGAGCACACGCACCTTGGTGCCATTTGTGAAGATCCATTGAGAGACGCATAGTGATATAGGGCATACACACCTCATTTCTGGAACATTTGTTGAGTTGCTGGCTAGCGCAAGGCGCAGAGCATTGCTGAACGCACACAAATTGGTGTAGTCTGTGGAGATCCATTGAGAGCCTCATAGCTGTATAGGGAGTACGCACATCACTTCGAGAACATTGACTGAGTTACTGGCTAGCGCAAGATGCTGAGCACACGCACCTTGGTGCAGTTCGCGAAGATCCATTGAGAGACGCATAGCGATATAGGGCATACACACCTCACTTCTGGAACATTTGCTGAGTTGCTGGCTAGCTCAAGGCGCTGAGCACACGCACCTTGGTGCAGTTCGCGAAGATCCATTGAGAGACGCGTAGCGATATAGGGCATACACACCTCACTTCTGGAACATTTGCTGAGTTGCTGGCTAGCGCAAGGTGCTGAGCGCACGTACCTTGGTGGAGTCCTCGAGCATGCGCGTGTGCTCGGCGATGAAGCGCACGCAGAAGCAGGAGCGGTGCACCTCGGCGGGGCAGGCGGAGTGCGAGAAGGCGGGGTTGCGCAGCAGCACGGGGCTCTTGGCGGCGGCCGGCGCGTCGTCGCCGCCCGCCGCCGCGCCCGCGCCGCCCGCCCCGCCCGACAGCGACAGCTCCTCCGACTCGCTGGCCGGCGCCGGGCTGGCGGGCGCGTCGCCGTTCGCGCCCACGCCCACGCCGCCGCCCGCCACGCCCGCCGGCCCGTGGATCTGGCAGCTGCCGCCGAACGGACCGTCCGCCAGGCTGAGCACACATGGGCAATCACATCAACTGGCAATCGCGCTAGTGTGGGATGCGGGGCGTGAATTGCTAATTGTAGTTGGAGAGGGACGTTCAAAAATTAAACAAACAAAAACAACAAAAATTAAAGGTCTGAAATTATATGTAAAAATCAGCGTCTGGGAATATTGTGATTGACGATCCAATATTGGACGAGTGACACGAAGATTCACTTTGATTTCACAGCACAGTCTCAATGAATCCTTTCCATTTCCTTGCTTTGAATGTCAAAGCGTAAAACGCTAATCAAGGACTTAGAAATGGATTATTTATGTTGTTGCTCGAGGAAGGTGACAGGAAATCCCTGGGGAGGGGGGAGAAGTACTCTATCAACTCGCGTCCTTGTGTTAATTACTAAGAAACATGAAACATGTGTGTCCCATTAAAGAACGATTGTTTCAGACCTGAATACACCGTTACAGACCAATTGGACAGATCGTTATTTAATAAAATGTAAGAAATGTTTTCATATATTAAGTAATTATTGGAGATATAATAGTTCAAATCATTTATTTCCTATACGTCATGTTACTCATTTTTCATACGCTGCACTTTATGAAGCACTGGAAACGGGGCCGTAATAGACTTCGGGATTCAGGTGCAACAAGTCGATAAATCTTTTGATAAAGCCATGTATTTGGCATTTTGTGCGATTGCCCGACTTTGTTGGCTAGCTAACGGTGTCCGCCATATCTGGGCCTAGTTTAATTACCAAGTATGGGGGGGGGGTTGAGAAACATGTGGCGATCGTGACCGTATTCCCTTCACTGTAACGTGCAAACTCCGCCTTCCTGAGTTTTTTTTGCCCCACAGCTACAGAAACTGATATGATTTTTAAGTAAAACAACAGACTATTTTTGCTCCGGCTGGGAATCGATCCTGGGATTGCACCATGGGAAGCTAGTCCGGTGCCCTTGAGCCCCCCTAGAGCAAGTAATGGTTGATTTCTAAATGATGAAAATTGCTTTCTTGAAGTTATTTAATGAAATTAATTTTATCAATAAATATTTCATTGAAGGATGCTTAAATTCCATTTTAGATATCCGTAATGAGCTTAAATTGAATAAAATTTATATTTGTTATAAATATCGTCGAATTTTAATTTGACAATTTTCAAAAATTAACCCTCCAATATAATCAACTAGGTATATTTTTTGTAATCTCGGAGGTATATAAACTTCCAGGTCATCCCGGACAGTCCAGTGTTATAGTTATGATTTCCTGGAAGAATCATTTATAAAGCCATTGGACATTAAAATTAGTACGGAAGGAAAAGTGTGAACGTTCGGTTCAGTTCGATGTGTTTTGCAAAGTGGAGATGATTAGCATCTGTTATTTAATTGACCATTTCTTGCAAGTGAAAAGAAATTTTATGGTTATGTTATAATTTTTCTAGTCATTCTCACACATTGAGACATTATCGCAGTAGGTACTACATTAGAACATCTGAAAATTTATTTCTGTGTCTCTTTTGCCATAAATAATATAATTATATACTTGTAAAATAAAATTATCAATATTATCCGTGAGATAAGCAAAATGAACACTTCAATAAATACGTGTTTCTGAGGATTTAGAACACTCCACCAATAGCAAAATAGTTTTTATAAAAAAAGGATTAATTTGATAATAAAACGCTAATTACATAATAAAAAGATAAATGTACTTTTGAATACACAAAAACTATCGTAACATTTACAATATGGGTAATTAAGTAGTTGAACATCGGCTGCTATTCTGGCAACAGGGACAGCAACCTCTCCCATTGGTCAAGGACTGAATATGACAGCAGCTCCTACAACAAATTTTCTCCGCAACGTCATTTCAACATCTCTAATTCATCGATCAAATGATCGATTTATCTTTCATTAACATCAATTTTTAATTTTCAACTTTTATTATGAATTTAATGCTTTTCTAGAGTTGTCAATGATTTCAATTTGAAATTATCTCTTAGTAAGAATAATATTAACATTTACCTAGAATATGTTTGTCTATTCTCAGTATGTCTTTTAATGACCAATAAATTTTTCCTAACGTTTCCTAATTAATCCGTATTTTTTCAAAAATCTCCTTTTATCACATACTGCGAAGAAAATATTTGAAATTTCACTACGTAGAAAATCAATGTCTTGCAGTCAGGAAATCCTACAAGAAAGATTTTTATTCATCGATGAGCGGTGAAATTTTAATTTTTCCTCCAAGAAAGGCATTTTATTAATTACTTCATTATAAAATTAATTATATCTCTCGTGGAGGTATTTGATTGTCATCAAAATTAATTAAATGCAAATTTATTTAATTTAATAATGGAATATTTTATCGCGGATAATGGATTTGCAGTGGCTCGTGATACTTTTCGTTGCTGGAGTGGAACAGTTTTGAGGTATGTGTGTGGAGCAATGACCGGATTTATCTCCGTCAACCGACTAGTGGCGCGCTGCTGCAACACATTGCGGTCACTCGGACGCGATAATGATAAAATTCTTATGCGGCAGCGGTTTAGGTTGAGTGTCGGTCACCCGACCAGTAATTCATTTCAAATCCTTTTGTAGAATACACCCATTTTATTTCCATTATAGAATAAAGTTTAATTACTTGAAATGAATTTCTTGATGTGATTAGAAATAGATGGTAACAGACGAGAATTTGTTGAGTAAACATTGAGAATACAATTATAAGAAATCGGTCCTCTCGGCCGTATGTACTTTACTTCTTTTTACTTTTCATGGGGGAATGTCCAATTTTAATATTCTGCATCTATCATTCTTCAATATTCTGCATTTACAATACATTACAATTTTGAATGATGAGAAACAGATATCCCCGTATGTTCATATGCGAAGCATCTAATCGATACATTATAATATAAATAACGTACCTATATGTCTTATTCCTTTTTATGTAATTTTAGATTTGAAAATTTTAAAAACAACTTGGTATATGTTATTTTTCATTAGGATCTCAATTGATCTTCTATAAATAAAGAATAGGGTAACTTCAAGAAAATTTCTGTAAAAATTACATTTACGAAGTACTTGACGTTAAATTTAAGCTTCAAAATCATATATTTAAAAACGTGTTACTACTTGTATGTATGCAAAGTGTTGCAGATAAAAGTGCATAGACCCAATGAACACGTAGACTCGACGGGAAGTAGTTTCCGTCAAGGATCCCTGGGTCAAAGAACGCGGCACTCTGCGCTAAGTGCTATCAGAAAACGCGTAAGTCCTCCTACGAGGTCGGCTTGCCAACACGCACGCGAGTTCAACGGTTTGGCACCCTCTCAGGCTGACATCAACTTAAAAAATCCAGTAGTGGATGCCAAGGAGCGGCATGTTTTAAAAGAAATGATTGATGAATATTTTTACCTCATTATTAATTTTAATTGATCACTTAATACATGTAATTATTCTTATTTAAAATAAGAAAATGTAACCTCGAAATCACGATCCAGTTTCCAGGTTCTCTGCCTTCTTCTCTTACAGTGTGACGCACTTTGTCAATTCTACGCAATGTTAAAGGCTTTAAATCCTGAATATTCCAACTCACTCTAAAATAGTGACAAACTATAAGTCAAATACGTGTTGGTTTGCCGACCACTCAAGGAGAAAGGTGCCAAAGCGCCAGCTTTTTTGACCTAGAGTTTCTTCATGAAAACTTCTTCCCTTAACCTTAATTACGTACACCAGTGCATGCATGCACTTTTTCTCTGAGGCGCCCCGTATGTCTAGGAGCTCTGCACTTGATACTTGGAAGGAGTAAATCGTGTTCAAGTACTATTGAGATCGGTCATCATATAGGAAACTAACAGTGCTACAAAATGGTACATATTCTCTCGTATTGTTAGTTTCTTGTTTTCTTGAATCGTGGCTAGCTTCATGGTTTCGATCCATCCTCTTCCCAGCTGCTATCTATCGACGCCAAATCACCTACCAGGTCGTTTGGATTTTCGTATCGCTCCTCTGAGGACATTCCCAGTGAAGAGTTCCTTCGCGCTCCTCGAATAGCTCGTGAGTTATCTCGGCACTGTACCATTACATTCATGCTCATAGTACAGCGCGCCAGAAAGGTCTCTCCGCACTGGCATCTTGGTGCTTACAACAAAAATTGTGTTGGTAGCAGCGTGTAATAAAATAAAAAGCGAATACCACACGCACAACAATCATAACATACTGGAAGTGTTGACCCCTTCACTTGTTTCCCAGCGATCTGTTTGCCAGAAATATAAATGCAATTTTTAATAGAAGGCTCTGACTCAGTCCAGTGCGGAGAGACTTTCCTGGCGCTCTATATCCCTTGGTCCTATCGGAGGGTAAAATTGTTCTCGGTTTAGGGATGTAGTTCCTGAATTTCCTATCTGGCCAAAATAGTATCCTCTTTTTTACGTTTTCCTCATTTAACGTTTTAAAAAGTCCTAACACAATCCTATGTCTACAAACATATTATTATGTCATTGACTCAATACTCTGAAACTATGATATTACGTTCTTTAATTTTTCTTTCGAAGAAAGATGATGATGATGGGAGCTAATTATCCCTCGAAAGAAATTAGAAATCTTTGATTGACATTACGTCATACATTCATTGCAATGAATGAAATCCATCAAAAACAACCAACAACTTCGTAGGTCAAACTCATATACTTTAAAATTCGCATTTAAATTGAGAGTTCCATTCCGCAGCGAACGATGCCTCATAGTACTGGTCTCACCACAACACTCGCTCTTTAATGTTTCCATGAGAGTGAGGAGGGCAAGAAAACCGCAACTTTGTCAATACGCGTGGTCACAGACTCAGACCCAAATCCCTTTCTATGGGTGCTTTGCAATCGGTGAACCAAGTTGACGAGCTTATTACTTATGGCTCGCTTATACACATTTTTTTTCAATATGAAATTACAGTATCTTCTTACAACTTATTTGTAAAAAAACATACACCTTCGAAAAAAACAAATTCAGGTGACACATTCAGGCTTATATTCAGGCGAATATCGGTGCAGTACCCTAACAAATGGGCTAGGACCGCGCACGATCTTTCCTTCCCCATCCTTGTACTATTCTTACCCCTTACACTTGCGCTTCATGCACTAAAGTACCACACAGGCCGGGAGACCAGTCGTGAGCTTAGAGTTTGACCCGGCTGGAGCGGTGCCATGTTAATGGAAAATATCTGGTTGGGAAAATCCCTGTAACCCTTCGTAGATCGACCCCGGATCTCGCCATCCTGCGAAAGAAGATCACCAGCACACATACAACCCAGCGCGAAAAAACATGCACTACACTAACGGGACAAATGACAACATCAGTTGACGCGCCCGCTATCACTAATCAATGAATCAGATAAAAATCGAGTCAGTGTATAATTAATTAATTAATAAATAACCAAATGTGGATCAAAATCTTGAATGTACCACAGACGTTAACTGGTTATAATGATCGAACTACGAAAAATCCCCGAGGAAAATCACAAATTATATCAGTACTTCGTTTTGGTTTTCATTCGGATGTGCGACAAAATTTTCAAGAGGATGCTCTGGGTCCTGGGATTTCAATCCGAAGAAGAAGAAAGAATAAGGCCATGAGTCTGTTGAAGTCTTAGATATGCGAATCATAAGAGATTTACTGTAACATGAATTTGAGTTCAGATTAAAATATAACTTGCAATGGATTTTACTGAATCCTCTTTACTAAAAACGAGTAATGTTTCCGATGTTTTTACTTTCTCGCTACGGAGTAGAGAGAAAATTATGTAAGGCTGCGAGAATGAAAAACGGCGAATTTTCAGCAGAAAACGTATTACTGGGGCCTCGTAATGAAACCGTGAATAAATCCAGTTGCTAAATTTAGAAAAAAAATTCTCCACCACATGGTGTATCCAGAATTCATGTTCTGTGGGTCCTTGATACCGAAAAATCGAATGATGGCAAAACGTCTGTCTGTTCGTCTTTCAGTCTGTCCGTCTGTTCGTCTTTGCGTCTGTTCGTCTGTCCGTCTGCCTCTCTACCTGTTCGTTTGCGAACAACTCTAGTAGCTAAAACGTTCAGCCAAATTTCTCCAAAATTGATATTCCCCAATCGATCTGCCTGCTGTCGCGGCCCCTTGAATTTGACACCGATATTTCAATTGTGTTGGTATTTTACATGAAGTCCCTGGGACATTTTCAAAATTAAAAAAAAATGGATGTATCATTTTTGATTAGATTTTGTTGTTTGATAGTTTGAAGAAAGTTTAAGGGAACGGTGACGGTGATGTTCTTTGAAAACTGATTTTTCGAAAATTTCAAAAGTTCAAAATTTTTTCAGCACCTTCCTACAACTAAAATATTAAAAAACAGATATTTTTCCGTTCATGAAATCTGTTACATAATGATAGGTTTTGAAATAAGGTCGTGTACATTTTTTCTAAAATTTAAGTTCTTTTTGCTTACTTGTGCTTGAAAGTACGTGCGAGAAAGTACGTGCTGTTTTAGCACCACTAGTTTATAACAAATTTATCAATACACCGATCAACTACACATCAATATCAATATACCGAAATATTGAAAGAACGATACCGTCCAGGAAAACCTTTGATATTCTTTGGCAGACCAACACATGTCATGCTCCACCTCCACCAAAGCCACCCGTCATCGCCTCCGCCGCGAAGTGCTGTCCGCGCCGCCCCGTTTATGGCCTCCGCCGGGGCTTCACGCGCAGCGCACGCCCTCTAAAGGAGGGGCCGTCAAACGGAGCTGTGGCGACCAGAGATATTTAGTCTCCACTTGCGCCAGACAAGCATCGATCCGGGATTCTGGTTTAGCGACCGTTGGCGAAGCGGCTATTTAGGACCCTACGAAATATGGGGCTTGGTCGGCTGCCATCGTGTTCGACTTTATGCGGAAGACGCTTGATTGAATGTGGATGATAGTTCGATGCGGTGTCCTGTATTACGTAAACGCTGACCATGCGCTATTTAAAATCGAAGATTTATGAGCCTTGGTCGCGTCCATCTTCTTAGAACTGGTGTGGAGTGATTTGGAGATACCTGATTTAATATGAATGGCAATTCGTCTGGATCCAGGTTAACTTACCCGATGGCGTCGCAGAAATGCAGAATTTGAATAATTATGAGGCTTCTTACAGGTCATATTGTTAGAAATTATGTTAGTGATTTGATTTTCATTGAACTGACTTCCGTCCATTACACAGTTGTAAAAAATTGACTGCGCGTAAAAGCGTTTTTAATTTTGAGTACAGAACTTCTTTAGGTTAGAGCCGCGGCGGTCGCAAATTTTCGACAGCAAGTAAATAGGTACGTCGGAAGGCGCTAATACCTAGATTCTAAAGGACGACTACTCTGATCACAGGTTTCTTTCGATCAATTCCGGGCGAATGCTGGAGCGTTACCTTAAAAACGGGTGACGGAACGCTCTTCCTCCCGCATTCTGCACTCCACTTCTTAAAGAAGGACAACTCTCATATAGCACTCCTCACTCTCATATAGCCAAGAATCCTTGATCAGGAAAAGATCCCGGCAGTAACATAGTACGTAAGTATAAGCTCAGATCCCGTCCTGAACTGTAACTCCGTCGTGGAGAGAAAAAGGGAAAGAAGAGCTTGGAAGTGAGATGGAAAGAAACAGCTGCTCAGCATCCTGATTTAACGTACTACCTGCTGGCTAAGCCACTAATGAAGATTTTTAGTATTACGGAGCTTATTAGGATTTTTCTTTGTAGAGATTTTCGGAAATTATTTGATGACACTTGATTGAATTTTAATACGTAAATTCTTACCACTACCCAGTATTAGTCAATAAAGTAAAATAATATAGAAAAGGTTATTAGAAGTCGCCATGCGTGTTTGTAATTATATTAGAAATTGTTTCATATTGTAATGTTTATATTTATTTTTGTAATAATTTATTGCGATTCAGTGAACCGATACTATCAAAACTACATCTGGTTATAATTTCTCTGTGATTTTTATCTACCGAGATAAGATTACATTCTATAATTAATTAACTAACGGTACATTATGTAATCCATAGATAAGGTAACAATGTATACTTACATAACTGAAAAAAAGTTTTTAGAGAAACGACTAATGACACCCAAGGGGAAAAGCATGCAGCTCCCGAATAGACCTGTATTGGATATTGAACATCAAAAGGAGGCATCGTAGCAGCGAATTGAAATTTCTCACACAATCTGCAATGCCTCCGCTTCGTTTCCGTTCGACGCTGGGAGTTCCGGAGCGAGATGAAGATAACGGCCGGGCGTGAATAGGCGGCATCGCGTGTTTCTCACTTGAGGTAAATTTCTTCAGTCCCTTTCGAATATTGAATCAATAATAACTGGGGATCAATGATGCTTATTTGGATGGAGGCCGAGGTTCTCGCTCAACCAATGTTTTCGTTTATTCTAATAGTAAGAACGCAAAACTGGAAGAATACTTTGTAGATGCGTACTTGAATTGAAATATTATCTAAGCAAACTTCGTAGCTAGTGTCTATATTTGTCCACCAGAACTACCATGTTTTAAAACCTCTGCAATATTTTGTTAGCTTCATTTGTAGAGGCAGTGCGATGATCTACTTGCAAAACCTCGTAAGCGTGAAATTGACGAAAATGGGGTTTTGACACCATTGTATTCATCTGGCTGTCTGCCACACACTGATGAGCCCTGAGAAGGGAAAACTGCAATGTAGATCTCTCTATCGCCGATTGAAAGTGCTCAATGTTTCACTAGCTGATAGTCACAAATCAGTTTTTTGCCTCTCCTGAAAAATTACTGAAAACTGTCATACGGGGTTTTGCAATAAGAACATTGTAGTGTTTTTTTTATGCTGCATCTTGAGCGAATTTTTATAATTTGAACGTGGTCTAATGGTTGGGACCAGTATTGTGAGTGTTCTGTAACCACGGCAGTCAAAAGTTTTGCCGTTTCGCGAGGTACAATCTCCAAGATTATGATCTCATACAGAACGACCAAAAATAATTCATCAACTAAATACTATCAGCGGGGACGGAAAGGTGAGTTGGGTAATCTAGATAAGTTAACACGGAGTAGAATTTGTGGCGAGACAAGTGCAAAAGTGTTTTCTAAACTAAAATTCACACTCACAAATCCTGCCAGCACACATACAGTTCGAGGAGAGTTCCGTAAGTAGGATATTTCTTGACTAGTCACATTTCCTAACCCACTAATAATTTAGCTGCGTAAATATTTTACCCATCCCCTGTATATTATTCATAGAAGAGACAATTCGTATTATGTCTGAATTTCAAATAAAATATCTTCGTTATTGCATTCATTCACAAAAGATAAATTTCAAAAGAAATGTGAATTTCTTTAAATTGGTTTGAATTTCACATTTTTAGAGCATTTCAGTTTTTCTTTATTGAGAAATATGCAAAATTCGTATGGAATAATATTATTCTTACTTTTATTTTTTAATTTTTAAAATCAGTTTTTCATATTCCGTTAAAATATAATAGCTGGGAATTATAAGATATTCCACTTTATTAATATTTTTAATTAAATGAATTAAACTGTTATTAAAAGAAGAATCACATTGTCATGAATATCCTTAAACATACTACATTGATTCATCAAGCTGATACATCATATATTTCATACACCAAGTGATTTATTATTCTACATAGAGGTGAGTGGATACGTAACTCTACAAAAGGACAATCTAAAAATCTAAATTGGATTGTGTCATCACAATGTCGATCATTGAATCAGAATAATTGGTCTCATGTTTGATGGAATATATCAATAGAAAAAGTAATTATCTGGAGAATAGTATCGGAAAAGGAATAAAAATTACGTACTTTTTAGTATCCAATATCCATTCAAAACAGAATTTATTTCATTAAATGAAAGGGTATAGGAAACAGATTCGGAGGCCTGCCCTTACTTTGCTCCATTAACATTTCCAAAACGTTAGAACTGATACTATAATGTACTAACTATCAACTAGTTGAATTTATTTATGTTCTTATTCGCATTCGTTTGTTTTTATTATTCGTTCTCAGAACTAACGGATATCGCCCGAATTAACAGAAACATTTCAAAATAATATGAATCCTTTACAGCTGTCCAGAAGTAATGTGTCTGAGTAACTTAATGAGCAGTGGCAGAGTTCACCGTTAATGCAATATTCGCCCTCAGGGAGATTGAAGCCAAAATAGCAACGACAAGGCACTTCGTCAGAGGGGTCAATGGCGTGATTTTGATGGGATTTTTTATGAGAGCCCAAGGCACCGAGAGCCGCTAGCTAGCGCAATAAGTTCATTACTTCAGGAACGAGACATCGCGCACTGAAGTTCCCGGACGAAACACAGTCAATGCACATAACGAGTTTTACGCTGGGGGGCCCAGATCAAAGCTCTTTTGCCTCGTCAACGCTGAGAATTACGAGGGGGCATTTTCAGAGACACGCGGACTGTGGTGGTAGAAGGGGCAATGTACTAAAAGTGTTTCTCCACGCAGATGGAAATAATTTCGATTTGATTTCCTCGCGTTGATACAAATTATGACGTAAAAATAGAAATTAAATAGCCAACAAGATACTATCTAGCTTTAGCTAAAGTGGCAATGAAGTCACTGAATCCAAATATAAAATCATCGTCGTGGTTAGGGGAAAGGAAGAAACAATGAAGACATAGAAAAAGTTCGGTGATATACGGAATAGATGCTCCATGAGTGTACGGAGAACATTTTTTAATTGTTATTGTGTAAATAAAATTCCTGTATCAATACGATACATTCAAACTGTTCTCTTTTATTCTCAAATGTCGACTCCAATAAAATATAGGTGTTATTCCCACATTAATATAACTTTGAATTTTATACGTAACGTTAATTTTTAAGAGAAATATTAAACATGCCTCAAAATCAAAATAGGAAATTTAAGTTAAATTTCAATTTCTATTATTGTCTTCTTTTAAATGAAATGTTCATGAATCTATTTTTCTTTATCTCTGTTAAAACGTGCATTGTTGTTTCGTCTAGTTAAGCATTACAGGGTTCACAGTAAAGTACGATATGAGAATTCTGAAACGAAGGTTCTGAAAGATTTTTTTACATGTAGTTCGTAGAAATGATCCATACTGAAAATTTACTCGCTGGCTGTAAGTAATCACAATAATCCTTCATAAAAATAACTGATTTCTAATTGTTACTATTGACTATCGGTTCAATATACACATTTCTCTCACGGTTTGCTAGAGTCCGATCTACACCTCTTTTCAAATTAGAAATAGGAATACAAATATACATAATTTAGAATTGAGATTATCAAATTCAGACAAAATGCTTCATAATTCAGCACTAACCAAAATCTTCTGAATCAGGAAAATATGTTCATATAAAACTCTTTCTCAGAACGTTCTAAGCAAATTAATTGATAGTTTTCTGCAGAATGTTTTCCGTTTCGTATTATTACCATAACGACTTCGAACTGATCGATTATGTATTTCAATATTAAATACGCACCTGATCCGATTGTATATTTTTAAACAGTGTGTTGAACTCTTTCGCTTCCCACAACTGAACACTAGGAGAACGTATAAAATAAATTCTGTACTTTTTCAAGGATTATTGTCATCAAGATACATCGTGCGGCTTAGATGTAACGAATCATTTTGTTTCGTCATAGCTAAGCTACTGCGAATGGAGGTTTCAAATTGATTCCTCCAATATCATGATTGATGTGGATGTCGATACGAAGGTTATGGTTCGCTGAACGAGAAAATGGCGCGGAGATCACCCATCTATCGCCCTCCAGCCCTTCCGCGGAGCTCTCTCACTACTCCCTCCCTCGACGCTGCGTTCGCACTCCAAGAGCAGCCGGCGACCACTCTCCCACAAAACTGTACTTGCCTTTATCAACAGGACAGGAAACTAATAGCTGGCAGTTATAATCCATATAAACAAACATAAATAAAACCAAAAGAAACGTTTTTATTCCTTGTTACTGGATAGAATGGAATACAGATAGTGTAAAGTTATTTAAAAAAGCAAATCTGTCGGGTACTAAGAGGGAAAAATCGTTTATGCTGAATACATTAGTGAAGACAAAAATATATGTTGTTCAAAGAATGCTTTTCTTTCTCCTAAAGCAAAGGGTATCATGAACAACCCATTAGATCATAGACTATTTTATAATAGAGCTTAGAAAAGCATGAGGATGATTGTGTTAATTAGTTGTCTTATTCAACTTTCTATTCAAATAATCCAATAAGTATAAGAGGTCAATTTTTCCTCACATTCAGAAATGTTTTCTACTTTCACATTTCTAACTTTTCCTTTCTTTCGTATTCCATTATGTTTGCATATTCATTTTATGAGTGACCTCCTCACGCCCATTTATGGTACATTTTATGCATTGCCCCAAATCAATATAAACAGTGAAAGAAAATATTTTGCATTGGACGTGGTTGATTTTGAGATATCAACCCAGCAATCACAATTGAAAATCCGATATTGTACACACATAACAGGAACATAACGGAATTTGCTGCTCAGAATATCGACATTCGCTGAAATGCGTTCCAAAAGCGAAACAAATTTTCTGTATCGTTGCTACGTAAAGCGATCCGAATACGTTTGAAAATTCTCAATCACGCTCAGAATGAGAGTCAGTCTTGTCGGTAACCACCACTTGAATGTTAGTTGAAAGAACGTCAGTGTATATTGGCCTGGTATGTAATAAAGGTGGTATGTCATAGTTGAAACTTGCGAGTCGAAAAATTGATTTGCTCTCTCCTGAATGAAGAAATTTTCGTCCCGAGGGACGCGTGGGTACTGCATGGACCCAATCGCTATAAAAAGAGCGATTCTGACAGGTCATATAAAGTGAGTAAGAGCGACCATGTGACATTTGAATATCGCTGGGCGGCATCGCCGTGAAACATCCTTCGACAGGACCCAGCTGCTAAAAATAGATCATATAGCAGATGATCGAAAAGGAAGTCATTTTAAAGTTTCACTTTAATTATAGGGGAGTAATTCTACTCGAAAAAAGAATATCCATTTAGAATAATTGAGATCGTATCGTTTCTTTCCGACTCCCTGAATAAATGGAAGTACTATTTTTCAATCTCGACTGTACAAAATTTTCGGTATTAGCTATGTTCGTTTTGATTTGATGAAAGTTCTAGATTTATTGATTTTTGCCACTTCCATAATTGCTGCTGTTCATTTCCTGTCGTTCACTGCTTCAGGTATTATAAAAGCCGAAATTCTTACAGCCACATTTGTATATCCAGAGATCGTCAAGGAATCCTTTCCTATTGGGCTCGCCTACTAGGCCCCACTTCCGTGCAGGGATTTGTCTGGAAAAGCAGGGAGTGGATAAAGATCACTAAATAGACTGGTACAAACGGTCGTAGAAACGAGAAAAATAAAATAAAAAGAATTTGGATAAAAAATTATTAAAACTTACACGTACTTTAAAATATACTTATAACACATTATAACTATATTTACAGGCAATTTGAGAATAATCCAGGCGAATTCGTAATGTTTATTTTTGGACAAGTGGAAAGTGAAGTTTTATAGCTTTTAAGCGATTGTAATTATTTGAATAATTTTTATCGCATATTTGTTGGAAATGCAGTGTTTTTGGAAGGTCGATATGAAAATATTTCGTATTTCAAACTGCGATGCAATACTTGTGGGCTATTTGAAACAGCTGCATTTTTGCTTCGTGCGATAAAGATAGATCTGAGTATGCAGGGAATGTCGGAATCCTGAATGTCACGATCCTCAAAAGTTACTGAAAATTCATATCATTTCGATATCGATATCATTTTCAAGAAGAAAAAAAACAAGAAAGAAAACCCAAGTTCAGTACGATCGCACCAGTTGCTGGAAAGGGAATTTTATTACAATTTTGGACCGAAAAATGCTTAATTAACGAATTATCTGAAATATTATTAACGAGAGCTATGTAAACTAGTATTAATGTTAACGCATTACAGCTGAATTCAAATGCAATACTCTGGATACAATTGTTACAGAAAAATGATGTAGCGAATAAAATTGGTATTGATCTAAATATCTCAGTACCCTTAATACCTTTTAGTACCCTAAATACCTCCTAGAACCCGCAAATAGTCTGCCATAGTATATACCAATACCCCTTTTTTAACTTTTCAGTATATTGTGATAAAGTATATTTTTCTGTGACTTTCACTCTACTGTAATGTACACAAACGAATTACTCGCATGGCTGAGCTCGAGCATACATTGAATGTTGACAGGTTTAGTGGACAATACTGTTTTGAGAGAGATTGACCTGTATCAGGGCGATATCCAATCTGCAGATAGCCGGACCAAAACATTTGAAGTAATTCGTAACCACCAAAGCGAATTTTATACGCCCATCGAGCATCGGGTAACCAAGTCTGCTCCTGTGATAGTGCACGCTACATCAGACATTTTAAACCTGTTTGGCATTCAATACGATGGCTAGCGGTGGCTTATACGATGGCTAGCGGTGGCAGGCGGAGGTAACTTTGAATATTCTTTTCGGATATGTGAACCAGTAAGTCTGATAACTCAGGAATTAATTATTTCCAAACTTATATTGTAATGAATTTTCTGATTTTTTTCTGTGTTAATAATTTATTCTTGGAGTTTTGCGTTGAGTTTTTTGGATCTGTGCAATTAAAATGATTCCTGGTACCCGAAATTTAGCTTATATCTGTGGTAGTGGATAATTGCAACGAAGAGGTAATGATGATGGAAAAGCAATTTCGTTCTAAATGCCGAGGGAGCTGATTACTAAGAATCATGAAGGAGTCTGCCTCAATTTGCTTTGCCATCCAACAATTTTTCATGCGTTGATTGGAATTAAAATCCAGAGATGGACATGTAGCGCAGTACCTTCTACACAATCGAATCTATCATGCGCTGGTTCTACCTCCCGGGAGTAAAGTCGCCCATCTGTTAGAAAGTTAATACGCCCCATAGCACAAAAAAGTCACATTCCTACTGAATTCTACCCGAATCCAGCTAAATCAGACGCAATAATCTAAAGACACTTTTTCTACTACAAATTGAACGTGGAGCGATCGGAATATGATATCACTTTACCGAAGAATTGTTTGAGAACTTGTCGCTGCGAGATAAAGTGAATACGAAGAAGCAGGGTTGAATTATGATGGAACAGTGGGTCTCCTGAGATCGCTAAGAAAATCGTTTCAAATGCGTTCACCACGAATTTCGTGTCGTTATTACAGTACGAATTCTTAATAGCGAGATCTACTGACCTTTGTGATATGGTTGATTGGATGATTGTTTAGTGATTGCGGGCGCGACAACTGCTAAAGTCAATTATTCCCGTAAGTGAAGTGTATGTTTTCATCATGGGAGGTGGCGGTGACTATCATCCGCAGGAAGGCTAGACACCACGCCGACCTACAGGTCGACTACTGGTGTTTTCCCCAATCAGATATCTCCACCCAGCGGGGCACCGCCCCAACTGGCGGTGCAGACAAAAGTGATAGTGCAGTGCATGTAAGTGTATGTATGTGCAAGTAAGGGTGAGAATAGGTCAAGGAAGGGGAAGGAAAGATCGCGCGCGGTCCGTGGCCCGTTTGTTAGGAAACTGCTCCGGTATTCACCTGGTGTTGATCGGAGGAATCACGCATAACTACCGACCACAGCAGCCGGTCGCTAGATTGCTCCTCCAGGCAGCGACTGAACTTCATCTAGCTGCCTAGTTAGTATGGAAAATCGTAGCCCTATGGGGAGTGAACCCCTAAAACTTCCCGGTCAGAAGCACTGCAGTGACATCAGCTGATGCCATGAGCCACCTTTGCCTGTGTTTTGTGATACGGCTTACTCTGAAAACATGCAGAATATATGTTTCCGGCGACAGGTCTTTCTTGCACCGAGTCACTGGAGCTCCTTGATCGAGAGAATAAAATAAAACCTTGACTAAATCTACTCACACCAGCAAAAGTGTCCCGTCACAAATTTTAAATGAAGTGGCGGGACTACAGACTTTGATGCACAAGAAATTCAACACGCTGGCTGTGTGATGGCCAGCGTTGCGGCCCATTTTGAGAAAGCCCACTGCACATTGCAGGCCAAAGGTCACCAAGATGACTAGCACATTGCAGGTCAAAGGTCATCCGGATGACGGCGGCCTGTCGGCCGAGGTTGGAGAACATGTGGACCCCGAGAAAACCTGCCCGAACTCGCCAATCTTCTCGACTACACATTTTCCATGAAGCGTCAGGAATTCGAACATTTTGTAGTGAGACCCAACTTGCAACATAGCCTACAGGTTAGAAACGCCGAACTACGCAAAAACAAACCGATATCCAAGACGTTTGAACCCATATAGCGTGCATCGCTAGCGTCCCAATCCCTCTTGATTCTCTCAATTCAATTTGTTTCTCCAATTAAGGCGCTGCCCATCAAGCAATTGCAACTATTGTGATAATTCAATAGATTTTTTCATTAATACGGTACTTTTCATGCATACGATACTCTTTCTACGACATCTATAAGTTAAACTTGTACATTGAATCGTTTCGTGGCAGTTGTCATGCAGGATTCTGTCAAAGCCACCTAGTGGACAGCTCCCTAACCCTACCCCCGCATGCTGCCGCAGGTGGCTGTAGTTTCCAGTCTGTCTACAAGGGAGTACTGCACTAGTCAAATGGGATCACAGTGAAATTACGCCTAATTTATTTTAAATAATATTCCACGAAAATTTACTAATAATAAAATTATTTAAATCTGACAATCATAATATAATATCAAATGCAATTTTAATGTACACAATCGAACGAAACACTTACTACAATGATTCTTAATTATTATTTAAGTGTCAATACTTGGTTTGTAAACTTCTCTGTGATTGGTCAAGATTATTCAGGTAAGAGCTCATTCTTAGCGCTGAAGCATTGCGGCTTGTCTTTCGCGATAGGGTAAGGTCTGCTAAATCTTTCAGTTAGCTTCATTCCAAATTTACGTGAACTGACGGAAGTACAAAGTTCAATTACTTGAGGTACAGCCCACTGATTTGTGCGAGGTTTCGTGCGTATAATACTCTCTCAATATCTGAAGATGAAAAACTTGTGCACTTGTCTCACCCAGAATTAGTGAGAGTGAACATTGACTAAATACCAATGTAGCAACTATTCCTCTTAAAACTGATGAAAAAAAGTCAAAAAAATAATTCCCAATCATCTTCCTCCATCACAATTTCATTTTACAGGGTTCTGCTCATAGGAATACTACTACTACGATACTTGGACCTAGCAGGTATGGATAGTAGATATGGTCATACCGGCATATTATAGAGCGTACCAGAAAGAGATAAAAAACAAATGACATAACCTATTGATTGGGACGTAAATACTCTGGAAATTGAGGATCACGGTCCCATAATTGAGGATCCTATCTTGATCCTTGCAAAATGGGCATTAATTGCAGATATAGGAGCGATATTCAGAGATCTCACTAAAGCCTTGCACCCCAGTCCTCGATGCAGGTCTAGCATACCACCAGCAAAAACCCGCATTGCTGAAATGATCCAGCTTTGAAGCTATCTAAAAAGACGCGAAGACACTTTCACAGCCACCAACTGAATTCAGAGATCAATAAATCATTGCATTTTTTGAAAGGCTATTAGTTTATTTCAAATAAATAAATAAATAAATAAATGTCCCACTAGTCGAAAAATTAATAAAATTAAAAATTAGTAAATAAATAAATGTCCCAATATTCAAAAAATTCCACTAGTCGAAAATTGTTTAAACGTTTCAACTTATTAAATGTTATAATATTAATGAAAAGTCGTAGGGGCACGGGTAACTCTTCTTAATATTACATAAGAAATCGGCAAAAGAAAACCATGTAGACGTCAAAATAATAAATCCGGTCTTTCTAGTTTTTTTGTTTTTAACGTCATGAAATAGTAAACACAAATCGAGAATGTTATTTGTGTTAACGGCCACGTGTCGCTCCACACTTTCCGTAATATCATGTCTTTTTTATAGGACAAAAATCGTATGGACAAGAAATACCATTGCTTGCAATAAGTTTACTCGTTCGCCTTTTTTAGTTACGACTCATTTGTTTCGATCGTTCTTTTTTTCGACTATTTTTTTAACGGACGGCGAACTATTAAATCATTAACGGACTCGGGTCAATCAGGTTGGCTTTTCGTTCCACCATTGAGTCGGTTTTTTGCAGGGCTTTTTTCCAGCCAAGAGTCGGCTATACTTTACGTTCTAATGGGAAGTATATTCGACCATACACTTGAAACCAACACACTTGCGGACTCTTTTGATCTGCATTCAACAGAACGCGAGACCCTCCACGACAACATGTACATGAGTGACAAGGGGCAAATAACCATGCCGAAGGTGGAACTCGAACCAGCGACCTTTCGGACCGAAATGCTGGGTCAGCGTACGCTCTTAGCCAATTCGGCCATTCAGGTCGGCGAGTCGATGATAAGAGCACAATATTACTAGAAGTACAGTCAACTCCGGATATAGTGAACTCATATATAGTGAACCCTCGGTTATAGTAAACTTGAGTCACTGGTCCCGTTTTATTTACATAACGATGAAGCATCTAGAAGATTCGGTTATAGTGAACCTAAACCTCGATTATAGTGAACGTAGGAAAAAAGTCCTGGAAATTAAATGGATCTCGTATCTTATTAGGCAATTCCAAGGGCCTCCGGAGAGTGGGATGGTGTTCTAACAGTGCAAGAGGCATTCAAAAGTGCCAAGACTACATTACGATTAGAGACAGAGAGCAATGCAGAATCACGTATAGAGAGAGCACGAACTGTAAAGAAGGATCTAATGAAAAATGTTCAAAGCAAACAATTGAAAATAATTAATTTTACGTACAAATAAATATATTGAAAGTTTCAGTTCATGCTGTTTATGATTTTTTCTCTGTATATTAATAAAATCTATAATTGTGGAAAAATTCCATTTAATTTGATCATCGGATATAGTGAACCAAACATGTTAGACCACAGAAGTTCACTACAACCGGAGGTTTCTCCGATCAACACCAGGCGAATGCCGGGGCAGTACCCTACCAAATGGACCACGGACCGCGCGCGATCTGTCTTTCCTATTCCTTGTCCTATCCTCTCCCCTTACACACACACACACTTACACTAACATGCACTACACTACCACATAATCCGGGAGATCGGTCGGGAACTTAGAGCTTGTCCCGGCTGAGGCGGTGCCCCGCTGGTGGGAGAGTCCTGGTTAGGGGGAAACCCCACTAGCCGACGGTAGGTCGGCGCCGGATCTCACCACCCGGTGGGGGAAGATCACAGCCATCTCCCGAGAAAAAACATGCACGACACTAACGGGAATAATGACCAAAGCAGTTGACGCGCCCGGAAACACGAAAAAATCAATCAATCAATCCGAGTTCAAAGAGAAAGGCACGTGCCTGCTTGTTTGACGTCGAAAGAAAATGGAATTGTCAAGAACGACGATTCCTTTGTATATTGTTTAAAAGTGAAATAAACTTGCCATATAAAATATACATTGAGGTAAATTCAATAGTAAACTGCTTACGTACGCTCCAGAAATGTATGTGTTTTATACTTTTCTGTTTTAAATAAAAATTAATAAATTATAAATTCCGATTCGCAGATCAAATGTTTGTTGCTGTTGCTGTTATTATTATTATTATTATTATTATTATTATTATTATTATTATTGAATAAGGTTACTTTAAAAATACTTAACTAATGAAAATATAATAAAAATTAATTTCTCAATTTATTCTGATACGTATCCGCCATTACCGTCAATCAATCAAAAAACTACAACCGGAGTGGAGTGTAGTAAGGCAGAGGCCACTGTACCTCCCGGGCGAGAGGTCGTCCTTGGCGCCGGGCGACTGCGGCTCGTCGTCCGAGACGGCGCCGGGCCCGCACAGCGGCGCCGTGGGCTGGTACGGGTAGTAGAGCGGCGGCGCGGGCGGCTCTCGGCCGCCGCGCAGGGCGCCGCACCGCGTCTCGTACTGGTACTGCGGCCGGCGCATCACCAGCAGGCGCGGCAGGATGTGGATGAACACGCGCCGGACCCACGGCGCCATCTTGTGCGTCTGCGGCGACCGGAAGTGCACGTTGAGCACCACCACCGTCACGCAGATGCTGCGGGCACACCGGAAATCGCGAGTGGAGGTAAGGTCTGCGAGCTGAAAATCTGACGTAGTACTTAGCTGGAATAGAATCGTTTGTTTTAGGAAAGGCACACGTTACATGGCAAGTCAGGAGATCTACTTGTGCTTTCTTTAAAATAATAATGGGCTAATAAGTAGCTGATGTATGCAAACTGTAATTCGATTGTAGTGGCTCTTGGATCACATGGTGACACTTGAGGCAGATTAGATGAGGTTTTGATCCATTCTTCGCTGTCCGAGTGACGTTCGAGCCGAGTCGAAAAGTTGCCGACACAGTAGCGGCAACTGTGCCTAGAATGCGGCAACTCCCGGATAACCAAGAATGTATTCAAAAGTCGCAATGTCGACAAGAAGTGAACGAAGGGCAATGAACGGTGTCTCTAAACGGATCAGGCTACTGTATGCAAACTGCAATTTAGCCATTTATTTAAGTATAAGAGAATGATATTATTATTATTATTATTATTATTATTATTATTATTATTATTATTATTATTATTATTATTATTATTATTATTATTAGTGACACGTTACTTGTTATATTCTAAGAACAAATGCGGACTCAGTAGCTGTCGTATATGAATATAAAGTCTGCGTGCATAGAGACACGGCGACAGAGCTAAAATTTTTGTAGCTGTCTGGGCGACTCCGCGGCATATAGCTGCGATAGCTTTTCGGATTTGCCTCACCTTCTCCCCAGCTGCTCTCTATCGACGCCTGAAATATTATTTCCCCAATTTCATAATTTGTCTGTCCGCTAATAGTTGAATTTGAATATGACTTTTTCTCGTATACATACATATACGTATACCGCGTATATATATATATATATATATATATATATATATATATATATATATATATATATATATATTGTGACATACCGATATGTCACATGAATATAAACTAACATTTATTTGAAGACAATATGGTGGAATATGCATTAAGAAGTTTAGACGATCGAAAGGTCAGCTACATCAAAATATAACGAACGCATGGATTGGCTGGGTGAGAGAAGGACGGTCAAATGTTATGAAAAAAAAGAAGGTAGTTTAATACGAAGCTTCGAGGGGTGAATCATGCAGGAAGATTTCATTCTGACCGGCATCGCGTGTCTGAACGGATCGTAGGTCGTGAGAGGGAGCGAGTGGAGTGCAGATAGTCAGAGTCGGGTTTTCAGATCGTGAAAGTTTAAGGACAGTAAATAATATTGCAGATATTGCATGTGGAAGTAATATTGATGCATAAATTGGAACTTTGTCGGGAGTGGTGATTGAGTTATAGGTTTCGGGACTATGTCATAGGACGTAATCGGGACTGATAATTTTGATAGTTTGACACCATCTTGGATAGGAGCAGAAGAGGATTTCTTGGAACTTTGGACTACGGCAAGCTCGCAAGATATTTCGACTGAGAAGTCTTCGAGGGACATCAACGAAGAATAGATAAGTTAACCGCGGTATAAAACTCTAAATTCAAAGATATCTTAATAAAAGGCCTAACATCAAAATCATTATTAAATTCACTATATTGTTTGCAAAAAGGTAACAATAAACTTTGTTAAATTTTGTTCTTTAGAAAAGAAAGTGATCTTTCATTTAGTCAATCCAAACAGTAATGAACTAGGAATTAGAATCATTCTATTTCAGATTCCCAGCAGCGCTGTATAGTCTGCGGATCCTATAATCCCTTATAAAGGTAATAAGGATTATAATATATCGTGACCCATTGACCCAGCAAGCCGGACGCTAAGATCTTTGCAAGATATTAAAGTAGAGAGAAAATTTGTATATCTCAATATATATATATATATATATATATATATATATATATATATATATATATATATTGAAGTAATATATGTAGTACACAGAAGGTCATGTAATGCTGCCGAAAATCGATTTCGAAATTTCAACGGAAATAAACGTTTTGGGATCCTCTGATACCGAAAAAGTGTTTGTTTGTTTTTCAAAACGTCCGTTCGTTTGTGATCACTACTAGCGCTTAAACCATCTTTAGGATTTTTTCAAAATTGAAGAAACTCCTGTCCATCTGCGCTAGTTGAAGATTTGAAATTTTGAAAAACCTTCTTTAAATGAAGTACTGAAGCCGCGCGGTCATTATCAAATTTTCTCAAAAACGGCTCAATTTTTTTTCTTTCAATTTATTGCAAGAATAGAGTAAAATACATTTATAGAGTTGGCATAGGACCAATTTTCACTGTTAACTCCGAATTTTCGAAAATTGCAAAAGTTTTAAATTTTTTGGGTGTCTTCCTACAACTATAAAATTGAACACAGAGATTTTTCCTTCTAATAAAATTTGTTGTCCATAAATAGTTCTTTCATTAAGGTCATGTAGATTTTCTTGAAAATTTTGTGTTGTTTTCGTGCAATAGAGCATGCAATATTTGGAATTAAAATGCATTATTTGCATAAAAAATTACAAAAACAAGATTTCCTCAAAAACGGCTCCAAATGTTTTCTTTAAATTTTTGGTTAGGGGTGGTGCCAAATGTTAGGGGTGGTGCCAAAAGAAAAACCTGGTTCTCTATGCTTATTTTCATTGAAACAATCCGGAACTGTATTTGATAATACGTCGTTTGAGCGTTTTTGAAAATGCTCAATTTTGAGCTCCTAGTGACTGGGAGCCGCGGTGGCTCAGTGGTAGGTCGCTGGCTTCCTGAATAGAAGGAGCCAGCTTCGAATCCCAACGTAGGTTGGGATTCTTATCTAGTGATTTCCACTCATGACTGTTCTGTGAACTACTCAGCCTCCTTTCCAAGGTCTTTCTTCGCGGTTAAGGCGGCAGGAGAATTGTGCTCGCCAAACAATCTCCTTGTGCCAACGATGACAAATATGTGAATCCCTACCTTCACTTCCTTGGACCGTATGTACCTGTGTGCAATTGCACAAGTATACCTTTTACATTTTTTATTGATAGAAAACTATAGATTTCTAGAAACTTCGTTCAAAATCATTTGAAACATTTGCTCTCACAAATGCAATGGTGTATAAAGAGGCCCATAATGTAAATATTATCAACATGAAAGATATTCTAGTAATTTTTGAACAATAAAAAATTCATGAAATTTATGTTTATTCATTGCATTTAGCACTATCCATAGAAAAAGTGTAAGGAAAAATTTTGGAACCGTTTTTGAGAAATTTTTACCTATATTTCACTCCAAATTGCGTGGAAACTACTAATATTTTCAAATGTATGACCGTATCATTGATTAAAGAACTAAATGTACAGAACGAATTTTAATTGAAGAATTTAATATTGTAATTGTAGGAAGAGGGTCAAAAAATTGAACTTTTTAAGTTTCGAAAATGCACAGAATTCAACGAAAAATATACCTACATAATTCTTAAATAGGTTTTTGCTGTATCCGTGAAAAAATTAAACAAAACATTTAGAGATTTTTAAAGCTTGTTGAAGCTTAAGTAAATTACCACCAAAATTAAAATATCCGTTTCAATTTCAAGGGGACTCGATATCACCCAAATCGATCCGGGTTTATCAATTTTGATGAAAATCCTTCTTATGATTAGCTGCTAGCGTTGTTCACAGATGCAGAGGCGTTTTGTCAAAAACTAATTTTTCGGTATAAAGACTCTACAAAATGTAAATCCTGACTGCACATCGTATAAGAGTAAACGTATTATATGTTGGAGCAAGAATTATCCAATTTTTCGGTTTCAAGGGCCCACAATGTGAGTTTTTCTGTCGAATAATCATTTTATGCTGAAGAATTACAAACTGGTACAATCGATGCTAGCCTCCATTCTTCGGAATCGCTTGAAATGTTGATTGACGTTTAACGTGAGATTGAACTAACTTTGGGGAATATGACAGGCATTCAAAATTTACCAAATTGTGTATAAGTAATAAATCGGTTTCTTGAAAAAGACCAGGAATCAAGGTTATGTATGTAACGAATAATCTTACTGAGTGAAGTCGTGTGAATATTCTGCACTTCTCAAATCATCGTTTTAAAAATGAACATCGCTTCTTTCTATAACTCTATTTAGTATGTTACCACTAAGCCACTGTCACAACTTATAAAAAATATTATTTGAATAAACTGTTAAATTTAGTATTTAAAGTTATTATTTCATTCATATTTTTTATCGTAAATTATGATATTGTATCATAAACTGAATCAACGTCAGTTATATTAGTGCAGTGGGAAATTTAGAAAACGGAATGGGGATGCCTTAAAGCGGATGAAATTTGAATAGAGAAGTATTGTTAAGATAAATTAAAGAGCAATGACACACGACAACAGTTGCGAGTCGTGCATGATCAATATTCCTCAGGAAGTTCCTAAAGAAAAGTAAGAGGTAATTTCTAAAGGAGACACGTACGTACGGACAGACATATTTAGTATTTTTTTTATGATTACCGATAATTCAACATTAATACTTAGATTTGAAATGCATCATTTGCCATTGCTTTCTTTAATAATAGACGCTTTTATATCAGTTCCTTCGCAATAGAAACTTTCAATTTCACACAAATTCTGACAATACCTAGGTGCATTTCAGATATCACACTTGAATCAGAAAGTGAACAAACTCAATCAGTATGTGAATTGTATTACTCACCTTATGGACACGAGGATCATGGCGAAGATGAGGTACTTGCCGAGCAGCGGCACCACCAGCGACGTGGGCGGGATGATTTCCACCACCAGCAGGAAGAACACGTGCAGGGAGATGAGAATGGAAATGGACAGCGTTACCTGCGGGCGGCAGCGAGGAGAATTAGCGATCCAGACCCAGTTGGCGCTCGTTTGCCTCGGAAATATCATCGGAATGGCGAGAAATTAATTCGTTAACATCCCCTTGTATCGACTTCAAAGGACGGTGACCACCAAAAAACCTTCATTGTATTCAACACCAGCTAGATATAGCTTGGACGAATTCAGATCCTGTCTGGAGGAGAATTCTAATAGCCAGCTGTTCTGATCGATTGTTTGCCGTGGTTTCTTCGATCAACACCAGGTAAATGCTGGAGCAGTACCCTAACAAACGGGCCACGGCGCAATCTTTCCTTCATGTTACTTGTCCTTTCCTACCTCCTTACGCGCATGAACTCACGCAACCACCCACACACGCGCACACACAAACACACACACACACACACACACACACACACACACACACACACACACACACACTTACTCACACGTTATCGAGAATTAAGTTGGGGGCTTATAGGTTGTGAATTTTACAGACTAGTAAATGATTTCGAATTGTAAAAAAAGTAGATGAATTTGTCTTGTAGGAAGTGCAATTGAAAATTAATTACGTTCGTCAAATGAACATTGACTTTAGTAGTTATCTAATTTGTTTTCAGATAGATTAACTGTGGGACTTTGGCTTTCGATGTAAAAGTGAACCTTGTAATTGCGACTAACAAAACGATCGTGAATGTGTGAGATGGGAAGGATTCCTGTAGAAAAAAGGCAGAATTCGTTTAGATTGATGGTTTGTTTGACGAAAAGAAACGCTCTAGAGAGCAAGGAGTAAATTAAAAATGTGTATGTGTGTGTGTGCGCGCGCGCGAGCGCGCTTGGGTGTGAGCATGTGAGTTGACACGACTTTGAACGTGCCATTTTAGAGGTTGCTAGAGCTCTCAATAAAAAAGTAGCTCGCAGGCAATGGTACAAATTTAATCAAACTCGAGCTCTTTGTGGCTACGGACTGTTGGAGAGCCCTTTGTTGACTGGAAACGTTGACGTTGACAACCTTTGTCCCCCAAGAATTAATAAACAAGCTTATTCAAAAATACCGTGAAGTATTCGAATGTTCTTTAGAGCACTGGAACAACCCGATTAGAGTTTTCATGCGATTCTGTAATTCTGTGACTTGGTGAAAATCATAATCCCAATATATTCATAATTTTCTGTAAATAGCAAAAAATAAGCAGAAAGTAAGCGAGTAAATTTTAGAAAATAAAACAAAATTGCATAAATTTCCCTCTCCATCAAGTAGAATGTGTAATGTGTATAAATGGTATTTTAATATTAAACGTGTGCTTCAAAATCTCCGAATACTAGAACTTTAGCACTATTTTGCCACATTTATTTCTGCCACAAGAAATCAATGGTAGATCACAAATATTATCCATTTGCGTTTTCGTCTTTTCAAAATTGAGAGACATAAAAATGAAGAATAGCGAACTGGAATAAAAGCTATCTTGATATTTCTTGACCCAATGTCTGAGAAATGAGAATTCCATGAAGTAAGACATAAATCTTCATAAGAACAAGAATAGACGAAAAAATACCCCCAAGTTCTTCTCCTGAACTCTTTGTCCAAGTAATATCTTCTTATAACGTACCTAATGGCACTTCTTCTGCGTTCGTCTTCATCTTCTGTTTTTACTTCTACGCTGCCTTTGGAACTTTAACTTCTATGCTTTTTGTCTTTTAGCGAAGGAAAGCTAAGCGAGCGAACACGTTCACAAGAAATCCAAACGTTCAACTTTCTTCCTACAGGTTAATGTTCAGGTATTGTTCAATCACTTACGTGTAAAAATGCGAGACGATCATTAAATATTAAATTTATAATTACTGAACTTAAAAGTTGCTAAGGGGAGTTTCTCTTCTTGAGATTTTCTAATGATGTTTTTTAAGAGTCCGTGTGACCAATATTTATGTATATCGATTGGTTACACTTTCAGAATTAGTACTTCCCGTTTTCTTAAATATTTTTCACCGAATTCGTGAATATTAACTACAATAGCATATTAATACACTGTTTTTTCAGACTGTTGAAATAGAATATTTATTGACAGGAGTAAGTCACGCGCAATGTTGATAGATCTACCAAAATCAGTCCAAGTCATTCGTAGCTCCGCCACCTAGTATAGTATACCTACATTTATCGTCTTGTCAGGATACATTTCTGAAATAAATGGTGAACGGTTGAGCCCCATTCTACCATTTTTACCTATCTTAAAATTTTGCTGTATTTTCTTGATCGCTTACTTCATTATATTATCTCACAACGTTTTATGACAGGTCACTTTTAGGTGTAGCTTGTATTCTGTCACAACTTTAACCGTTCGTAGGAGAATAATCACGGATAATTTAATCCACCAAGTTAATGTACCAACAACAGAGAATGCGAAAAGTTTTCGAATACATCATTCCGAAGTTAGTTCCATAATGCAACTTCTTCCTGAGACACTGTAGTTAAAAGGATCTAATTTTCTCGAACGTCGGAGGCACTCCAAATTATCCCGTAAACCATAGTTGGCGTCTCCAGAAAGTGTGAAGTTTCAGTCATGTGAAAATTTCATGGATACATAGTTTCCCGTCCTGACTTTCCACTGCCTCAATTACAAGCAAACAGCTAGCTGTCTGTTACTTTGATAAGAAAAACTTCATAACGTGTATTATACCTGTCCTGGAGCTGTCACTAGTGATTACGCTTAAATAGAAGGTTCAAATAATTATCGCTCCTAGACACTCATTTCAGTTATTTTTCTTCGAATTTTTCAAATATATTTAGAATGGAACGTGAATGGAATCAATACTTCAGTGGAAATGAAAGATTGTTTCTAGTTTGGTTGTTTTTTCAGAAGCAATAGAATCATTAATAATATTTTTTCTTGAGTGTATTCAACCAGCTGGTCTTCTGTCCCTACTCCGTGCCAATGTTGACAGAAAAAAAAGGCGGTATACGGATAGTTAAACATTTAGACACTAAGTCGTCGCCAAAAATGAGATAAAGATTACATTCCCGTCTACAATATTCCCATATAAAACAGAAGGGATCAGGTATAATATAGATGATGACTATAATGATGATGTTCAAAACATGTGAATGAGAGAGAGAGAGGTATCTTTTGCCTATGATCTCCTTTTTCAGACATACCATAACAAATGTGGTGTGCCGTTGCCTTCCACTGTAAAACGACCGGTTGGGATGACCATGAGGAAGCTGATGATTATGGGAGATGAATTACTGTTAATGGGATGATGATTCAGATAGAATATAGCCAACCACACCTCAACTATTTGGCGAAGAAATCCGTTTCTTACGAAGAGCACACACTTGCAGCATTCTACTCTGTCAGAGCTCCAACCCCTGACCGGGAGCGGTAGCTCAGTGCATCAACTGATGTCACTGCAGCGCCTCTAACCGGGAGGTCCTAGGTTCGAGTCCTGACGGCGGCAGGATTTTCGACACTAGCTTTTCAGCTAGGTCGAATTCAGTCGCTGTCTGGAGGAGAATTCTAGCGGCCGGCTGCTCTGATCGGTAGTTTTCCGTGGTTTCTCCGATCAACACCAGGCGAATGCCGGAGCAGTACCCTACCAAACGGGCCACGGACCGCGCGCGATCTGTCCTTCCTCTTCCTTGTCCTATCCTCTCCCCTTACACACACACTTACACTAACATGCACTACACTACCACATATTCCGGGAGACCGGTCGGGAGCTTAGAGCTTGTCCCGACTGGGGCGGTGCCCCGTTGGTGGGAGAGTCCTGGTTAGGGGGAAACCCCACTAGCCGACGGTAGGTCGGCGCCGGATCTCGCCATCCAGCGGGGGAAGATCACCGCCATCTCCCGAGAAAAATTACATGCACTACACTAACGGGACTAATGACCGAAGTAGTTGACGCGCCCGGAAACACGAAAAAATCAATCAATCCAACCCCTGCGCCATCGCGTCCGGCATGCTCCAGATACTTGAACGAAAAATTGGGAAATAGAATTCTAAAATCCGTACGATTATCAAATCCAACATTCTTACGCTTAACAAAATGGAAATACATAATAAGTCCTGGAGACAATTTACTTTGATCATTGTGATCTTGTATTTATATATAAATGCAGAAATTAAAAACATTGTATTTGGAAAATCTTCGAAATAAATGTATATGAAACCTCTCCAAACGTTTCGTTGGGCGTAATTGTACGAATGCATAAAAGGGAATTTCGATATGACAGGAATATTTAAAAATTGTCCTTTCCGAAGACGAATTATTATGAACTGTGGTAGGCCGAGCCGAAGCTTGATAATTTTGGGTATTAAGAAAGTTGATTCACACAGTTGGATTGCGAAAGACGGCTTGAGAGGGCATTGATCCAACACTTCAATCGGAAGAGACGCGGGTTGGAATCCACTTGTCACGAAAGTTCCTCCATTGTGTTTCATGCGTTGAGAAACCCGGGACTTACAGTTACGTTGACTGCGCATCTGAGGAGTCGACAGATGAGTAAGGCTAATGTACGGCCCGAGAATCGGAGTTAAGGAGTGTTAAGATACCTGACAAAAATTGAAACACACTAAGAAGGAAAAGATGTAGGAGACGGATTAGAGTAAGACTAGTAGAAGAGGAAGAAGCAAAACATTTTAAATGTAGAAGAGAAGATAGAGTAGAAGAAGAAGAGGAGGAAGAACAACGTTCCATTTCTACAATATTTATGATCGTATTTCAATGTTACTTCTTCCAACAAATTTTCCGTTTGATTCACACCCAAGATCAACCACATGGTTGCATGTATCCTGAGTGGAGAAACGCATCCCGAATTGTACCAGAAAACTGATACAGCTTACTTTCTTATTAATATTATTCTAAAACTCGAAATTCTTCATGAGCTAAAACTTTTTATAACAAGCAAAAATAGTGTCTCCTGAAAATGGACAGTATTTTTTAAAAACCTAATTAGGCGTAATGCACAGTACTGTTTCAATTTAAAAGTTTGCTATATCTCAGTGTTGCAAATAGTCTGAAATGTGACTTTCATCGACTTCGGCGTGAAGAATGTTATAGAAATGAACACTTTGGGGGAAGTTGCCGAAACAGCCTCGCATGACAGCAGGCAGCATTCATTTCCTTTTCATGCGGCTCACGGAGCACGGAAGACGAAAGTCAAGACAGGAGGAAATTGAAAGGACTATAACAGGCCATTGAAATTATTTTATAGCCCTCGTACACGACCGTAGTCTGGGTTTGAATCCTCGGGCGAACCCACTACACGATAGTTGAATTGCGTTCATTTCTTGCAGCTGCTTGATTTATTTAACCATTAAACATAGTTACCGACATGCATAGTACAAGAAGAGAAATTTTCTGAGATTATTCCGATACTTGTTTGTTACGCCAAAGATCTGCATCGAGTAAAGAATAATTTTTTGGAAGCGATGTATTTAAATTAATTAAATTAGCATGAAGATATATGCCTACAAGTAAATTTATAAAAACTATTCACAATTTGTTTTGTAATTTGTTACTGTACTGTTGGTAATATATACTACAGACAATTATACCAATTGAAAAAATTGCACTGTTTGTTAGTAATTCCGTATATTTTAAGACATAAAGTCATGAACTAGAAACCCCACTATAGAATCACTGCGTGATAGTGCAGATTTATTAACGAAATAGTAGAGAACTTTGGAGAACAGGGAGACAACTCACAATACCTGCAGTTTACAACGGCACAGTCAATAGTTCGCCACGAAAGCCATAAAGCTAAAATTAGTCTAGACCGATGACGTAAAACCAAAGACTTGTAAATGCTTGAAGAGAGAATCATTCATAAAGTTGATCCATATGAGAGCGAAATAATTTATTTACATCCCAGTTGTTTAAGGAACTCTGAATGAACTTAATATCCACATCAGTGACCAAAACCCATCCACATCAGTGACCAATGTCCCCATTTCAAAAGTGCATTGTCATGTAATGTGTTCATGAAATGAAACAAATTTTTACTTTCTCGTATACGTACGTATATAAAAAATAATAAAAGTAGTGTGGAGAAAGTTTTGTAATGCTGCTGCTAAAAGTACCGTTTTTCGACAGAAAAACTTTTGTGGCTCCCCGACACCGCAAAATAGAGCTTTTCTTGCTCTTATATACAGTAAATTACTTCCTCTAATACGTAGCATAGTCAGAATCTACATTTTGTGGTTCCTTAATACCAGAAAAGCAGGTTTTTACGAAACGTCCGTCCGTATTTTGCCAATATTTTTCTAGCTATCTGGCCGGACTTGAAGCCCTGCTATTTTGGAAAGAATTATTTAAATTGTGAGGGAACTTTACATTAAGACCCCGAGGCATTTTCCCAATTTTATCAAAAACGGCTCCAAATTTGTCTTCAAACTTCTCATACGGAGTGCAAAATGCACTGAATAGGATGAAATAAAAGCTATTCTGCTATATCCATTTGTTTTTTCAAAAAGTACACAATTGGAATTTTCTTGAAAAATTTCTCTCATTAATATGGACATTTCACGAAATTTGTATACATTATTGCATTTGTAAGTGGAACTTCCAATAAAGTTTTTCGAAATCTCAGGAAATTTCTGTGAAAATAAAACTACAAATTTCACATTTAGAATAACTGTTAAACGATATTTACTTGAAAACGGTCCCAAAATTTTCAATGAAAATTTCCATATAGGACGAGGTTTTACTCTTCTTTAATATTCTTACAGTAATATCTCGTTTATTAGCATTAGGAAACCAAAAAATTGAGAAAATTGTACTTTGGGCGGCGATAGATTGGTGCTGGCAAGAAGATGGGGCAAGACCCTAAAGCTAGCTCAGACCAAGGAAAAGGGAAAAGTAACTAATTTGAGAAAGTCTGTGCCATTCTGTAGCACCACTAGTTTAGTATATGGAAAGTAAAAATGGCGAATTTTTGAAAACGTTCGAATCAAATTTTGTCAAAAACTGCCACTCCCCCTCAAAGCTCCGAATTAGGAAAGAGTTTAATATTAATAATCTCTGAGATATTGCAAAAGCCTGATTTCGAAAAAGGTAGCTGTGTCTCGAAAAAATAAAAAAACAATTGAAAAATGTAGCTGTTTTTTAATCAAACACGGAATAAAAATTCGATTGTAAAGAAACGAAAACCACCGCTTTAATTGAAATGTTCTCTAAATATTGTGTCTTTTAACATTTTGTCAAGGGTTTGTAAAAATGAAAGAAAATGTGCATTCGTGCGTGTTGGTGCGCCTATAGCAAGTAAAAAAGTGAAATCGGTTACCATGGCTAGAAGTTTGGATAAACAATGATGCAATTGTCCTCGTAGTTTACTACTTTATATAGTAGTGATTCCATTCAGTTGCATTTGTTGGAATCTTATTGTAACTGAAATGAATTCGCATGGTGTTTTTGGTTACAAAACAAAATATTGCAATGAATGTTATTCCTGCGGAAGCGTTTAAATTTCTCAAAGAGAAACCGCTAAGGCGTAATTGGTTGTGAAATGTTCGTGAACAATGATAGCGGCTCATAATGAATGATGAAGCTATATTTTGCGTTCATCATTTTTAATCGTTTGAAGTTAATAGCTTGTGAATAGTGAACGTATTTTTCTTTGTTTTAAATGGTCGATGCATGTGTCTTATAAAATATTAAAATTTGTAAACTAAGACTGTGACATGATTGTTTTCACACTACCCGATATATCATCCAGTAAAACGTAATAATGTAAGACAATATCCAGAAGAACAATAGGAAATTTTAGAAAGAGATGAGAATTGGATTAAGACATATGAAGAACATATAAAAGCCAATTTTGAATATATTGTGTCAAAAGAAAAAAGTGTAAACCATTGTTTTTTCCTAACAATGAAATAACAAAGCTTCTTTCTATTGAAATGTAAGATATTGGGTACGTTTCCATTAATATACATTAATTGTAAAATTAACAGGAAACTAAATGAATAAACTTTAATAAGCTACGCCTCTTTTCAGAAACATGGATCTTTAAGTGCCAGGGTAGCGGATGTATGAAATGTGACATGAAGCAAACTTAACAAATCTGGTAAGCTACCTCGTTTTCTCATTTTATGTATTCTAAAAGATTAGTTCTTCAAATAAGATCATGTACAATATTTTCGAGAAAGTTGTGGTGTTGTAGCACCACTAGTCTATTACGAAATATTTTTAGAATTTTTTCCGCGGTGGATAGTCCAGTGGCTTCCCTGGGGAAGGAAACGTGAAGTTCGGAAATACAAGAGAACCCAGAAGAGTGGAAAATTACAAAAAAGTAATAAAATAAAGCAAAAGATTTTTCGCCGAAAATCGCAATTTCCACAAAATTTACTTTTTAAATTGTTGTTTTAAAAAGTGAAAATAACTTTACTCTGGATCACAACTTCAGCATTTCTGAAACTCGTGCAATGAAATGTTAGAAAAATGTGAAAGAACGTTCAAAAAGGTTTCATTTTGTGATCACGGCACAGAAAACATAACTCCTTTCCTGTGGCGACACGTAAAATTTGTTTTAAGGCTCTAGGACGCATCGTTTCTGAGTTATAGACGATGCTGAAATGTATGACAGCGTGATGTGTTGCGGGTTGCACGTGCGCCTGATTTACCAACTAGGCCATAAACTGCTAACTACTATGTTTTTCGTCTCGAATAAGTTTGATGCAGGACTAAGGGGCAATTCCTTACCCAGCAGTAGCACACTTACGGAGTTTTGTATCGATGGCTGGAAATAACCGCCAACTTTCTTTAACGTAATATAAAGGGAGGATAATGGAACAAGCAATAATCACTTTTAAATTAACAAAAAAATTATTTATATTATTTTCTATTTATGAGAAAATATTCTAGAAAGAAAAGTATGATTAAAATTTTATAAATTATTAAGAAATATATTGACGAACACATCTATTTTGTAACACAATTACTTCTCAATTATTGATAATACACTGCCTAACACTCATAAAACGTATCGGTAGCTATGAACAATAAGGCATCGCTTGAGAATTGAGAATGCCGCTCATAGGACGAATGCAGGTTCTATTCCGAACAAGTGACGGAAATTGTTTGACATGTTGAACTTCAAATTCATTGGGTCTAGACATCGAGTTCGTAGGTCAACGGTTCTGGAGGGTTCATTGATTAATTATTTCGTGTTTCCCGACGGGTCAACTGCTTTATCAGGGGAAGTGGCGGTGTTCTCCCCTGCTCGATGTTGTGATTCGGT
This sequence comes from Teleogryllus occipitalis, assembly GCA_011170035.1. NCBI lineage: Eukaryota > Metazoa > Arthropoda > Insecta > Orthoptera > Gryllidae > Teleogryllus > Teleogryllus occipitalis. Next base: position 472,580 of record BLKR01000398.1, on the reverse strand, counting down.
GCCGATGTACGTCGACTTGCGGAGTTTTTCCCAACCTGCTTTCTCTCATCAGCTCTATGGTCTCCAGCTCTAAGGTCCCGGCTGGTCTCCCGGTATGTGTGGTAGTTTAGTGTATGTAAGTGTCGGTATATGTTAGTAAGGGGTGAGGATAAGACAAGGAAACAAAGAAAGATCGCACGCGGTCCGCAGCCCATTACTTATGGTACTGCTTTGGCTGGTGTTGATCGTAGAAACCGTGGAAAACTACCAAGTAGAGCAGCCGGTCACTAGAATTGTCCTCCAGATAGCGGCTGAATTCGACATACGTATCTACCTAGTATCGAATATCCTGCCACCGTCGGAACTCGAACCCAAGAATCTCTCGGTCAGAGGCCGACATTCGAAATGGATAGATTAATGCTTATAATAATAATAATAATAATAATAATAATAATAATAATAATAATAATAATAATAATAATAATAATAATAATAATAATAATAATTATAATAATAATAATAATAATAATAATAATAATAATAATAATAATAAAGATAAACTGCATTCTCTCTCTCTCTCTCTCTCTCTCTCTCTCTCTCTTTCTCTCTCTCCCTCCCCCTCTTCATTTGTGTCCCTTTCTATTTCTTTGCCTCTCTTTGATTCTCCCTGTCCCCTCCTACCTTTCTCTCCCTCTCTCTCTCTCGCTCACTCATCCACCCACTCACTCTCTAGTAACCGTACTTATGGATCACCATTTATTGTATTTCAAAGGCAAACAAAACGAAGACGAAAGAAAACTCACCTTTTCTCCGCTATCTGACGGAAGATAGAACGTGAGCACCGTAAGGAAGGAGATGCCCATGCACGGGATGATGATGTTGACGGTGTAGAAGAGCGTCTTGCGCCGCATCGTGATGTTGAACGTGATGTCGAGGTAGGGCTCGTCGCAACACGTGTAAAACTTCTCGTTCCTGTGGAGAAGGTGAATGCTGAACGTAGGCAAAAGGTGAGCAGCATTGCCAATGAGGTTCTCTGGAGAGGGTGGAACCGAACGGGTCGCCAACACCCAAGGTTTCCAAACTTTTGGTCATATCGTTCGCTTTTTACTTGGTCAAGTTTTCGTTATGCTGGATTACGTAATTTAAACTTAAAACTTGTGTGAAAGTACATTTTACGTTGGCGTTTATTAAGTTATGTGTAAAGAATTTAACAGTTTCTTTCTCAGTTGAAGAGTAGTCTTACCTATAATTGTAGTAAACGGTTAAGTATAATTTTATGAGCATTTTATTGCTATATGTATTATGGAATATTATTTTATAAATTTCAATTAAAATCATGTAGTATCTATTTTTTAATGAAAATATGAATTGCAATTATTTAAGCCCCTATATTCGGTACGGTCATCACCTTAGGTTTTTTACCAAATCGACCTTTCAGCAGTGGCGTTTGAACACGAATGTTTATATTTTTACATGAAATCTTTGTAACAATGATTGTGATTGACTTGGTCCAATTAATATAGTCCGTAATTTAACTATACCAGAAATGTTTTTAACATTTCTTTCAGATTTTCCTTGCTTTACATCGTATTTAAAAATGACAGGAGAATTTCTGACTGTGCAATGACAGAACATGTACACAACTTGGAGGTTTGACTTCTTAATGAATTTTTTTCGTTTGCTTTTATATTGAACTTGTTTCTTTTAGTTTCAAGAATATATATTATTTTTGTTATATTTTAATTTTTTTTAAACTCTGAAGTTATTTACATTATAATAATATTACCATTGGTAGGCATTTCAAAGCAAAAATGATGTTATCAAGGAGACTAGTTATTTTTAATTAATATTTATTATGTTGATATTATCAGTAGAGTATTGTTAAGCAAAGAGAGCAAAGTGCCTCAGGGCGTAGCGCGCTGACTTCGCATTCGGGGGGACCGGGTTCGATCCCCGTGCCGACCATCCTGACCGAGGTTTTCGTGGTATCCCTCGGTCATCCAGGCGAGTGCTGGGATGGTTCTACTGAAAGGCCACGGCCGCGAAACCGGGATCGCTAGCCGAATTCCTTAGCTACGCGAAGTTACGAAGGTTATGCGAATTCAAGACATCGCGGGTTCCTGGTTGGGTGGCCGACTAGGAACCCCGGATCTAACTGCGCCGATGTCAGTTGCACTCTACACGACTTGAATCGCTAACTGCAGAAAAGCAACGAGTCCACATTTCCAGATTTTACAGGAGACAAAAATCTCATAAAACCAGTTTTAAGCAATTTTTCTGCTTATATTTGTTATCTAATTATAAATATACTTATTTAATCCTATGAATAAAAATCTTGTACGACTGAAGGTTAAGGAGAAGAGATTTATTTCTAGATTCAGATGTGTTTCCTTCTTAGAGTAAACAGATTTTCAAATGATTTATTACGTTATATCACTTTTCATGAAAATACAATTTTACATAAAAACTATTTTATTTTAATACAGATTCTTTGTTAAAAATTTTAGAAAAACATTTAACATTTTGGATGGTCTAAATGCTCAGTAATCTGCATCTTCATGAGATGTCATTATTATGGGCCATAATGTGATTGAATACCAAAACTGCATCTCGTCCTCAGGAACTTATAGGCTTTCTTTGAAGTCAGATCTAAAGTTTTTAGTGCATTTCTCAGCTTAAATGTGTCCAGCATCAAGTCACCAATATGCAAGTTGCACTGAACACTATGCGGTGTTTCTGCTAGGAAGATCAATTCACGGTATTTTGAAAGAGTGAATGATCATTTGAGGCGTCTAGGAACATCTTTACCTCTAACTGGAAAACGAATCAAAACGAACTGCCATTGAATATTACTTCACAATGGGATCTTGTCACGGACTAGCTCCCTATCTGCAGAAAACGGAAAATTGAAGGCGTTTCTAAGCCTGTGCTATTGTGCAGCCACGTTTTCTTTCTGCATTAAATGATGCACTGATTCTCTGGCCATCCTCCCCACAAATAAAAACAAATTCTAAAAAGTTGGACTAGTTGCCCTACTAAAGTTAGCGGTTCATATAATGAATAAATTCAAATATAGTTAAGTAAAACCTAAGACTGAACTTGATAGAGAAATGAAAGATTTTAGAATAAATAATAATTATATAATAAAATACATAATGAAATTATTCAATATATATTTTGTGAATACTCACATCTTTACTTCCCAACTTTATTTCATTATGTCTCATTATTTTAATTGTTGAAATTTCATTCATACAGATCTCCGTATTGATTATATTTTTCTCCCAGAGATGCAAACTTTCGAATAAAAGAAAAATAAATAATAAGAAACGGAAGAAATAAGCTCTCCAGTAGAAGAAAATGAGACAGAACAAAAGCCAAGGCTTCAAATACACCCATTCTTATTTACAAACACAAAAGCTACATCAAGCAAACGACGTCCACTCTCCGAACCGTATGTGCAGGCGCACCACACAATTAAGAAAACGGAGATGGGCCCGTACACAATCGGGATCGATGACAGATTTACCAGTTTACCGAGTAGGTAAAAACTACGTTTGTAGCCACAAACCTACTGATCAAACTATCGCGAACGAAATCCAACGTTTCCCGATTTTCTGCAGCAAACGGGTTTGTTGCTGGCAGTATCCTTAAATTCTGTATGCTTAAACATATGTTTCTTTATCTTTAATAGAATGCACTTGAGTTAAACCTGGTGGTGGTTTGTTGTGAAGGTGTTGTTGCATTCGAGAAGCCATGAAATCAGGCATATGTGGTCTTCGAGATACGACATTATTTTACCGTTTAATCCTCTCGGACATGTACAATGTGTGTGACTAAAAGTAGCAAAACTGTCACGAACAACATCCGTCGGCTTCGGGTCGAACAAGAAGCGCAAATTCATAAGAATAAAAGTAGATATTTTTGGACATCATTGCGGGACATTAAATACGACACGCGGAAATCCGTACGGGTAAAATCTGCAAATCCACTGACGTGCATGGGCCTGTTAGAAGAGTAGCGTGTCTCACCTGACGGCGGGCACCTCCAGGATGTCCCACTCGACGGACATGTAGAACTCGCTGAGGTCCACGCCCACCTCCACAACGTTGGAGCCCGCCTTCTCGTCCATGTGGCGCAGGTCGACCTGCGGCGAGGCGGGCGTCGGGCGGCGGTCGGGGCCAGCGGGCGGTGGGGGCGGGGCAGGGAGGCGGGGCGGGAGGATCGGGCTTGCAGGGCGTCATCCAGTGGCGGTCACTTCCACTGCGAGTTTTAATTTTTTTTCTTTAATTTCCGGAAGTATCACCTTGTGCGGATCATTCAGCCGTTTCCTTTTCCTTTCGGTTCGATTGGATTGATACAAGGTGAAGATATCGTTTTAAAAGTTACGTTATTAATGAGGAATATAATCAGTGAGGAATATATTTCATTTGCTGAAAGTAATTAGGTGCAGTAAAAAAGCTCGGAATTCTGAATGGTCTGCAACAAATGCTTAGTGCCTGAAAGACTTGAAGATGATTTTCCAGAAGAAATAATCTTTTCACGAGATGGCATTTTTTCGATAAATGTTCAGTAAATGATTTATTATATCACAATGGAACAATGAGTGAGCGAAAAATCGAGATTGAAGAAAGGGCTGCGAGGAGAAGAGGAGGCCGCAGCGGAGCACTGGATGACGCGCGGCCAGAGAGCAAGAAGTGGGGAGGGGTCGGTGGGCGGTCGGCGGCGATGGCGGGCGGCGGGCGGGGCGGTGAGGGCAGAGGTGAAGGCGTGGTAGGGGGCGTGGTGGGGTGGGGCGGGGCGGGGCGGGGCGGCCCGCCGACCGCGAGCAGTGAGGGGCGCGGCGCGGCTCTACTCACCGCAGCAGCGTCGGCGTCGGCGGCGGGCGGCGGGCGCCGGGCCCGGGCGCGGCTCTGCCTCCCACATCGAACGGCTACAGATCGTGCGGCGGCGGCGTGCAGGGCGGCGGGCGGGAGGGGCGGGAGGCGGGCGGGGCCTTACCTTGGCGGCGCGTGGCGGCGCGGCGCGGCCCGGGGCGCATCGGAGCCCGCTGCGGCCCCGGCGGCGTCGCGCGGGCGGCGACGTCGGCGCAGCGCGGCGGCGCCTGAGTGTGCCAGTGTGCAGTGTGTGGTAGCGGGAGGACGGGGCGCAAGCAGACAGCCACAGGGCGTTGGGCGGCGGGCGGGCGGGCGGGCACACACAGGGCCACAGCAACACGACACACACACACACTGAGCGGCGGGCGGCGGCAGGGGGCGGCGGGCAGGGGGGGCGAGGTATAAAATTGGCGGCGGGGGGCGCGCAGCCGGGCACAGGGCGCCGGCTGCGCAAAAATATCAAAAATCAAAATCTCTGCTTCTTTTGCGAGGGGGGCGCGGCGCGAGGGCCGCTGAAAAATCTGGGGGGCGCCGTGGGGCGGCGGGGCAGGCGGGGGGCGGCGGTGCGGGGTTGCGGGGGGCGGATAGACAGCGTGGGCAGAGTGGGACGAGCGAGGCGGGGGCGGGGGCGCGGGCGGGGCGGTGGGGCGATGCCGGCCGGCGGGAGGCGTGTTTCTTTACTGGTTTGTTTAGTGTGTAGTAGGCGCGCTGCGCAGGCCGCGGCGCCGCTGGGAGGGCGGCGCGCGGTGGGCGGTGGGCGGTGGGCGAGCGGGCGGGCGGGCGCTCTCCGCTGGCCGCGCGCTGACGGCGGCTGGGGCGCGGGGCGGGGGCATGCGGGGTGAAGCCATGCCATGCAGCGGCGCCTCTGCGGGCCCTCACTGCTCGGGCGGCGCCGGGCGGCGGCGGCGGCGATGGCGGCGGCGGCGCGCGCTGACGGCGCGGTGCGGCGTCGATGGCGGCGACGTCGACGTTTATCGCGCGGTTTAGAGGTTAGTTTAGTTAACGCCGGCGGGTGACGGTGGCGGAGCGGCGCGGGGCGGCGGGGCGCGGTTCGGGGCGCGGGCGGGGCGCGGGCGGGGCGGGCCGCCAATTTTATACCTGCCGGGGCGGCTAGCGCTAGCGCCCGCGGCGCCGTGCGCGGGCGAGGCCCGGCCGGGCGCCGCGGGCGGGCGGGCGAATGGGCGGGCGGGCAGTGGGCGATGGGCGATTGGGCGGCGCACGACACCAACACAGCGCTCAGGCGGCGCGGCGGCGCGTGGGGGCGCTTGCCTTGAACCCGTCATACGTCCAACTGCCTAGTTTCAACACGCACGTCTGAACGTCGTACGGAAAGAACTCTACGTCTATCGCGCACGACGACTTGTACACGGCCGGCGGCTGCCACACCACCAGCCCCGAGAAGTACACCGTCGCTTTGGTCTTAATCGTCACCTCGTAGCTGCCGTCCGCGCTAGAACACACAACGCGGGTGCTGGCGCGCGCCCCGGAGGGGGCGTGGCGGCTGCGGCGGCGGCGGCGGCCGCGCGGCGCCGGCGGGCGGGCGGGGGCGGCGAGGAGGCGGAGGGGCCGGAGGGGCGGGGCGAGGGAGGGGCGCGGCGGGCGGCGGGGGCGCGCGCGGCGGCGCTGTCTAACGCCCCCGCCGTCGCGCGTTCGAGCTGCGCTGGCAGCGCGCGCGAGCCTTACCTTGAAGCCGTCGTACGTCCAACTACCGAACTTGAGCACGCACGTCTGCTCGTCAAAGGGGAAATACTCAACGTCTATCTCGCAGGAGGACTTGTAGATGGCCGGCGGCTTCCACTCCACCAGGCCTTGGTGGTAGATGGTGGCCTTGGTGGCGAGCGTCACCTCGAAGTTGCCGTCGGCGCTGCGGGCAGAAGCCGGCGCGGGGCGGCGGGCCGCTCAGCGCGAGCGGGGCGTGGCGGGGTGGGGCGAGGCGAGGCGAGGCGTGGCGTGGCGCGGCGCGGCGGAAGTGGGTGCACAGGGCGCTCGTAGAGAGGTTGATGGGGGCCTTCGGGCATCCGCTTTGGAAGCGTCGGCGATAATCGTTACTACCCGCCCAATGGGCTGTGAGTGAAGACCCGGTTGCAGCTGATACGAGGGCGCGGGACTCTAACCCTGTTATCTAGCTTCGGAACACTTCCGTAAATGATTTTCTCAGCATTATCGGTGATCGCGAAACTCCGACCTAAGCGAGTCAACCGGTGAACTCGTTTCTCGTGTCTTCCTGAGAATCTCCAGAGTCATTCTGACGGATGTTTCTTTGGATATTTTTTTTTCTTTCAAGAAGAAATAACACAATTAGTATTTGAAACCCTACAACAGTAGTCATTACGTGATTATCAAAGTTACGGTTAACGAATATCAATTTACTTGAGGTAGGTTTACGAAACTGCTTTTTAAATTACAAACTATGTATTTTAACGATCTTTATTCATTTTATAAACATGTTCGTTTCCTCAAACCATATTTGGGTAAAATAACATCTTCTTAACATAAGAAGTATTTTCAAGGTAAAAGGTCGGGAAAATAATATCAAGTATAAAATCTTTAAACGTATCCGCAACTTCGTAGTTATCTAATGTGGACTAATAAGTTATTAAAGGTGTTCGAACCCTTGATATATTATCAAGAGCATAAATTAGATGAAATTAAATAATTAATCCTGAAAAAGTTAGGTTTTTTTTCTCAAAAGTATTTTAAGTGAAAGTGAATTTTTTTCAGACATTGTAATATTTCCATCACTCAATAAATGTTTAGTCTGAACTTATTCTTTCCCTAAAGTTATTTTGCAGCAAAAGAGGAATGCGATATGAAAGTATGATGAAAGCACGACAGTAATGATGCATGTTTCAAAGATACGCGTACTGAGCAACACGCATGATTAATGTATTGGAAGACACCATTTACTTCCTCGCTTCCCACAATAGACGAACCAGTTTTATTGAGTTGCGCTATGAAGCTCAATAAACGTTGTTATCTACCTCTCACAAATACATGCATACTGTGTTTTTTGGCACCCGATATCATTTTAAAATAACGATGTGAGTGTTTTCAAGTTTTATATATATATATATATATATATATATATATATATATATATATATATATATATATATAACTCTGTGCGTGTGTGTTTGTTTGAGGTGCTATATGTATTCATCAATGTGTAACTCCACAGAAGACGTAATAGCAATAACTCTTCAGTCACAGAATTCAACTTCACAACATCTCACATTCTGTACTGAATTTATGTGTCGCGAGTTATCTTGATAAAAGTTTAAACTGAACAAATTTTTAATTGCTGATGATCAGAATACACGATTGTTTGTAAAAGTACTCGACCTAGCAAACAGTTTCATAAACATTTCACAAAACAAATGCGTGTCGATGATTCTCAAATAACGAATTGAAAAACTACTTTCATTTATTTCTACGTGGGATTTACTGCCAACGTGGTAGAGACGAAGTTGTATGTAATTGTTATTTTCCTGAACCTCATGACCTTTTGTTGGCAGTAATTCAGTACGTATAGGACGGAGGGAGGTATAAATCAAGTCAACGATAAATATTTTTTTTAGCATCATTCCATTTGTGTATTAGTGATCAGAGTTGCGCTAGTTCATAAAGCGTTTAGGATATCTCAAAATTAAGAAAATTACTTTTACCTGCGATTTCCCTAATCTTATGGAGCGTGAAGTAATATTTTGCGAAATTAGTGAGAGCCAGGAAGAGATATTTTCAAGAAATGTGCATTTTAAAAAATGCCGTGTCATCGCGTTGCTTCTTTGTTGAACACACTCATACTTCAACATAGCGTAAATTAATAAATACGTAGAAATCACGTTTGATTCCAAGTTTTCATTTTGTGTTGAATCTTGGAATATTTTGTAAAGTTCTAGTGGGACTTAATGCAGATTTGTTAAGCAGCACCTAACAATCTCATTAATACCCCCCAAAAATCATATCACTCTCTTAGAAGTGATTGGTACCTGTATGATTTTGAGTTTCGTAACCGGCGTATCCGATTTTGCAAATTTGAGTTATCAAGGTATTTCTGAGGCAAAATTTCACCTCAAATGAAGCAGCATTATAAAAGAATTGCGATAAATGTTTCAGATAATAAACGGAGTTGCAGTAATGTAAAACCTCAAATTCATTAATATCTCGAACTTCCTTCGTTTCTCCTCCACTTTTGTGGTTGAACAACCGTGCGAATCAAAATTTAAAATAATAAGGCCTTTGACTTATCGAATACTTCAAATTAAGAAGCCTGGGTTGTTCTATTCCATAATGTAGAACGAATTTAAACGAAGAAACAAAATTCGAGATAATTAGGAATTCGGGTTGTCGTAGTACGAATTATCCAAGTCCTATTCTATTTCATATGTCGTTATTTTCTTTTTCCTTCGTATTCAAGATACGGAGATTCGAGACACGGAAATTCGAGACACGGAAATTGGAGATACGGAGATTCAAGATACGGAGATTCAAGATACGGAGATTCGAGATACGGAGATTAGAGATTCGAAGGTTCGAGATAAGGAGATTCGAGATACGGAAATTCGAGTTACGGAGATTTGAGGTACTGTGTGAAAAAGCGCTCCGTGTGTCGGCGCGTGGGCGTGGGAGCTGCCTGGGCGTGGCTGCTCGCCTGGCGCGAGTGTCGGCAGAGAGGCGCTTTGCCTCAAAGTCACCCGGCGGCGGCGGCGGCGACGGCGGCGCGGGGGACGACGGCGGAGGAGAAGTTTCCCTCCTCACTCAGCTACCTTCAGAAATTCCGACAGTCACGCACTTCTTGCGGCGTGGGTGGGGACTCCCGCTCCGCGCGACGAGACGGTTTCAACAACAACCCCGCACTTCTTTGTCAGTTCCTTCTTGTTATTACATTAAATTTATTATCTTCATTATTATTATTATTATTATTATTATTATTATTATTATTATGACGTGTTTAAATTAAAAAACTCCCAGAATGCATGCCCATTCTGTCGGGAGTGGGAGACAAGTACTTAATCATATCGACTCTTTCCTGAAATACCTTCGGCCACACCAGGTTTGTAAGCGTTTAAATTGTTCATTATGCATTAGTAGTGAACCTAATAATGAAAAAAAACATATATATTCAACGTTTCTAATTTGTATTCTCAATTTTGTAATATCTCGAATTTTACTGACATGTCAATCACTTCTGATCACGGAGGTATTATCTTCTCGATCGAATGGTCGGTTACAATGTTTCCTTTGCAAGTGCTGAACATGATACGGGAGTGATTTATCTTATTCCTGCGGCAAGTGTGTATGTTATGCCCTGTAGGTCTGGAACTAGCTTCTGGAACCGGCGAAAATGACGGATGGGAGTGGGGGGAGTAGAGGGGCCCCATGGGTTCTGGGACGAATGCAGCCCAAGAGTCTTCTTGTTTTCTTTTTTCTTATATGATGCGGAGCTTTTTGCACCATGGTACTCATTTTTCTATGATTATAAAACGTTTTCTTTTGTTATTACAAAATATTGTGATAGTAATTCGAAAAAGCGGCATTGTGTTACCATTAGACAATTTTATGAAGAGTTGATCTACGATGAATTATATTCTTTATAGTATCCAACCTGTAAATGTTGCTCAAAAGTTCATTTACATTGCGTAAGTGAATGATATTCCGCTCAGATCCGCGAAATCTACCAATCTCGCTCTGAAACTAGTAAATGGAATTTGTTTGAAAAAAGAATAACGCAATTCAAGAGCATTCTCAAAAAAGCGTGTTCTGTCTAAGTAGAGGGGCAAAATGAAATTTGAACATTTGATGCTCGATAAATAACGTTAAGAATTTATTTTAAATTTTCACATTAATAGCAATATCGCTAAAATTTCATTGAAAAGTACAGAATATTGTAACTGAACAGAAATTATGAGATAAATAAGCAGCTTTTTATTTGTGATATATTACTCAAATATCGATCAAGATAATACCGAAATGGCATATTTACTTGTATATTTAAAGAGCTTGATTATGGAAATGAACAGTCTTATTGGAAAGAAACAAATTAGAGACATTTTTAATTTATTAAAGAACAAATTGGAAAATGGTGATCGAATTACGGAAGTTAGGGGAGGAAAGTATTAAGATAGTTCTGAAATATTAGTGAAATCCATTGAGAAGCGAAATTTAGAAGAAAAAAAATATGGACCGACACCACTCCCTGAAGTGGGTGCGTTGCAGGCGTAGGAGAGATTTTTCCCTTAATGAATCTGTTCCTCAAAGAAAGATTTGGGAAAGTCATGCACAATTTTTCGAAAATTTGAGTAGTTTCACGTGAAGTAAAACTAACTTTGCGTGAAAATACGGGCGAGAAAGTACGTGCTGTATTAGCACCACTAGTTAAGAAAGTATTTGTGATACGATGACTACTAAGCAATAATAAAAGACACGAGTGTTTTATGATCAAAAAGTCCTTCCATTCATAAACAGGCGAAATGTGCTGCGTGATAAAGAGTATGACGCAAGACAACGATATTGCTGATGATTGCTGCTACTCTACAACGTACCTAAACCCCTTTATTTAAAAATAAATAAAAAATTAAAGTAACAAAACATCGATGTTTTTGCAACAAAATATCGATGTGAATAAAACACCGAAAGCAAAATATCGATGTTTCTGGTGGAAAACATCGGTTTTAAAAACATCGATGTTTTTTTGCCATCCCTACCCTGAGTGCGTGGCGCGCGCCGCGTGTCACCGCTGACGGGCCTGAGCTGACGCTGAGCCACAGCGTCTTGTGGGCGGCGGCAGAAGCTGAGAGTGGCAGGTACGGAGTGTCCGTGGAAACCTCGAACCCACGCGGCAAAGGAAATGCCAGTATACTGCGGACGATTTCTTAGAAAATATAATTAGTTTTTTATTTACTTCCTTTTTTTTCCGAAGGGCCGTCAAATAAATGTTAGACATATGTAATACTGGGTGTGAGTAAAGTATGAATACGTACATACCGGTATTTAGATATAAATTAGAATTAATTGGTGCATTGGTGCAAAGGTGTTTTATCAGCTGGAGCAGATTATGCGCTTGAGTATCATATATATTAAAGCCCTAAAGAGAACGATTTTGATGACCCTCCTAATCGGCTCCCAGTGAACGGATTTAAACAAGTGAAGTACAAAAAAATGAAAAAAATATTAGGATGGGATACTACAAATTGAATATATTGCAGATTTCCTCTATTAATAAAAAGCTGCGATGGCGTTGTTTTTAAATGCCATGCTAGAATGGAAATGAGAAGAGGCCGGCATGCGCAACTTGGCAAGTTCCCAGGAAATGGAAAGTCACTTAAATCTGTTCGGTCTTATATCGTGTTGTGTGATTGTTAAAACGATTGTTTGTACCTATCAATTATATATAATATAACACAAATTATAATTTTTATATCAATATAAAAAATTCAGTAATGGCATTAAAAAATTCAGTCATTACATTAATGCAGGATTGATAGCAGGATTTACTGATATAGTCCAAAACAATATCCATAGATGTATGTGTAAAGATCTTAGTAAATATAATACATAGTAGCTATATATATTTATCGATATGCAGTATTTTCATAACTTTCCAACATCTCTTCATTGTGTGCGATGAAATCGCACGGGTTCATCTAGTTCATCTATAATTAGTGCTCTGCTTAATGTGTAATGAGGAATTACAGACATTTTTCTCAAGTTTGGTTATGTAGGTGAGTCATTAAACCAAATAATAGAATAACAATCCACAAATTTTTACAAATTGGGCGGTAGTGATAGGCTTTTCGAAGTTTAATGTCAGGTTTCCATTAGTTTAGTCTGAAATGCTGTGTTAAATGTCCATTGGCTGCAGTCCTCCTTTTCAACGAATATCCTAGCGATGACAGTGAAACCGGCACGCAAAAAAGTTCTGCATTAGCGAAACTAAATAATTTAATGGCTCGTGCTGTCATTATTCACCAAAGGACTTACAGACCTATTAGTCTCTTATCTTCATTATCTAAAATGTTTGAAAAACTATTACACTCTCGTCTATTATCCTATATTAACTCAGTACAAGCTATTCCAAATTACCAATTTGGTTTTCGTTCTCATTATTCAACTTCTCGCCAATTATACGTGTTTCTAAATTAATAGCTCAAAACTTTTATAAAAAGGAACATACGCACGACACTCTCTCCTTTTATTTTCAATATATATATATATATATATATAACTTACATACGCATGCCCAATTTGATGTAATTCATCTGCGTCAAACATTAAGAAAATACAAACTATTCAAAATAAATTTTTACGTAGAATTTTAAAGGCTGAATGATTCATCTCACACATAAACATATTACATATACATAAAAAATTACAAATAGACCTAGTTAAGACATTTATCATTTATCAATCTTCTAATTTCTTCAACTCTTTAACAAATTATGCTGCTTATCAGCATTTCGATAGGGGAAAAAGTTATCACATAAAACAAATTCATTCCCGTTTTCCCAAAGATATATTTCGACTCTCCGTAAATATTTTTATACATTATTAATAAATAATACATTCTCTTAAAACTCTAAATTTATAATAAAAATTACTAAATACTTATTAAAATCTAATTTTCCTCCAATATATTATTAAAATAAATTTATAATTACCAATAATTATGATATGACTTGTCGCATCTCCAAAAAGTTCTGTATATTTTTATTCCACATCCTGAAAAATTGTTTCAAATTGAACAGAAAATAAATACATTTAAAGAAACCAAAGGACTTGTTTCTCGCTCCACAGAGTGCGCGTGTAGCACGTTCGTGGGTGCGAGCGTGGATTGGCTGCGCTAGCAATGGAGACGGCGGTGGTGTGACTTTGCAGTCTTGCGTACTCATGTTAAATGTTCACGCGTCTAGCTTCCCTCAAATAAAAGTCCTGGAAACAGCCGTAGATAGGCCCAAAATGACGGTAATGAAATTAAATAAGGAATGTATGTGTCGATTATCTCCCAAACCGAAGTGTTTATCACTTTCAGTTGGCAGTGAACGCGGGGTCTTCGGATGGAGACGAAAATGAACCCGTGAAATCTTGTTGTTGTTCTTGATAATGAACCCATTAATAAAGATGATGATGGTGTTAATGTGATTCTGCATGTTGGAGCTAAGGCCATTTACTGTTTAGAATTTACCGATCCTTATTTCGATGAATATAATTATGTCTCTTTCGTAGTTGTGATTGGGGCTGATATGTTGTCACTCTGCCATCTAGAAGTGAATGGATGTATAATTAGAGCAATGAGCGGTTCTAAAGTTTTACCAGGCGTAATAGGCTTGAGAGTCTCTTACATGCACCCCGCCTGTAACATGGAACAAACAGATTTGCTTCCCCACGAAGAATTTTTTGCTCTTAAAATTCCTTTCATATTAAGTGTTGAACTGTTCTCGAATGACATTTCTGACAGCGTTGAATTTAGTAATTATCTCCGGTAACGCAAGTATCCAATGATATTAATTAAATATCGATATCTCGTGATTTCATTATTAAAAGACCTTGCAGTTTATGTCACAGCGTCCACATTTTGAGTGGTTGTGGGTAAAACGTGTACGTTCTCAGAGCTGGAGTTTCATGTACTTATTAAATGTTCACTCGTCGAGCTCTCCCCTCCCCCCCACACACGAAAGAAAATCCTGGCAACAGCACTGGCTGCGGCACAAGATCTCCACTAACGAAATTAAATAAGGAATTGCACGCTGTATCATCTTTACGAAAACCAAGCTGCGGGCTGTTTATTCTCGGCATTCGTAGCGAGCGCGGGCACAGATTGCGTCCAATCGCCGCGCACGCTTCGGAGGAGACGAAAGAGAATTTTCAGAATCTTAATATGCCGTTTTTGTAATTTTTTATTGATTTTGTAATTCTGCGGTGTTTTTCGGCCAATGCCATTTACCGCTTAGAATCTAATGAAGTCCATTACATGTAATAAGTTGATTACGCTCCCATCGCGTCAGCACTGATGTAAGAAAATTGCAAGACTATCGCCACTCAGCCATCTAGTCACGAACGGTTAAAAGTGCGACGAGCAATTTAAAAATTTTCCTCAAGCGTCATTTAGGCTTAAGATTATTTTACAGGCATAAGATATGACATTTGGCAGCCGGTTCCATTTCCTTCCGTAAAAAACGCGACTATTTTTTCGCCTTTATAATATGACTTTCGTACTTAGGTTAAATGCATAACTCCCAATTCTTTCAAAACAAATTTGACAACAGCACTGGATATGTAAAAATCTCTGGAATTGTCTCTCTCAAGTAAGGGCAATTAAAGAGCTATTGCTTTTTATTTCATTATTTACATAGCAAATATTTTTTGTCTCAGCGTCCGCTGCATGATGGTAGCCGGTGTCGGCTAGGTGGAATCGCTCAAGTCGACCGACACGTAAGAAAGAGTTCATAGTCTTATGTTATGTTAAAATGTTTATTTGCCTAACTCACTTCGAAAGAAAATTCTTGCAACAGCAGTATAAGGCGCAAGATCTCTCTTAACGAAATTTAATAAGTAATTGCAGGTTTTTTTATCATTACAAACACCGATCTGTTTATTTCACGGTGACTTTCGCGCGCGGACGCCGCAGGCGCCTAACAAGCGACGTCTCATCGCGTCAATGGAGGCGGAAAAGATACCTGAAGTCGTATGTTACAAATCTCGTGCCGATCTCCCTCTTGGGGCCATCATATGCTTAATAGCCAACCCCCCTAACCTTCTATCTCTGCATTCCACGGATGTATCCATGTATGAGGATCAGTCAAATGAAAACGAGAGAGATGAGAAAAAATACGCAGTTTATTTCAAAAGTAATCGCCATAATTATTTATAAATTTATCCCCCTATGAGATAAGATGGCCAATACCTTCATAGAAACATGTTTGCAATTGCCTACGCAACACTGTACCCAGGTGTGTACCTCTTCGCCCGAAGCAAATCGACTACCACGAATATTTTCAGGGTTCCAAAAATTTAAAAATGGCTTGGGAATAAATCTGGATTGCATAGAGGATATGTGAGCTTCCCAACGAAACTTCTGCAGCATAGTAAAAACAACATTGGCAGAATGCGGGTGGGCATTATCGTGCAACAGAACGATGCCGCCTGACAACATTCTTGGGCGATAGGACTTGATGGCGCGCTTAAATTTTCTCTTTGTAAAATTTCCACTGGGTTCATTTCACACAACAGACATTCTGGCATGAATATCACCTCCTTGTGCTGTCAAAAACACACTACACCTCGTTGTTATTCTTTCCCATTCTTTCTGTATATTGATGTCGGACGCGCACAGACTCTCTGACCTCACTTCAAGCACTTCTAACAGACAACCGGCAGAGCGGTGAATGTTCGCGCTGTTCCTAACTGATTCCCAACAGAGGGCACTTCTATGCACACGTCTATAAGCTTTACCAACTTCTGCGCCATGCTCGTTGTATAGTCTGTCTCGTTTTGCTCGCCATGCTCGTTGTATAGTCTGTCAATCGATTTTGGTATAAATCACGCACAAAACATTGATTCTCGCTACACCACGTGTTAGAGGATTTTTTTCTATATTTCGCAACTGGATTTCATAAATCATAAAAAATTCATAAATAAATAAATAAGAAAACAGAAGATATCTGATAAGACTGATAAAACAAGTCTCGTGATTTCTTTATTCAACGGCTAAGCACTTTGTTTGTCGTCCTTGGGCTTGGGCGCGGGCCCGGGCGGGGTCTGGGCGCGGGTGCGGGGCTCCGCGTTGACGTAGGAGAGGCCCTGGAGCTCGCAGCGCACGGCGCGTAGGCGCTGCGCCTCGGCGGCGCACAGCAGCGCGGCGTCGTGCAGCGCCACCTCAAAGTCGCTCCTGGAGGCGGGGGCGGGGCCGGTGGCGGGGCCGGGGGCGGGGCCGGGGCCGGGCGGTTGCCGCCTCCCCGCCGCCAGCGCCAGCGCCACGCGCTCCTCGCGCACCCGCTGCTTCAGGCCGTGCAGCCGCTCCTGCAGCCCCGCCAGCCGGCTCTCCAGCGCGCTGCAGCGGCCACACCCAACACGCGTTCGTTATAGAAGGATTTCCTTAAGAATGTGCCAAAGTGACAGCTAGTGCTGGCTACATAACTGAAGGTTCTGTGGCCGTTGTGTCCTTGGGCCCATTAGACTCCCATCGTCCATTCGTTCGTTTGCAGTTGGCTGACTTGTAAATAGCTTCGACGCTTACTTTTGTGATGTCCTCGTCCGACAAAATTTTAGTAGTTTCCGTTCAATAGTGCGTGCAATATTCGCAATTTAAAAAATAATATTTTAAACATGTTTTTGAGGTGAACATTTTCTTTTCCTTCCTTTCATTGGTGGTGCCATGGCACACTGGCACTACCCTACAAGCCGCCACTGCTATATAACGATTTTCCTAAGGATGAGCCAAAGTGACAGCTAGTGCTGGCAACATAACTGAAGGTTCTGTGGTCGTTGTGCCCTCAAGCCCATTAGACTCCCTTCCTCCATTCGTTTGTTTGCAGTTGGCTGACATGTAAATGGCTTCGACGCTTCTTTTTGTGATGTCCTCGTCCGACGAAAATATAGTGCGCCACGAGAAATAATTGAAATTAGGAAGTGCAGTGTTATGTGCTCTTCCTCAAAAAGTATTTGTTCTATAAACCTTACATTGAATTTACTTTTTGTGTGATAAATATTATGTTTATTTTAAAACCGAGACATGAATGTGAGATGCGTTACTGGTGCACGTGTTTCCGGCTTAAAATCATTTTTCTTTCTATTTACATTCGTTGCAGTTTTCTTTTACTGATTGTGAGAGCATGTTATGAGATTTCCCACGTAGGGAATTAAATTTAAATTTTCCCCGTATTCGCGTACGTGCATATACCTCAGCGAAACCCTCAGACTTCTGCATAGTGATGTCTTCACGGGAGCCATAACCAAACACTCTACAAAGAGGTGTGACTGATCAGCAGTCGCGGCGGATGGATACTTCTCTGAATTACATGTGATGTTCACTTGTTTAGCGAACTGTCACTTTGTCTCATTCTTAGGAAAATCCTTCTATATGAGCGGACGAACCGGCAAAGGGGTCACTGCACTGCCTCTCACAGGGAGGTCCTACGGTTACACTCCCCACGGTGCTAGGATTTTCCACACTAGCTACATAGCTAGGTCGAATTCAGCCGCTGCGCTGTCTGGAGGAAAATTCTAGCTGCCGGCTGCTCTGATCGGTAGTTATCTGTTGTTTCTCCGATCAACGCCAGGCGAATGCTGGATCAGTACCCTAACAAACGGACCACGGACCGCGCACGATCTTTCCTTTTTCTTCCGTGTCATATCCTCAGTCTTTACTTACGTACACTTAAACTTACATGCACTGCACTACCACACATGCCGGGGGACCGGTCGGGAGCTGAGAGCTTGTCTTAGCTGGGGCGGTCCCACGTTCGTGGGAGATATCTGATTGGGAATCTTTCCAGCCAGCGCGGTAACACCAGCACTACTTCTCGCGATAAAAAACAAGCACTACATTTATTGGACTAATGTTCTCAGCTGGTGACGCGCCCGGAATCACTAATCAATCAGTTATATATAAGGGTACGCACACATGTGACGCTGGTTTCCGCCGCGTCAGGGCCCGGCGCTGAATGACGCCAGTCAGCACCTTGTTTGCGTCGTGTTATCAAATGATGGCGGACACAACGAACGTTGCAGAAAGTTATCGGCGCTCACTTGTCAAGACCTACCAGCTGCCGGAAATCCTGAGTTTCAGCTCGCTGGCTGCTCGCGCTGGTTCTCAGCCGAGTCGTGGCTTTAAAGCGCGCGTTCACAAGATTCAAAATGGATAAAGAACTTTTTGATGTCAAGGGTGTTTCTGACGCCCGTTATATGGTATAAAGGAACAAACGACACGCGAACCAATGTGGAAAAGTGCTATAAAGATATTTCTGCGTAAATGAACGAATAAAAGACATCGAAATAACCTCTAATATATTTTTTAAGTAATATTTTAAGTTACATTCAGCGAAGCATTAATTAATCATAACAAAATAAACTAAACGATAAAACGTTTTCAGAACCAATTTCCAATTTCTGCGAGTGTACAAAATTGGATGATTACATACGAATTTAAGAAAAATATCTCCCGTAATTGATGTACTTGACGATCGTTCTGCCCATTGATTTGTAACGTTGTATGAATCCAACTGAATTGCGTTTCTGGGAGGGTTATCAAATCCTTATTAATGACAGTGGTTTGTAAAACACGCACGCACTTTATAATTATTTCTCGTATATTAATAAGAGCATGTATCCTTTTAGTTATTCGCCATCTCCAATTACCCGAGATCGGCGCAATGTCGCGGCTCGGTGGTGCTTTGCGGGAAGTCTCCAGAGCGCTGTCCGTGCAAGCACG
Organism: Teleogryllus occipitalis; assembly: GCA_011170035.1. Taxonomy (NCBI): domain Eukaryota; kingdom Metazoa; phylum Arthropoda; class Insecta; order Orthoptera; family Gryllidae; genus Teleogryllus; species Teleogryllus occipitalis. The sequence continues at coordinate 453,299 of BLKR01000398.1, read as the reverse complement.
GAGCAGGCGCAGCTTTCTACTTCTCAATGTACCGCCTGCTACCATTCAATACGCAGAAAGAAAAATGATGTTCGTTGTTATTCAAATGCTCATTTTAAATACTCGCACGTTTCCCAAGGTATCCTTTATTGCAGCAGATAGCGTAAATGGTTTAGCGCCGCCAGCCAGCTCTAGAGCGCCGAAGCGAGCTCGTGGTACACAGGGGTGATGTGCAATGGGCGTTCTAAGACTACATCTCGAAATATCCCGACACAGGGCTCAACATGGGCGCTCGATCCTGCCTCTTGGGATAAGCACAGCTCACCGTATGAAGATCTTCTCGTAATGAAAACACCTCCCTCCCCGCTACCATGCAATACATTGAAAGAAATAAAGCTATTCGTTGTGATTCAAATTATTTTGTTTGTTGTTTGTATTCAATTAATTTCCTAAGAAATTTTTTAACTCAGCAGCATGATTTAGCTTAACTGCTGCAGCTAAAACTGTCGTCTATACTTACTTCACGAAAAATTCCGAATCTCTCTCTAAATTTCAATAATAGTGTGACAGTTCATTCGTTTTAAATTTTACGCGTATTACATACGTAGTTTAGAGAAAGTTACGTAATGCTGCAGCAAAAAAACAGCTATTTTTCAGCATACAAATTCGTATTTTAGGTCCAGATACTGAAAAGTGGATAAGTCTTGTACCTATTCGTAGTAAATTACTTTCTATATCATGTTACGTAGTTTTGTGAGTTGTTAATACCGAAAAATTTGGTTTATGGCAAAACGGCCTTCTGTGAGCAACGCTAACGGCTAAAGCGTAAACAAAATTTTCACCAATTCCCCAATCGATGTTCCGGCCGCTTGAATCAGAAACGGATATTCTAATTTTTGGAAGTATTTCACATGTAGCATGAAGAACACTTTCAATTTTTTCTCTAAAATGACTCCAAATTTTTGATTTAATTTTTTTATCAAATAGGGTAAAGTACGCTTTTAAAAATCGCGCATGTCCGATTTTCATTGAATTATGTGATTTTTCGAAAAATGGAAAACATTAAATTGTTTTCGGTGTTTTCATACAACCACAGTACTGCAGATAAAGATATTTCTTCTGACTAAAATCTGTTCTTCAAAATTTATCTTTCTTCTTTCTTTATTTCGATTTTTAAATGAGATCATTTTTTTCAAATATCTTTGTAGTTTCGTGTAATTTTGCGTGAAATAGATGCAATTTTAAGTACAAAAGTTTCTCAATAAGAACTCCGATTTTTTTCTTTATTTTTGTCAAATAATCCAAAATACGCTTATAAACATGCCGCATGTTTGGTTTGTATTGAACTCTGAATTTTTGAAAATTGCAAAAGTTACACGAAATGCAAGAAAGAACGTACTGTTGTAGCAACAGTAGTTTGAGTTTGTTACATGTAGTAGGTTTTCTAAAATTAATGAATAAGTAATATTACAAAAATGTTTAATAAAAAATTAGTTCTTAACCGTGTTCTTTTTGGCGGCGTGAACCAAATTAGTGGCCGCTAATGAAAATAAAATCATACTTTATAGTTCCTTAAATCATTGTACCTTCTAATATGATGGATGAATTTCTAAACGGTCCTTGATTGTACGTGTGTGTCATAGCTAAATTTTACTTTTAATTCTATACTTTCTTTTACTAAATTGTATACTTTTAAATTCTAGTAATGAATCGAATTTGTTCGTGAGAGCAGATTAGCTGCTCTCCTGCGAGATGCAAAATGTTGCCCCTTCTCCTTGCATGATGAGCGGATACCTTCATGTTGGTTTTGGAGAGTTGCATGCGTGTTCGGGTTACTGCTGATCGATCGTCTCTGGTACGTTGCAACAGTGTTCCCGACAATTTTCCCCACCCTTCCTCTGCAATGTCTCCTTCCCCCAACATTCCAATGACCTGATCAACTGTTTCCACCTCCCTGATCACCTGATTTCCCAATGGACACGAATTGTTCAGAAGGTACATTTTAGTGCACATATATGTAGGGTACTTTGGACATAAAATAAATATATATTTATTTTTATTATTGTGGTTTTATTATCCTCTTACCTATAATGGATTACCACAAGATATCGGCTTCCACCACGGAATGTATGTAGGGTAAGTTATAGTGTGATTTATGCTTCTACGTAACTTTCCATTCTAGAAATTATTACAAATATCGCACTAGTATCACACTATCGTAAATATTCGTGTTTATCTCTCCCAGGACGCCTTTTCTTAGCTAATGGAATTCTCTGGCGCAGCCTTTTCGAGATTTCTGGGTGTCCTTTTGCAGTATCTCACGCAAAGCTAAAAATGGAGGCATTCCTTTCTCACGCGTCTAGGATGAATAATTTCGATCGTCACGCAGCTCCCATCCCATTATTTAAGTTCCACGCAAAGTTGGTTTATGAAGCAGAAACACAATCTCATCTCATATCTCTAGGGAAAGCAAGACGTGCTTTAATCCACAGACACATCACTTACTAGAAGCGTATTTTTTAATTTTCGCCTTTTTGCGGTTTTAGATATTTATTCGCTAAATTATAGGGAACCAAATATGACATGCTCACCAGGGTCGTGATTCAAAGAATCAAAAAAAAATACAAGTCTAATATATCATCCGTTGATGTGTTGATCCACTCTCTCTTTCTGAAATAATTTTATTGGTTTCGTATTCTGGTGCAAAATAAGTCTTTTTGCGCAGACATAGTAAGAATGTAATAAAGTAATTCTGTTGTACATACCTTTCTTATCTTAATTTTGCAATCATTTTACCTTCTTTCGCAACAGTTTGTCGTATGTTCAATCTACCATGTATTGTACATATTTTCCGATCTAATTACAACACCATGTTTGTTTTTACATCAAGTAGTAATGAAAAGCAAAGTGGGAGAAGTGGTGAAAGGTGGTGAGAAGCAAAAGGACAGAATTGACGTAAGAATCTCTTTCAAAAAGTACCTTCATGGGTATTTAATTTTATATAACCCTCAAAGAGAGTAGCTAAGCATGAATATGAAAAGTTTTGAACGGTTTCAGAATAAATTTTGCTTCCCAGCATTACTTTGGTTGAAAAATTATCAGTTCCGGAAAGAAATCAAAAACGTGATGGCATTTTAAGGTGCAGGCGTTGCGTGATCCAGTCTTTTGTACTTCCTTGCCTCATAAATCACACAAATGAATAGTTAAATTTCACCTTCCTTTATGATTCAGTAGCAGGCGTTCGTGTTGCTTTCACTCTGATGAAACAACGCACGCAACAAATAGATGTGATGGATGTCGAGGATGCAAAATCGGTAAAACATTTCAAAACAATATCCGCAACGAAAAATATTTATCACCACTAATATTCTCTACGTTTTGCTATACGTGCATTTAAGGCTGTTCATTACTTAAATCATTAAGAGAAAAATCGTACGGTAATCAAACAAATTTTATAAAATTAAATAGTTTGAAAATAACTTCAGCGAATAATTTCTCTCCCAGTTTTTGCATTTCTTTGTTCAATAATTTTAATTACTGCTTTCGTAAACATAAAATTATTGAAATAATGAACGATTCAAACAAAATAAATAGCAAATTAACATTACAATTTTACATTTTTCCTTTCTACGATTTTTCAATACTAACTGCTTCGTTTTAATAGTTAGAAATATCTGCAGCACTGTACATCAAAACACTCTTTCGAACTTCAGCCTTCCACTGTAATTCGGCGTTAAAGCAGGCAATGTCGCTGTTTTCGCCTAATTACGAAGTGGGCGAAGTTTTAGCAATGGAAGACAGCCGCGTAAGGAAAGCATTATCACTTCGTAATTTCAAACAACTTCCTGGTCTCGCTATCTTCATTGGTTTTTCCAGAGTTTGCGCTGCAACTGTCGGCACTGTTGCTAATCAATATTGAATCAGATTTCCGCGGAGTCGAAAGCGCTTAAACGCCGCCCGGTATTCCCACCAAGCGTTCCTCTTCTCCCCCTCACCCCCCCCCGTCCTCGTCCCACTCCCGTGGTGCCGTGGGGATCCATTAACCCAGTCCCGCTGTCACTGTCGGTTCGCCGAACTCCGAAAATTTGAAGAGACGGCTCGATACGACCGGTGCGAACCGGCTGAAACCCATCACTGATTCCGTTGATCCTCCTCGTATATGGCAGGCAGCCCTCAATTTTCCCCTCCCAGCGTGGGGCTTGCGAGCCCGCACGGCCTGCGCTCTGGTGGTCGTTTTCATCCGCTGACTAGAAATCGCATTTTGATTTTTGGACTTCTCTTTGCATCAATGGCTTTAATGGAGTTGTTTTCCTTTTTTTGTGAAAATAAACAAATATGTTATCTGATGATTCATATTTGAGTATACAACACATTGATGCGTAATAATTTACTCTTATCGTATCTTCGATAAAGACTTGTACTGTTAGATAGACATCATTACAAAATATGTAGAATAAACCCAAAATTAGTTGTTATTCCAGAAATAGTGTGAATCGCAAAGAATGAACTTCATTTTTTGGTAATGATAATAAATCAGATATTTTAATTCCCTCAATAGACCGTAATAAATTATGAGTTCAATGCATGTTGGAGCATTTATTGTTCCCTCCATCCATGATTCAGATTCGTAATCGCTCGGTTATGTTGATCCATTATCTGTTATCAAACTATATTCATGTTCGTATTTACGCTTTTCATATACTATATGTTCAGATCTTTACCTAATAACCATATTCTAGATTGCATTTAATATTCAATCATGAATAATCATATTAAAAATCATTAAAACAATAAAGTCGAGATTAAACAGATAAAACAAGATTTAATCGTACTCTTTTTCACCGTTTAACAAAAAGCAATATGATGTTTTAGTGTTATGATACCTGAAAAAGTCCTTTTCTTTGTTAACTATCAACCTTTCAAGAAGTTTGAAACCCATTATTCATTAAGAGCCAGGAAACTTAAAAGTCAACAACTAGGAACTTGTCAAGTTCCATAACACTGTTCTTGAATCATTAGCATACTATCTCATTTTTGTCCCCAAAAGGAAAAAAAATTCTTTTATTCGCCAAAAAAGTAAACCAATGTGAGAAGTAAATAGTGTGTAGGCATAACATTCCACCATATCGCCATATTATTTTCAATTTTTCTGTTGTACAATTTTTGTACCTCTGTTGGAAAACCAAAGTATAATCTCTTCTCCTATTTACCTAGTAAATAATTTAATAAATTTTATGTTATTTTGTTTCATTCCCTTTGTCTCTTTCCCCTGTCTCAGTTGATGACAAAAAAACATTTTCCATTCACAGCGCCTTATTTTCAAACGTTCAAGTTTAATATTTTTTTACATTGCGATTTATTTTCAAATAGTCTGATACTTAATTTTCCTGGACGTGAACGAAAATCCATTAACTTTGAGTTATTTTCCCTTTGTCTAATTTTCCCGTTCCAAAGGGCAATCACAATAAACCTTTCTTCTCATTCATCATGCGTTTTATTCAAACGTATCCATATTTATTTTTGAGGCTTTCCGGGACTAGCCGCGTCTCTGTCGTGGTGGCTGACCTTTCGATCAACATATTGTGGCTTTCCTCAGAATGTACTGCTGAAGCTACTGTGGTTTTCGTTCGTCAGCAGTACGCTCTGAAGAGGCCACAATATGTTCGCCGAAACGTCAGCCACCACGACAGAGACGCGGCTAAACCCGGATAGCACAATACAAATTCCGGCCGCGAAAGCATACTCAATTGCATCCAAATTGAAATTTCTTTGTCACTTATGCTCAATTTTCTGATGTCATATTTTCCTACCCCTGTTTGAAAATTTACAAAGATTTCTTACTCAATCAAAAATATACATCTGTCATTCGCTGATCCTAACATTTTAAAATGTTTGTAAAACTATAGATAGAAACGGAAATAAATCTCAACAATCAATGTTCGGTTTTAAAATTTCTCACATCGCCATTTACTTCCAAATAATGTGTGGTATCATTTTCCTGCCCCTGTTCGAAAACCAAGAAATAATCTCTTCTACTATTCACGAAGCGAATCATTTCATAAACTTTCTGTTATCTTCGTTTCATTCCCTTTGTCACACGTCCCAGTGGACGGCCATAAAACCCCTTCCCGCCCATTCGCTCCCCCTCCCGTACCTCCGCAGGTGCGCGTCCCCGGCGGCCGGGAGCGAGGCGGGCTCATCTCCCACAGCCGCGCGTTCGCCCTCGGGTTTGGCCGCGCCGCCAGCGCCGGCGGCGGCGGCGGCGGCGGCGGCGGCAGCGGCGGCGACATCGGCGTCGGCGGCGGTGGTGTCGCGCCAGGGGCCGGCGGCGGGCAAGGACTCGTCGCCTCCGGACTCCGACTCGGTCGTCAGGTCCACGCCGCCGCCGCCCTCCGCCCACTGCGACACCCTGCGCCCCCGGCGGCGGCGGCGGTGGAGGCGGCGGCGGACCCGGTCGATTCCGCGCCCCGCCGCCGCCGCCACCGCCGCGCGCCCGGTCCGAACCTCGCTATGCACCGCGCGGCCGAACGTGGCGGCACCCGATTGCTTTGGCGAGGCGCGGGGCGGGGCGGGGCGGGCCGGGGCGGGCCGGCGCGGGGCCGCGTGGGACGGGGCGGGGCGGGGCGGGGCGGAGCGGCGCGGGGTGGGGTGGGGTGGCGCGTGGGCTGCAATTGCGGACGAACCTGCACGGACCTCGCCGTTCTGCGGCGGGCAGTTGCGGAATACTACGCTACCACGGAGGGGATTGGAGAACCTTGCAGCGCCTACTCTCCACTGCGGTTGATGAGGGGTCGATAGGACGATATGTGCAAAGCAATGGCAAATGTCGTTTGTACCCTCCCCCTCTGTTTCAATATTATAACAACGTCGATAGTTCAGGTGGTGAGCAAGCATGTAGCCATATTATACTTATAAACAATAAAAATAAGAATGTTAATATTAATATTGTCAGAATAATTATTATTATTCTGGTAATGCGATAAAATTTGAGAAAACTAGCTCCTACAAGGTTGATAAATGTCTCGATCGATTCGATATCTCAAGACCTCGAAAAGGTATGCTATTTGATTTTTGTTTGTTTAAATATGAATTGCATTGTGTTTGATATCGATATTGTACTGCGTAATTCAGTCACGTTTCTCAAAGTCAAAGGTCGGTCGTATTTTAGAAGACCCTATTATTCTGTTGCATTACCTCTAATATTAATTGCACAGTGTAGTTCAATATTTTGTTTCAGTATGATGTAACTTTGGTATGGAAGAATTCATCTTCTTAGTGTCAAAGACTCCACCGATAGCATGTTTGGGAATATTAATCCAAGGCTGCTTAGAAAGAGAAGAATATAGTTTTATTATTTTCAGTATGTTGCCCTACAGATGATAATTCTTTACTGTTTCTGCCCATAAGTCATTATTGTTGGTTGGCACAGAATATAATTACGCTGCTGAAGCTGAATATGGAATATTATTTAGAAATTTGAACCATAAAGCATATTCTTGGACAATATTGTGTTTTACCCTGGTGTTTGAACTAGTAATGCTAGCTGGTACTGAATGTAAACATAGAGAACTTGCTGGAGTTTCATCTCGGTAGCAGTTTATGCTGGGTCGATTCAGCGATATGTACAAAGCAAAGCAACTGTTGATACGGAATATAATCACTACGTGAGTATAGAGTATTGTTTGGACGTTTATAACAATCATGCATATGCGAGCAGGTTATTGTGATTAATCATAGTCTGTTTGAAGTATTCACGCTGGCTGAATCAGAAGATCACCATAGGGAACTTGGTGAAGACCAATCTCGACGGTGGGTGATAGGTAAGCTGGTAAGGCGAGAGATGCGAAGCATGCACTGTGATGTTCACTGTGGAATAGAATTGCAGCCTCTTGTAGTTTGTTGTTCAGAGCGTTAGTGGATATGCTTTGTTATACTTAGAATGATAATGGATTGCTACATCTCTGTGGTTCCGAAATGTTACGCTGAAACGGAGATATTAGTTGATACGAATGCGTCTAAACACTGAGATGCAAATATTACGCGAATGATACTCTACGCACATAAACGACGAGTAATATAATCATACTCTAGTAGATGGTTATGCCTTTGTGCTATTACAGTATTATGCCGTGAACTGCAATGAAGCGGGAATATCTAGCACCTATGCAGTCATAAATATTATAAGATAATAATAATATTATAAGATATGAATAGTATAAAATAAGATAATAAATATATATTATAAGATAAGGACTACTCACAACAACTGTGAATGTGGATTTTAACAATAAATGCTTGCTGACACGTGAACTTCAGAAGTCACGAGATCATTACATTAACAGCACTGCCAACGTGAACACATTCTCACTCTTTAAGACTATTTTAAGACAGGAATACTCTTCAAAAAATGAATTTCATGTATCGTTCGCTTCGTTCTAATTGCTCATAAAATCAGAAGTTGCACTCAAACTTCTCACGTTTACGCTGCTCCAACCAAATTAGATTCTGGTAGTTTGCAGTAAAAGTTGATGGTTGATGTGGTAGAATACACTTAACGCGAAGAAGCTAGTAGAACCTCGTAAATCGTGGTTGCAGTTCGATTCGACTCTTTTTGTTACAAAGGGTAATCATTAAGAACTTAGTAGCATGTAGACACGGCGGCAGTGGATGCGGGTAACCACATCTTTATGGTATGTAATTTGATATCCTGCTGCGCACAGCAGTGCTGAATGAGAAATGTGATCACGCAGACACTGGTAGTACGCTCTAAAGGGCGGCGATGAGAAATATTACGTTGGCACGGAAGATAATTTTTCAGTTTGTGGTACATCCCTCTGCCCGGCATATGTTGACACGAACAGTTTCATTCACTAAGGTATCAACGATTGCGTATAGGGGAACGTCAGAAACGCGTTTATCTATGAAAGTAGATAAGGCATATTTCGTTGAGAGGTAATTGCGGTGAATTACTTTCTCTGTATTAATACACTGCAAAGAGTGTGATGATGGAGAACCTAATGTTCGGCTTTTCACAGCTTGATAAATAAGTTTCTTGCATGAAAAACGTGCTTGAAATGTAATCACGAACATTTTATTCATAGCAATGAAGCTAGGGCATATTACATTGTGAGGAAATGCCAACATGCTTCCTAGATCCCTACTGACGGAGAAGATGTACGCAATGCATTTTGAGTATCTTGCCTATACTTACTGGCCTATATTCCACTTTCCGCGAAACATGCATAGTCGCACTGAATTATAGAAATTCCGTGGAATTGTTTTCATTACGTTGGTGGCTAGGAAATATCACGGTTACCTGTGATGTATTTATCTATACTTGATTTCCTGCTCTGCACTCATATTACATACATTTAGTGCAATAGTTCGGAACGTTGAATATCAAAATATTTTTGTAGCATCAGTATTTACTTATTAGCCCCGACAAGGGGCCTCCGATAGATTTTTCGACAAGAAGAAATAATACGTTATATCTGTGACGCAACTAACGGGGGTCATTGGACTTAAGCCATTCCATTTCCGAAGCTGATCAAACATATTCACAAATATAATTTGACCTAATTTTCTGTAATATCACGTCATTCCGTATCTGAATTTATTACTTTATAGATAGCTGTAAATCAACAAGTAAAAATACACATTAAATTCTGTTATAAATAACATTTTCTATGTAAGAGAAAATCGAAAAAGCTTGACAAAACATTTAGAGTTCTCCCATTCATTACTTTATAAACGACAAGTAAATATATTGATCCTGATATCACAAATCCATACTGAATAGTGATTAACCCAGAGCTTTGCCGCTAATTGCTGCACTCTAACCGACAGATCCTAAGATTCGAATTTCGACGGCGGCGTATTTTCGATACTAGATGGCTATGTCGAATTCAGCTGCTGTCTGGGGAGAATTCTAGCGACCGGCTACTCCAATCGATAGTTTTCTATGGGTCATCCGATCAATACTAGGCGCATGCCGGAGCAATATCCTCACAAACGGGCCATGGACTGCGCGCGATCTTTCGTTCCTCTTCTTTGTTCTATCCTCTCTCCTGACACTCATTTACACTTACATTCTCTACACTACCACTCACGGGTGACCACTCGAGAGCTTAGAGATTGTCCCGGTTGGGGTGAACCCTACAGGTGGAGATACCTTGAAGAGGAATCCCCGCAAACCGAAGTGTAGGTCGACGCCTGATATGATCATCTAGAGGGAGAGGCACATTTCTGGATAAAACATTCACTACACTAAAGGACTAAAGACCACTGCGGCTCACGTACCCGAAAAATCAAGCAATGAACCACAAATCCATAAATTTCATTTCAATCGCCCTTACTGTATGAAGCATAATTATTTTGTTCTCCATGTTAAGAGCAATGTTTGAAAAGGAGAGTTTCGTAAAAACAGAAAAGAACAACAATCTTAATAAATACAGCGAGGGTCATTTGCGCTATTTTTCAGCACACTATTCTGCTTTCGAACTAATAAACGCATCAATATACAACTAAGAAATTCTTTGATAGTATTAAAATTGTAAATTATTCCGCTCAATGGAGAGAACTCTCTTATTTATCTATAACCATCAAGAACGAAACATGCATGCTTCTATTTATAAGAAATGGTCAAGTGTTTCACTTGAAGTTGCATCGTCTACTAAAGTAAGAGCTTTTACAAATTCTCTCGTATTCAGTAGGACCAAGTTATATCTATGAATGGCATTGCTTGTTATTTATTAATAATACTTATTATTCACATTGAGGCTGTTTCGTAAATATTTTCTAAGAAAATTCACAGTTAAATCGTTTTATTCACACGTAATGTCGTGCCTACCCTCTGTTACCCACACTAAACTTCATTTGCCTTCCAATTTTGTTTGCAATGTCTAAAAATACCTTAGATATTATGAGCAGTTAATGACTTATTTCTATGCAAAATTTTCGTTATATTTTGAGCAAAGGTTCATACTCGAGAATTTTAATCAATGATCAAATTTGCCGTGTTCTCCGTAGGATTACAAAGATCCTTATTTCCGATTTAAGTAACCCGTTATATCGAGCTCTAAATTATTCACACGTGATTAAGTGCTTGTGTATCCAACAAATCGGTCACTAATTTTCAACCTCATGAAAATTTACCACGCACGGAGCGATCTATCAACGCAGACACAAAACATTCCCCCTCCGTCCGCCGTTTCTTGCCAACTCATACGCATAAAAAAGAGGGAAATATCCGGTTCCTAACGACGTGAATATTGTAACGCCGGAGCTGAAGTGTGTGCGTTCGTGTGTACGAGTAAATTATTCGGTGCGAATATTAAACTTTAATACCCGCGCCCTTCGCAATACCGGAGGATAAAATACGCGGTGGGGAAGCTTGCGAGAGTAAATAAGGCTGAGAGAGGCGGAGCGGACGGCGTCGCATCGGAGGGGTGGGGGGTGGGAGCGGGGGCTCACCACATGGTGTCGAGCCGGGCGCCAAGCGCTCGGTGTAGGGCCTGGTAGCCGAGCGAGGGCGACGTCGGCGGTGGCGGAGGCGACGTCGGTGGCGGCGGCGGGTGCGCTGTCGACTCCATCGCGAGGCCTGTCGTTGCCGGCACGCCCGCCGGCGGCGGAGGCGGAGGCAGGGGCGGGGGCGGCGGCGCGGCCGTTGCGGAGCGACGGCTGGCCCCCAGCCCCCCGCCTCGCTCCCACTCCCCACCCCCACCCGCCTCCCTGCGCTCTCGCTCCCTCCCGCCCTCCCGCCCGTTGGCTGCCTGGCGACGAGAGCAACGTTTGCTGCCAGCGCCGAGGAGCAAGCCGGCCGCCCCGGCGCTCGCCCAAACTGCCCCGAGACACGCTCTGGAATGTTCGTGTAAATTTTAGTTGTTCGGTTCCCCTCCGTTCGCTGTTTTAATGGTCCGGCCGGGATCCTAGACTGAGTAAATGATATGGTGCTGAGATTTTGATCCCAGAAGGGATTCTATATTATTTCATCGGTTTTCATTGTTACGGTCGGTCAACTACGTCGATTATTAGGACGAATGTTACACTAGATTAAGATTTATTCTCTTCAGAGATACTTCACATTTACGATGTTAATTTTCTGACTTTATAACTTTTTTATGTTTATGGCTTCATTCACTTTCATTATCTTTTAGTATATCCTACTTTTCTGTCGGCTTCTTCCGCTTGTGTTTTCTAGATTTTGGGTAAGTTACTATCAGTTTACTTCGCTACATCCTTGGAATGACGAAGAAAATTAATACATTATATTTTATTGCTGATCACACACGCTCTACGAAGTTGTAAAATATTAATTTTTCCCAACTATCTGCGTTCTTTATTTCTGTTCTTTTCATATTTATTCCCATTCTCTGAAACGCCTATTCGTTTACTTGTCTACATGATAGAACACAATTCCTCTCACAACTTATATGGACTAATCGATATCCATCCCGCACCCGACGAATTTCGCCACATCCTTCGTGACCCAGATTCTGTTCCCATTCGCGATGCGACTGCCGAATCCTCAGGACCCGCAACCAGCAGCGACCCAGTGAGAGAACGGGCGCAGCAGGCGCTTGTGTAGGCAACCCGCGCGACCGGAGCGTGCGTCGGGACAGCATCCGCGCAGCAGGGGCGCGGCATGCGGTCTCGCGTGGAGTGGTCCGGTTGGCGCGGCGCGGCGCGGTGCGGCGGGACGCATCCCACCGCGCCGCCGCCCTCCTCCCGCCCACCACCGCCGCCACGCCACGCCGCGTCGCGCCGCGCCGACCCGGCCCGCGCGCTCTCGCACCGCCGCCTGACCCAGTTCTCGCCCGCGTTCGTTCGTTTGGGCGCCGCGGGCGAGTGGGCAGGCGGGCGGGCGATGGGGCGGAGCGTGGGGCGGTGGTCGCGAGCGGGCGGGCGGGCGCGTGCAGGGCGGGGGCGGCGCACGCATCGACCAGGGCGCCGCGGGGCTGTCAGCGGCCATCGATCCCGCGACGCCGTCTTCCGACGCTTCCCCGCGTCCCCAGCATCCTCCCTCCCTCCCTCACACCCTCCCTCCCTCCGGCATCCTCTTCCTCCCCATCCCCCGCGTCCTCTTCCATACCCCCGGTCCGCGCGCAGCCCTCGCTTCTCGGCGCCGCACTCACTTGTTGTAGAGCACGATGTCCGGCCTCCAGATGTGGTCCGAAGGCACGTGCAACATGTGCACGCCGCCGTACTCGCGGGGCTCCCAGCGCAGCTTGTAATCGTACCACGACTGTTCCACCCACAGGTTCGTCGTCATGATCTGGTTCTTGAGGTTCTGCGACATGGGACCATGCAAGGGAGGCCTTAGAGGGGAGAATATATGTTTCCGGTATGTTATGGTAGGGAAATACATTATATATCACAGATCTTCGGTGATCAATTTTTTTAGCTGCAAATCAAAATTAGATATGTCTATGCTCAGAATTTCGTATGATACTAATTGAATCACTATTAAATTACACACAGTCAAACCTCTTTCGAGTATCCTTGCATTAACAAACAAAACGACATACTTTTTACTGAACGTATTATAATCAAAATCGGGGTCGACTACAATGGGTCAAAGATGAGAAGATGTAAAGTTGAGACCACCAATTTAAAATAAGTTATGATGTAAATACAAAAGAAAATCACGAAACCAACGACACACTGTTAGTCAAAAATGAATTCTAAAGGTAGATATTGTTAAGATCTTTAACCAGCTTTCCACACTCTGTGAGAGATAAAACGTCACATCGGCAGGAGAAGGCAATGTTTTGAAGACATTTCAACGCAAGATAGCCGACGCAGTGATACGGAGAAAGAAAACGGCTTCACTAAAAGCTCTTTTCTAGCGAGTGGAGGTCATCACTAGAAGGAGGGTTGCATTTCGTTCACGGTGCGGCCAAGATAGAGCATAACACAGTTACGAGGGAAACGTAGACGGTTTCAGGTTTGGCGGAACGCGTAAAATGTGGAAGTAAAGAAAGGAAGGAGAGCGCGAGAGGCAAGTGATTGCGGCGCGGCGCACCGCGAGTCGCTCACGAGATAACGGGGAGGAACAGACCGTTTTATTGAGTTGAGATGGAGCGGAGGAAAGGAGCATTGTAACGAGAAGAGATGATAGAGGAAGAGGGACGTGTCGGGGGCACGCTGCGGCGAAAAATGGGTCGCAGGTCGAAGCATGAAATATGTCAAAGGAAGACGGATGAAGTATGACATATTTTTCTGCGAGCGATAATGCATTCGATACAAAAGCAATGAAATAGAATTGCTTTGAAGCGAAGGGTTTGAGATAAGATAAAAGTTCCTACTTCGAAACAAATGTCTTGGTCCCTGTTACTCCTGAACTTAAGAAGTGAAATTTAAGCGATATGAAGTTACGAAAAAGATCTTCGTAAGATGCAAATGAAAATACTGCAATTAGAATAGTCATAGAATCTTTAGTTACAGAAAATGGAATAAATGAACTTTTTAAAGAGGGAAAGAAATGTGATATTTTTTAACCTTCCGAGACTATGGTAGTTAAGACTATGGAAGTTCTTATTGTAACAATACCAAATTCTTCAGAAAAAGTCTTCTCTTTCAGGATCTTAGAAATCACGTGAAGATGTCTGGGATTCCTAGTTAATCCTAGTAAATTTGTAATTATCATGGATGTTTTGTTAGCTTTAAGATATTTAATTTTCAAAATACTGTATAATTTTCAATTTTGTTTCATTATAATGTTTAAAAGCAAGTATTGATTTTTCATTTTTTCGAATGCAAAATCATCTGAATCCTAATAATTAGCCTGTGGTTAGTAATAAATTTTTGTTGATATTATTGGTAGGGTCATCAGTTTGAGAGAACCAACAGTCGGGAGAACAGTATTCCACCTTTATGAAGTGTCATCTAGTTCTCCTTATGAAAAATCCAGCTCATTCTCTCTGTTATCCAATTATAAATGTCCTCCTTTCCCTAAAATAAATGTTTTTTAAATAATAGTTAACTTACTGCAAAATGTTAAACATTTTCTCCATTAAGATACGAGAAACATACCTATTTTAACTTTATCACTAGGAAAAAAGTATTCATACTGCACTGTCGCGATAAATCAGAGAATTGAACAAATGATTGTGCGAGTATTACGGCCCCCAAAGGATTTAAGGAATCCACCTTCAAAAAGTATACAGGTGTTTTCAAACGCTTTTACTACAAATAATCGTTGCTTGGATGAGAGATCGACGTTTTGTTGCGTGAAACTGAGATCAATTCAACGTTTTGACTGAAATTTTATGGAATTCCAAAAATAAGGTTTGAAAAAATATTATTTACACTATGGAATATTCTTTAATTATCTATTCCTTATAGGTACTGATAATTGCAGAATAATATTTTAATATACTACGTTGTAGTTTCAGGCATTGAAAACTCTTTTTAATGCTTCTATAACGTCCTACTAAAGGGTTAAAAGTAAAAACAACCGATTTTGTAGTGATTTCTGATGAAACAATATGAAATACAATTTTTCAGAATAGTCGCCAGCTGAATAGATGTACCAACGAAACATGTATTTTCGATAGGTATATATGATTGTGGAAATTAGTTTGAAAATAATTAAAATTAAGAGTAAAATATTAAAAAAATAAGATACACACAAAAATAGAAACTCGAAATAGCATTCGATGTTACTTGTAAGTAAGCGCAAATGCTGATATGTAGGCACAAGTGAGGAAATTGAACCACTGACAAACGTACTGTCATAAATGTACAATTAATCAATATCATTTAAAAATCAAACAAAAAAATGAGTTTAAATTTTAATGTTATGGTTTAAAATTATTTCATACAGAAGTTATACATTTAAGACAAGATATTGAGGATTTAAAAAGTGGAACAACTATACGATCAGAGGAAATTTGGGGAGAGAACTCCGGAAAGAAAAAGTGGGTTATGAACAAAAGTCCAATGAACAAAATAATTTGAGTGTCTTATCAGAAAAAAGACACGTATATTCGAACACAACTTGTTCATAAGTATCTGTCTGAAAGCGTCGAATGTGAAAAGAGAGAGAAGTAACCGAACAGTTCGCAAATAGTGCTTCAATATACACGTGATGCATCAGCTGTTTATTGCATTTATCAACATCGGAAGGTCAACTTTGCTTCGAATCGTAAATAAAACGGTAAATAAACATGAAACAATTGTATAATTTTTAATATCATCGCACATTCTTTGTTTGATTAGTTTGTATTAATAGAGATGGGACATTGCAATCCTAGGATTCATGAACCTCGTACAATATTCGCGATTCAAAGACTAGCTCCAAAAAGTTTTCAAATCTGTTCATATTTCTTTTTCTAACTTACAGTTTTTACTTTTCAGTTTTTACATTTATATTACTCTTATTGACACAACGTACTTTTTTTAATTCATTTTTACATAAAATGACATTTAGAATATATCAACTGACTTAATTCCCGCAAAACTTCTCCCAAAATTCATTGGTTACTTTGCAATTAGCTTTTCTTATCAGATACCATTCTTATACAGTACTATTTTGTTGTTGTTGTTGTTGTTGTTGTTGTTGTTGTTGTTGTAAGAAATAGAACTATTCGAGAGATTTGGGGTTATGCATTTCGATTCGAGTTCGGAAATGTTTAGAACTCGTTCGAATCCCTAATGTAAACGATATTATGTAGGTTGTAAATAATCTTAAAAAAACTATGGGTTAGAAATTCTCACCCTGGAAGTGCAGCTGATTTTCTGAATTATTTACGCCAAGCACCTCGTAGAAACATATTGATATGTGTCCAGCATATATCATTTTCACAACAGGTAGATTAACGAATTCAGGAGCAGAACAGATGTTGATTATGGTATATATATATTGTGACGAGTTGCTCACGTTTATTCTGGAATGTGGTTTACTAGAAATTACCTATATTCACGCTATAAAAATGAATTGTAATGAAAATGTCCATAAATTAATGCGAATCAGAAATTGTTAGTAGGTAGACCATATCTAATTAAGTATGAGATAATTAATCAATGAGACTGTGAAATGAATGAAATACAAACGGCATTACGTTACCGTAAATTGCATGGAACCAATCGTGAATGAACTTGAAGCTATTTGATATTTCAATGGAAAATTCAACTCTAAACATAATTCAAAGCCATGAGGAAGATCACATAAGGAGTACCAAAGGACAAGACTACGAACTACCTGGAAACGAAGGAGGCATTGACAGGGGAAGCACAAAGTTAGCAACAGGAAGAAAATGAAAGACTTGAACGCCAAGGCAGACTGGGGATTGACAGAGCAAACGACTAAACCACTACAATGTCGAGTACGACGAGGGTTAAATAAACAATGGAGTACGTGCCGCCAGAGATCAGAGATTAAACGAAAATTCAAAAGATGATTTGAGAAGGCTTCTACACAGATTGAAAACCGATCAGCCACAGATTTTCAGAGAAACTTTCCCAAAATATGAGCCTCGACAAGCCGAATTCCAGTGATATAGGGAGTAGGCGGGGGAGATTACAACGCACGGGATAACTGTGTTACGAACACGAGACCGGCATTCCGGGACGGATGGCCGCGTCGGGGGGAAATATGAAGAGAGCGCGGGGCCAACGAGGCTGGGGAGGAGCGAGGCGTTCGCGGCGGCGGAGGCAGCCACTTTCGGCGGGGGCGGCCACGGGCGCGAGATCGAGCGCGAGTGGGCGGGGCGGCGGCGGCGGCACGAGGCGGGCCGCGGAGAGCGGGGCGCGGCGCGGCGCGGCCGGGACGCGATCCGCGGGACGCAGGGGGCGGGACGCGCCACTTTCGGCGGGCGGCGCGGGATGGGGCGGGGCGGGGAGGGGCGGCGCGCGGGGGCGGCGCCGGGACGCGATCGATGCCGGCCGCGCTCCGCTGATGTATTATTCGCGGCGCGGGGCGGAGGTGGGGCCGGGGGCGGGGGAGGGGGCGCGGCGGCGGGAGGCCGCTGCATGATGCATCCCGCGGCGCGAGGCCGTGACACCTCGTAAAGCGGCGCGGAGGGAGCGGGCGGGGGAGGGGGCGAGCGACGCGGGGGCGAGCGGCGCGCGCGGCACGTCGCGCCCGTAAACACCTGGCGGCGGCGGAGGCACAGGTGGAGCGGCGGCCCGCCGGCGGGGATGCCCGCGGAGGCGACCGGCTGCCGCTGGAGACCGAGCGAAGTCGCTCCCGCACGCGGCCCGGAGTTCTGTCCGGGCCGCGGACCGCAACCGGACGGCACCGCGGGCGGGGCACGCCGGGACCGGGGGCCGACGCCCGGGTGGCACGTGGCCGGCACGACGCGGCGGCCGGGGCGGCGGCTCACGTGCGGAGCGGGCACCGCACTGCAGCGCGGCCGGCCATCATCGATCGAGGGCACGTGCCCCGGCGGCGGCGGCGGCCGGTGCCCGGTCCGTGCCCGCGCCCGCGCCCACTCACCACGTCGATGAGCTGCGACAGCTTGAGCTTAATGCAGACGCGCAGCACGTCCGAGGTGTTGACGACGGGCCGCACCAGCTTGTTGTAATTGGAGAGCAGGTCATCGTAGAGGCGCTTGGCGTCGGGGTTGCCCGCCACCGCGCCGTGCACCACGAGCGCCGACAGCAGCCAGGCGCGCAGCGCCTCTGCGGCCGACGGCGCCATCGCGGCTGCGGCGACGCGGCGGGCGAAGCAACCCGGCACGCTCGCTGCGCGCTCGGCCCGGCGCTGCTCGCCACTGCGCCCGCAGCGCCTCCGCCGCACGTGCCCCGGGCCATCGATCGCGCGTGACGCCCGCGACGCCCGCGCCGCGCCGCGACGCGCCAGTCGCGCCACCCGCGCTGCAGCGGCGCCACCCGCGCGCCATCTGCCCGCGCGCGGAGCGGTGACGCGCGGTGGAGGCGCCGCCCGCGCCTTGCGGCGCTGCGGTTGCGGCGGCGGCGGCGGCGGCGTGCGCGTCGCGACGAACGCGGGCCGCTCGCGGCGCTGCCGTCGCGCCGGCGCCCCGCAGGGACGGGAGACGGGGCGGCGAGCGGGCGGAGAGGGGTTGTGCGCTCTAGCTACTGGGTGTTCTACAGCTAACAGATACGGAACGGGAAAGGGTGGGGGCAGGCATTTTTTTTGTTTTTTGAAAGCGGGCGCAAGCCACGCTTCTACACACACTCACTCGTTTAGCAACAGTGTTTACAAAACAGTTTATTTAGTCGATTAGTTACAGGATAGAGTGTATAAAGAATCTTATAACTTCTCTGTCGTTTATTGTATCATTTTATCCGTGACGTGTCAGAATAAAACGTAGTAAAATATAATATTTTATGTTCCGGTTACGCAGAGGGGCGCGGGGCGGCGGGGGCGACGGCCGCGGCCGCCGGCGGGCGCGCGGGGCGCGGCGGCGGCGGAAGACGAGGGGCGGTGGCGGCGGCGGCGGCGGCGGCGTGGGGGCGGCTAGAGGGCCGCCGCGACGTGCGGCTTCGCCGTGGTGGAGGCGATCTCCGACAGGCGCACGTCGATGGGCACGCGGTCGTCGTAGAGCGTGGGCGCCTGCAGGATGATGCCCGCCGTGCCCACCAGCACCGCCAGCGTGAAGATCCACAGGAACAGCCGGTCCAGCACCATCGCCACGTACTTCCAGTCCTCCTTCACCTAGGCACACACACATCGATGCTTTGCTTACGAGTTTAGAAGTTCCCTTCTGTTCATTTTGTTTTATTTCTTTGCGTGTTTTTATTTTCGGGACATTTAACGGCCATTAATTTCGAATTATTTAAAATTGTGACGTTTATATGATTTTTAAAATTATTACTTTTATGTTGTCGTTACGTTTATTTGTAATTATCACTAGTGCAATCAGGATTTTTCAATGGGGATGGTCGCTCATACTGTAAAATCGAATCGACTTTTTTTAAATACTTTTTAACCTAAATTCTAATCAAATTTTATTTTTATTTGTTTATTTACACTTACTTATCATGTCTTCAATTAAGATATAGAATGACATTTTTTAATACCTCCCCTCCACCCGATGACCTCTCCTCCACCCGATTTTGGTGTGCCAATTATCATTAGTAATGGCATTTTGAACTAATGCATCCACTTGCGATGAAATTTCGTCACGTTGGTGTAATTCAAATGTTTTCGCTTTATAATGTTGATAAAGAATGAGTAAAATATAATACTGTGAAACATTTTGTAAGAGTGTGATATTTTGCAGTGTGCTATGTTGTGTAGCAATGAAGTGTATTGTGCAATGTAAATTATTTATGTAGTATCATTTCAGCTGTCTTTTGAATAGGTGATAGAAAACTATTGTTAATTTACTCGATTAATATTCATACATAACTAGTAGTTATCTATAGTGTTTAGCTGAATGAATAAATTATTCAATTTAATGTGTTAAGCCTTGAGCAAAGAGTGTCATACTGTTTAAATGATTTTAAAACTTATATTTCAAATAACTATTAATACAAATTATGGGCTCCAATTATTTTTAACTCAGTGTCATTCCTTAAAATCAATGACAATTTGATATTTCAATAAAATAAAATTTGTACCTTTTTTCACAAGTTTTTCTAATTCGAGTTGATCTCCAATTGTAATGTATTTAGTTCTTTGAAAAGTGGTGACCCAGATGGCTGAGAATTACAAACGCATTTTCTCAAGAACCTTATAATGTAACTGTAAATAGAAACGTATACCAACACAAAGGTCCCTTAAACTTTTTCACTCAAAAATTTAAAAGTTCTTTTGGTTTCGTTCCATTTATCATAATGTTTACAAATGAAAACGTATAGTATGCTAGTGGTGCTAAAACCGCACGCACTTTCTCGTCCGTACTTTCACACAAAATTACGCGAAAAGTACACAAATTTTGGAAAAATTGTACATGACCTTATTTCAAAATCTATCTTTAAGTAACAGATTTTATTAAGTGAAAGAATATCTATCTTCGTAATTGTAGTTGTATTTGAAATTCTGAACTTTTGCAATTTTCGAAAAAGCACAGTTTTTAACGAAAATGAGACCTGCACCATTTTCTTAAATGTACTTCACACTATCCAACAACAAAATTTAATAAAAAACGATGGAGCCATTTTTTAAAAATTTGGAAAATATCCCAGGGGCTTTGTGTAAAATACCCTCCAAAATTAAAATACCGATTTCAAATTCAAGGGGTCGCGATATCAGCCAGATCGATTGGATAAACTCAGTTTTGAAGAAAATCGGCTGAACGGTTTAACCGCTAGCGTTGTTCACAGACGGATGGATCGATGGACGGACGGACGGACGGACGGACGGACGGACGGACGGACGGACGGACGGACGGATGGACGGACGGATAGATGGACGGACGGATAGACAGATTACGTTTTTCCGTCATTGATACCGAACAATCGAATGATGTCATTCGATTGTTCGGTATCAATGATCCACAAAACATGGATTCTGGCTACACCACGTGTTAAGAGGAT
This sequence comes from Teleogryllus occipitalis, assembly GCA_011170035.1. Classification (NCBI taxonomy): domain Eukaryota; kingdom Metazoa; phylum Arthropoda; class Insecta; order Orthoptera; family Gryllidae; genus Teleogryllus; species Teleogryllus occipitalis. The sequence goes on along the minus strand of BLKR01000398.1, from coordinate 431,873 downwards.
TTTTTCTAAATTTAGCAACTGAATTAAAACTTTTTCTTTACCAGGGCCCTGTAATAAGAGTTCTTCTGCCGAAAATTCCCCGTTTTTCGCGCAGCATTACATGACTTTCTCTCTACTGAGTAAGTGGTAGCGAGAAAGTAACAAATAATGAATCTATAAAATTAAGATAATTATAAGTATTACTTATACATGTAATGTTTCTACGACATATGTTTTGCGTATTTTTTGTTTTGAAGTATCCATCTTGGTGAAAATGTTTCGTGCTCTTGATTTGATATTAAACAATTCGACACTGATTTTATCCTATTTTTCAAAAATTTAAAACAGCATTTAAAATATTTCTGACGTTTCAAAATATTTGAAATATCAACAAAAAATATTCTCCAAGTGAATCATTTAAAAAATATTGTAGTAAATTACTAAAAAAGGACATATGGGAACGTAATACAAATAGGGAATTTAGTTTGGTATTTTATAGTTTTTTTATAGTTTCTCTGGTACCTTTTCTTGTAGTGGCTAATGGATTTTATTATCGAATTATAGAAACAACATTAAAAGTGCATCAAATCTTTTCATATTTTGAGAATTGGAATTTCCTTGAGATACGTGTATGCATTTTGAGTGTATGATGAATATAAATGTAAATAGAGGTCGCGATTAAGTATAACAGGTCATTCGCTATAACTTTTGATTTATTCATGACCACATTTTCTCTCGGTGTTTGAATTATTTAAAATGTAAATAATTTAACGCATTAGTATGCAAAATCCTGTTTTCCATATAAAAAGTGGTGAAGGATTTTGCATATACAAACTATACGTGTTAATTTATCAGTGTCGGTGAAAAAGTCGCAATTTTGTTCTCTGCGAAAAAATTTTATTTTTTTACTCAACTTTAAAAAACAGTTAGAAATGTGTTACATACTATGAGGAGAAATGTAATCTGCACACTTTTTGTAGCATTGGGTTACTCAGCCTAAGTTATATACATATTAGGTTGAATTAATGATACAGGATGCAACGAGCGTTTTTGACATAAGAAAATATTACATCCTGTGTAATAAAAGTTAATTGCGAAGGCAAATCAGCTATAGATTTTGTCTATTATCCCACATCGAGCCCTTCATGTAGGTATCAACTTTCTGCCGCGAGAACATGGAGAACGATTATTCGACTAACTACGTTTTCACAATGAGCTCAGGAACACGTGCACAGAAAGTGATTCTACATTTAAGTCCGGGAGTAAAACAAGGGCCCATCTCCGAATATGCTCGAACTATCAAGTGTATCGATTTTAATAGTTTAATGTCATCTAGCAATGTGATGTAAAATAATCTACATGAATTTTCAGTGTGCTGTTGATATTGACACCAAATGAATATCATTACAGTATCGAGTGTTCTAGGTACAGAATTGGCTGAAAATATGTTCCCACTTTTGAAAAAGTATTTTTTGACGAAAATCACTCATTCGTAAATCAAGATCCTAAGCCATAGCAGAATTCATAGTTTAATGAAAAAGGTATTATACGAAGCATGTGGGTGGGATTTGCTTATTATTCAATCATTGTAAATAAAAGAAAATATTTATTCCTTTTTTTAATCGAAAAACCAGCGAGTTTTAGAATGTGTTTTTCTGAAACATTATGCCATATTTCAGGAGGGAATGAGCATTTGCGAAATACACACAATGAGCAGTACGAAAGCACTACGAGAACAGTACGAAAACCAAAAATGTTACCTTAACATCACAACTTTAGAAAACGTACGGAACGAATGTGCTATTACAACGAATTTTTTCATATTCTTTTTTATGTTTTATGCAATTAGTAAATATTTTCTGTGGTTCTTGCAATAATTCATGGCATTATTCAAAGATGTTTATATAAATGCGTACACATATGTGTGCCTTTCATTATTATGATGTATACAACGTTTTCACTGCATACATGAAATAAAATAACCCTTATCGTTGATGCCATGTGATTTTTTTTAAATCAATGGGATCAGTATGTACTGTTTCCTCAGACTTAAGATGAATGAGACTGAAAATTGGAGACTTGATTCATAAATTGTTGTTCTTTTAGAACACAATGCGATATACATACCAAACATATTATGGGACCGACGGCAATAAATTAGTATGATAACAGAAGCTCTTGAAATGTTTGTATCTCCCCGGCATAATTTTGTTTGAATAGACACTGAGGTTGTCTTTCAGAAGTAAATCTTGAACGTTTAAGGTAACTAATTTCAGTTATCATTCTTCATCCCGACAACCATCACACATTTACATCTAAGTGCCTTCCTTTTTATTACTGACTCATTTTCGTAAAAAAATATTTAGCGCACATTCCAGTCACGTCGCTTATGTTTTGCATAAATTATGCAAGACAATATCGAATCTACAGAAAGAAATGCAATGTCAGATCAGTAATAGAAATAAGCGGAAAGAAATACAAAGTATGAAAATGAAAAAAAAAAACAATTAAGAGTAACAAGCTTAAGGAATAACGTGAACAAAATGCACTGAAAGAAACAGTAATTATAATAATGATAGTCATAAGAATAAAATAATAATAATAATAATAATAATAATAATAATAATAATAATGGAGATGAAGTACTGCTATAAATATTTTAAAATGATTTATTCGAGGATAAGAAAAAAGGAACAAGTGCAAAAAATTAACTTAAATAAGACATTTTAAATTGTTAACGATTTACATGAAATCAGAAAAAAGAGGTTAAGGAAATGTAAGTATAATTATTTAAAAAATTGAAAAATAAATTATAAGAAGGCATGGATTTTTTTTCTATAAATTATAAGAGGGCATTCTATGATCTACATCGATAGATAACGAGGAAGGATTTTCCAGAACTGCAAGGCTAAGAAGAGAAGATGGGAAGAGCGAGGCGGTGGTGGGGGCGGGGGCGGGGGGAGGGGGGCATACCCGCGTGGAGTCCTCCTCGCGCTTGGTGTGGTCCGCGATGAACTTGACGCCGTCCATCGCTTTGTGCAGCTCGGGGCAGTGGTGCCAGTGGCGCGCGCGGCGGCACTCCTCAGCGGCGGCGGCGGCGGCGGCCAGCGCCCGGCCGCACGCCGCCGCCGCGCCGTTCGCCAGGCCGTTGAGCGCGGGCGGCGGCGGCAGCGGCGGCTCGTCCACGCCCGCGGCGGCGCACAGCGCGGCGGCGGCGGCGGCGCCGGGCGGCGGCGGGGGCGGCGGCGCGCCGTGGATGCGGCAGCCCGCGCCGTCCAGCTCGGGCGCCAGCTCGTCGCGCGAGTCCAGCCGCGGGAACAGCTCGGAGGTGCGCGTCGACTCCAGCTCGGAGGCCGACGAGTCGCCGGCGGCGGCGCCCGCCGCGGCCGCCAGCAGCGCCGGGTCGCGCATCTCCAGCCCGTTGCACGTGCGCACCATGACGGCACCGCCGCCGCGACGCTCCGTCTGGTACTGCGGCCGGCGCATGACGAGCAGGCGCGGCAGGATGTGGATGAAGACGCGCCGCACCCACGGCGCCATGGTGTGCGTCTGCGGCGACCGGAAGTGCACGTTGAGCACCACCACCGTCACGCAGATGCTGCGGAGGCAGAGGGCGAGCGCGGGGGCGGTGAGCGGCGCGAGGGGGGCGGGGCGGGGCGCGGCGCGGCGCGGCTGCGGCGGCGGGGTGGGGCGCCCGGCCCCGTTACAGCGACAGCGTCTTTTAGCGTTTAGGCCTTCGTTTAGGGCGGGGGCCGAATGATTTAGATGGGCTCAGAGTTAGCTGCGAGTGTTTAGGGCTGGCGCGCGCGCGCGAGGCGTGTCGAGGCGAGGCGGATGTGTTAGCGAGGCGTCATAGCGTTTAGGCGCGGGCGAGCCGCCGTTAGCGAGCACTCACTTGGGGGGCACCGGGGGCGGCGCGGGCGGCGGCGCCGGCGCCGGCCGCTCCGCGGGGCTGCGGCCGCCTCCGGGCGCTGCGAGAGATTAGGCAGGGCGTTTAGCGGCGTGTCTTAGAGGGCGCGGGCGGTCGGGGCGGGGCGGGGGCGGAGGGCGGGGGGCGAGCGGGCGGGCGGGCTGGCGGGGCGGGGCTTGGCCGCCACCGCCGCCGCCGCCGCCACCGCCGCCGCACCGCGCCGCGCCGCCGCCCGCGGGTCGCCCGCCCGCCCGGCCGCCCGCCGCCCGCGGGGCGTCGCGGGCGGGCGCCGGCGGTTGGCGTGGCGCGGCGTGGCGCGGCGTGGCGTGGCGCGGCGCGGCGCAGTGCGGGAACGGCGCGCGCGCGGCTCGCTACCTGAACGTGTCCAGGATCATGGTGAAGAGCACGAACTTGCCGAGCAGCGGCACCACCAGCGACGTGGGCGGGATGATCTCGGCCAGCAGCAGGAAGAACACGGTGAGCGACAGCAGGATCGAGATGGACAGGCTGACCTGCGCGGGTGCCGAGCGCGTCAGGGCCGCCGCCGCGCCCCGCCCGCCCCGCTCTCCCCGCCCGCCCGCCCCGCCACCTCTCTCCACCCCGCTCCCCCAACGCACTGGGCGCGACCCTCGCGTTTCCGCAATGTCCGTTTTATTATTCCGTCTCTCTTTGTTCCTCTCTGCTGGTTCTGTTTATCTTCCTCAGACGTTAATACAACCCTCCAGAGGGTAACAAAGCAGTGAGAATTGTAAATTAAAATTCATACAGTCGTCGACATATTTCTACTTTATCATGAAAAAGGCAACTCTCTCATTTAGGAACGAATTTATCATCATTAATTTTATCTCGTTTGCGTTTGTATTACGATGATTGATGGTCTTATTTCGTGGTTATTTTTCTGGCGACAAAAGCCGCGAATCGATCGTCCAGAGTACTGTAATTGAATTTTACTTCTACCCGACACTGTATTGCAAAATTCTCTCTTTTGTTCTTTTTCTTCCTTTTTTTATTTCGTTCCGCGGTCCAACTCAGTTATTTGACAAGAGCGAAAAAATAACAAACGAGAAGTGCGTTGCAAAATTTGAACGTCGAGATGCGCTACAATTGAATTTGAATTCTGTTATGGTATTCCCAAATAGCACGACTACCAAAGAAATTTTATTGTTTGTTTTGTGCAGTTCATTGCCAACAATTCTTTGAACAGAAGGAAAACTAAAATCTGTCGTATTTTGATGAAGTTTTATGCTTATCCACGTCATATTATTTTTACATTGCGTCTTTATATGATGAAATAGATCGTATGTGTGTAAGAATTTCATTTTGTGTAGAATAATTGTTATTTTTAGAAACTCGCTACATTCTCAAATATATTAGAAGAAAAATTTAGAAAAATAACATCCTAATATATTTAAAAATCATATTTGGCTTTTCTAGATCGTAAGCATTAAATGATGTTCCTTTTCGATTTTATTTCACTGGATTAAAAGTCACATAAAATATTTGGAGAAATGTTTCCCCGAAGTCTATACACAAGCACGGCAATACAAAACCTTAATTATTCTTTTACGTTCTCATTTACAGACTTCTTGCATCAAAAGACGCCGGGAGAGAAGCCATAATTGGTGGCATCTGGTCGTCCTGCGCCCACCCAGCCACCCCGTCCCCTCCCGCCGCTGCTCCCATCACCGCTCCCCACACTTCTCCTCCCCGCCGTACCTTCTCCCCGCTGTCAGAGGGCAGATAGAACACGAGCACGGTGAGGAAGGAGATGCCCATGCAGGGGATGATGAGATTCACGGTGTAGAAGAGCGTCTTGCGCCGCATCGTGATGTTGAAGGTGATGTCGAGGTAGGGCTCGTCACAGCACGTGTAGTACTTCTCGTTGCGTACGGCAGGCACCTCCAGAATGTCCCACTCGACCGATGTGTAGAACTCGCTTAGGTCGACGCCGATCTCCACGACGTTCGAGTTCTTCACTTCGTCGATGTGGCGTAGGTCGACCTGCGCAGAAGCAGATGCACCGGGGATGCGTACGTGATTGGAATATGACAGGAGTTTTTTAATACCGAAGGCAAATATTCGCCTGCAAAGCTAAACACGTCAACAGGCAATCCCGGACTTCTTCAACTCATTGTGCAAATTCTCGCTCAATACAAATGTTTTTCGTCCCAACAAATTACTTGTGTAAATTCTAAAAAGACCTAACTTTTCTAGAAATATATAAAAATGCATGCATTGACTTTCAAAATCTAAACGACATGTATATTGAGAAATTGAATGTCAAATTATGAAAGAAGGGCTTTCTTCGAATCCTGAAAAATTGAGTTTGCTTCTCTTTCATCATGTAACAAGGAACAACAATTTATTAGCTTTTAAGCGGGTGTTGATGAAATTCAAAGATGGATTATTTCTGAAAGTACATATATTTCACCATTCACTATCACATTAAAAGCATTTAATAAGGAACTTACAGTATTATAAAGGCAGAATTGACAGAAACTATTCTAGGCATGAACTCATTTAATTGCATGAAAACACTTCGCTCTTACTTCGTAAGAATCGTGCGCCGGAAAACGGGGAATTTTCGGAAGAATGACTCTTATTGCCGGGTTCTGGTAACGAAAAAGTGGACAAATCTTGTTCCTGTATAAAGTAAAGTACTTTCTCCAACACTTTGTTTACCGATACCTTGATACCGAAAAATTGATTGACGGCAAAACGTCTGTCTGTCCGTCCGCCCATCTGTCTATGCGTCTGTGGTCAAAACTAGCACCTAAACAGTTCAGCCAATTTCCTCCAAAATTGATATTCCCTCAACGATTTAAATGAAATCAAGGACTCCAAATATCTGGATTAAACGTTTTCCTCGGATAGTGTAGAAGACACGAGAAAGGTGCAGGTCTCGTTTTCGTCGAAATCTCTAATTTTTCGAAAATTGCAAAAGTTATTTTTTTTTGGCGTCTTTCTACAACTACAATTATTGAAGACAGAGACTTTCTGCCTTTATGTTCTTTAAATACAGATCTTGAAATAAGGTAATGTACAAGTTTTTGAAAATATATATTAGCGTTATTTTGCGTGAAATAGATGCGATTTCTAATTATTTTAAAACATTAAATTATTAAACATCGTATTTTACATTAAACATCGTATTTCAGATGCTATATTGCATTTTGAATTTTCTCATAGACCTACTATGACACAAGAATATTCTATATTACACCTTTTCAAAAAGAGTGAACAGAAGAAATACGTTCAAAAAAGTTAATGTGCTAACTAGCTACATAACATCTTCTATGATGGGAAACTGGTTTTGATTTGATTTATTTATCCTCAAAAACAAATGAACAATCCTGATGCATTAAGGTGATGCGTCGTCGGGATGGCGTCTTTTTATCGCGGGAAGAGGCGGTGATCTTCCCCCGCGGGATGGCGAGATCCGACGCCAACGTTTGCTGGTTGAAAACACTTTTGAAGCCTCATGTAGAAGTATAATATTGCAAACCCGTGGTAAAAATGCGAGAAAGTATGTGGTGTTGAAACACATCTATTTTAACTTCCTGAATGACATTTTTTAAATTCTGTGAAAACTTATAACATTAGTTGAAGAAAACTAATTTTAAATTTTTAGAACCGAAAAATATGAGATGGAGTTGTCAACTAAATGGCGGCTGACGAACACTGTTTGTATGCACAACATCCAGTGAATGAAGAAACTTAATGATGAACTATTATGCAACTACAGAACTGTGTCGAATTCAGCCTCTGTCTGGAGGAGAAATCTACCGGCCGGCTGCGTTGATAATTTGTTTTCCTAGATTTCTCCGACCAATAGTAGACTAATGCCGGAGCAATTCCTCAACAAACGACGCTATCTTTCCTTCCTCATCCTTGTCCCCTACTTTTACCTTCTATACCCACACTTACTCTGTTACATGATCTACACTACTTTTTATACACGCCAGAAGACCAGTGGAGAGCTCAGAGCTTGCTCCGGTGGGCGGTGCCTCACGAAGAGAGCTAGTTGAGGAGAAAACTTTGTAGTTTGGCACCGGTTCGGATCGGCTTCTCAATTTCCAGAGGGTGAGAAACTCTCATTTTTCAGAATAAAACATGTACTACTCTTACGAGACTAATGCCCAAAGTACTTGACGCGCCCGAAAACAATAAATAATCATTCACGAAATACTCTTATTATAGCACATGTAGTGAAATAATACATACCAATAGACCTCTAAATTTAAAACTTCGTCACTTATTCATTTGTATTGTAATAAACAGAGAGTAACAAATATCTTCTTGACAGTTTTTATCTGTTCTTCTCACTTCAGATACATAAGACGCATCACGTTTTTGTTTATTTTTACTATCTCCGACATTTTTATATCCGTCTAACGATTGAAACGGTGATTCAAGTATTGAATAAAAAGGTACAAATATAGTGTTTAATTAAAAGAAATTAATATAAAATTCGACAGAAAAATACTATAATTAAAAAATCAGTAGTTGGAGAAATATGATAATTAACGCGTATGTGAGTCTTAAATTTCTTTATTTACTCCAAGAAAAAACATTTAAATTCATCGAGACTGTAAAAATGATTGGATGGACAAAATATAAGACAAGAATAAAACCGAGATGCAAATTTGAGAATTCAAATGTTGAATTCACGCAACACGTAGGCCCTAATTGTTAATAGGAAAACTGCCGGGATATGTGTAATGATACCTCTTCTCCTTTCCCCATGGATGCGTATCAGGCAGTGGCGATTTGCACGATGATGCGTGTTCGTTCAAACAAAAAAGTTTCCTCGTTGGATGCTGTAAATATTTAAGTAGCTGGTAGGAAGTTTGGCGCAGGGCGGAGTGGCGGAAATTAAAAATTGATTGAGTGAATTGAAGTTCAAAAGTTGAAGAACTAGTTTCCTGGTGACCAAAACTCGTTTAAAGATTGAAAAATCTATAACATTTATAATACTTCGAAAGTAATACGGAAGTGTACTATTCGATTTTACGCTTCGTTTTCTTTAACAAACAAATTGTATTTCAGATGCTATATTGCATTTTGAATTTTCTCATAGACCTACTATGACACAAGAATATTCTATATTACACCTTTTCAAAAAGAGTGAACAGAAGAAATACGTTCAAAAAAGTTAATGTGCTAACTATCTACGTAACATCTTCTATGATGGGAAACTGGTTTTGATTTGATTTATTTATCCTCAAAAACAAAGTAAAAACTGCATATGACATGTGGGGAGAAGCATAATCTGGGCACGTTTTCTTGAGCTCCAAAATTCCTATCCTACCGTTTTACTGTACATAGTAGCAAAAACTCATTACAAATAAAATCCTTCCACTACCAAATGCAGTTTTTAAAGTAGTATCTTAATAATGAAATAACTGGAAATGATAATAGTTTAGCATTATTTTATTTTTTGAATATTTTACTTGAAAATAAGCATTATAAAAATGTATAAACACCAGTTTGATTATTTCTGAAACGGAATTCCAAGAATATTTAAACTTACACCAAAAATAATTTGTGTGCCCATCCTCGCAAGTTTTGTTAGTACAGAAACCTAGATACATTTTGTGAGCCTTCGATATATTTAGTGAAAAACATAATTTAAAAGATATGAAGTTGTTCATCCCAAAAAACTTTATTAAACAATTGTATAAACTCAGTATATGAAGAAAATTTTTCATACCACATGTTTTTTTTTTATTTAGCCACCTAGGGCTCACTTCCGAAGCAGATATTTCCTTTTGCCCGATTGAAATTCCCATCACACAACTCTAAATTAAATAAGCGAAGACGCGTTAAGTGCTTTCATTTCGATCTCGATCTCCAAATCTTTCCGCGCGTTGGATCCCGCTTTCATGCGATCGTTTCGAGAGCCTAGCAGAAGCGAGCCTCGGGAGGCCGCAAGCGAAACATTACTGCATATCGCATGACTGGTTTATATCCATCTAGTACCGTAAATGTGTCATGACCTTATTCGGGGCAGCGGCGGCGCGTCGATTCCGCCCGGGCTGTTCGCTCTCGCAGTGAGGGCGCTCACCTACCCCCTCGGCCCCTCCCGCACGTCCCGCCCCCATCTCCTTTCTCCCTCACCCTTCGACTCCGCCCCGCCCCGCCCCCGTGCAGCGAGGCCGTTCGCCTTCCCCCTCGACCCTTCCCGCACGTTCCAGCCCCCACCCCTGCCCTGCCCCCGCGCTTTCCCACCTGTCACTCACATCTCCGCTCCGGCCCCATCTCAACCTTAGCCCCGCCTACGCTCCCGCCCCCTCTGCCCACTTCCTCCACCGCCCCACGTCCGTCTCTTACCTGCCTCCCCCGCCTCCGCCCGCCGCCCCACCCTCGTCCACTTGTACCCCTGCCTCGCCCCAACCCGCTTCCGCCTGCACCCGCGCCTCCGTTTCGCCCTGCCCTGCTCTGTCTGACCCCTCCCCGCTGCCGTCCTTCGCTCGCCGGCCGCTCGAGTGCGCTGGCGGCAGGGGCGGGGGCGGGCGCGGAGTGTCCTGGAGCGGCGGACGAGGATGCGGCGTCGGGGGGCGGGGGGCTGAAGTGGAACGCCGGGCGGAGGGAGAGGATGGGGTTGAAGGACGGCGGCCCAAGGACGAGTAGCAAGCGCCCGAGGACCCACGAGAAAGAAGGAGCGGAAGCAGGTGACGAATGATAAGCGCGCTGCAGATAAAGTAGGAGGCGGTGATTTAGGGAAGAGCAGAGTAGGGTGAGCGGAGGAAGAAAACGGCAGGAGGATGAGGTTATAGCCGGAAGGCGTCCACGAAGTGTTACTTGGTAAATGTAACGAGAACTTCTTGTGAGGGGAAACAAAAAGGACTCATAAAGCAGAAACAAAAGAAGTAAAAACGCTTTGGGAAACGATTGTTATGTCTGCATATATAATAATAATAATAATAATAATAATAATATGTATAACTGATTACATGAGAACAGATTAAAATTTGTGTTCAAATGAAGATTTGTGTTTTTTTCTACATTCCAAGAATTTAATTAGTGCATTTAAGACCATTAATTTAGTGATGTTTAAACATTGTGCTGTACATGAATATCGAATTAAGATATCAGTAATAATGGAAACCGTTCACCGATATATTTGCTATTGAAAGCACAACTGTTCACCGATAGATCTAAAAATTCGCGCAGCTGAAATACGAATAAAAATTCCTGACCTTCATTTGTTAGATAAGCATTTTTTTTTAGTAATTTTGATTTTTTGCGACTCGTGTTTAACGTATATTTTAAATGTAACAGCCCACCGACCAAGGTCGCGCAACGCAATTCCTGGTAGTACGTGCTCGAAGCGTTACAATATCCGTTAAACACCAATCGCAGAAAATCAAAATTACTCAAGAAAATGCTTATGTAACATATAATATGTGTATCATTGGATTCGTCTTTTTATGCTCGTCGAGGTAGACTAAAAATATGTATAGTTCCATTAAAAAAATTAATGTTACTTCAATATCTAGAAAAATACAAATGATAAAATAGAAATGAATACACGTACTAATTAGCCTAATTCCCTCATGCACTTTCGTGAAAACTGCATTGCAATCACTTCAACCGTTCAAAAACTGCAGGAGATGCTAAAGTTACGTGACTCATCATTTATATTTATATGCATGTGTGTACGTGCGTGTGCTGAATTATGTTAGCCACGACTTTATTAATCAAAAATTCCATTCCAGCCTGAAATAGAAATTAAATAGTTCGTGATCTCCAAACAATTGGAACGAACTGGCTTCAGTGTGACACATAACTGGATCGTGGATAATTAGCGTTCTCTCGCTCAAAAGATTCTACCTTTGAATAGAAATGCAGACACACTTTTCGACAACAGTTCATAGCCAATTCGAATGAATTCACTACGTCATGAACAATTTTTCTATTCTGACCACTTTTCGTGATTCATGATGGAGCGGAACCCAGTAACAGGCCACGGACTGCACGCGATCCCCATCTCATTTCCACTATTAATTTTAGGAATACTAAAAACTTTTTCCACATTACCCTTCCTTCTCAACCACCGTAGAATCTACAGTAGACAGCAAATACACGAAGACCATCAGATAGATGCAATGGAAGTGGTAAAGTAATGCGAAAGGGAGAGCGAAGAAGCACGAAGGAGAGAACTCACCTGGAAACCGTCATAGGTCCACGAACCAAACTTCATGACGCAAGTCTGCTCGTCGAAAGGGAAATACTCTACGTCTATCTCGCAAGACGACTTGTAGATGGCCGGCGGCTTCCACTCAACGCGACCCGTGTAGTTGAGCGTTGCCTTCGTCGCCAGCGTCACCTCGAAGTTGCCGTCGGCGCTGCCACAGAGAGTCAAAGGGCTCATTAAACAGAACAGTCTTTCGACGAGCTGACCTCAAGTTTAGTCTCACCTTACGCACTTATTTAATATAGATTTGGACTTTTAGTGTTATTTTTGTTATTATTTATACATATGTTTGACCATTAAAACAAGAAGTGAAAATTAAACTCTGATTCTTTCATCGCAAGTTGATTTATTTATTTGAAACATCCATGATAAACCTTTAACTCGATTTGGAGACCGTCATTTGATGGACTAGCCAAAGGCTTGTTGGGAGATGGGGCGTATGTGATGAGACGAACCCTGCGATGCTTTCCATCTAACTTGCAGAAGCTTTATCAGGTTACATAATTTATATAGGCTCCGAATCGTGTGAAACTTATAATATTCCCTTCCGACTCCAAGAAACTTATAATATTCCGTAGAACTCATAAGAACTGCAAACATAACTCTTAATAACTTACAATATTCCCTTTCACCAAACAAGAACAACAGTAATAACAACAACAATAAACGAGAGTTTCTTGTTTGTTTAGGGACAATAAAGATTTACTCTCGATCTTTGTCACGGAGGATTAAAAGTTTTACTTAAATATTCATCTCATTTGGTTTTATATTTTTCTTGATTACAAATTACACGATTCTTGATTACAACTTATTCGATGACGTTAGATTTCCGGAGGAGTTTTATAAAACAAAAACATCAGTTTGGAATCAACAGCAGAGTGAGTCCGCGGTGAGCACGCGCTCGTCACAGATCAAAAGCCATCAAAATGGAATAATAATCCTAACATGCTAAAAAATAACAACCGTTTGAATAGAATGCAATTTTAAAAGTTCAAACTAAAAATATTTTTTATGTTTGGCTTATACTTTATTGATTTTTAAACACAAATTCGATTACGCTGTTGGAAATTAGTGTAAATCGTTATTTAAACCGCTCGGATCATCAAAATCCTTTTTCTTCGAATTCTCCGTGACAATCAAAACAAAGACATACCTTAAATTGTTCGAATACTTGGGCAGTACATTTATTTCATTTCTAAACCTTACTATGATTTTGTTGCTTTTTCGTTAAAGTATATTTTAAATTTTTAAGTAACCTTATATTTTAGAATAAAATTTGAAGATGAACAGACTTCGAATGTTTGGAAGGCCTTAAAAAATGATTTTTGTGTTTAAAGGAATTCTATCTTACTAATCTAGGAGAATCTCATTACGAGCGCTTGTAGTGTGAGTTTGCAGAAGGAAACCAGGTTTCCTAGTTTCATAGAGAAGGGGTGGCGGGAGTGGTGACGGGTCGTGTGTGGTGACGGGGCGGTGGGAGGCGCGGATAAAGGGGGAGGGGGCGCAAGGACAAGCGTCTTTGCGAGAGCAGCGGGGAACCGCCCTGGGAGGCGTCTCATTAGCCGCCACTCACTTGTTGTAGAGCACAATGTCCGGCCGCCAGATGTGGTCGGAAGGCACGTGCAGCATCTCCACCCCGCCGTACTCGCGCGGGTCCCACTGCAGTTTGTAGTCGTACCACGACTACACACAAAGAGCGCGTGTCAGAGCCTTACACTACCCCTGCGACCCTACCCCGTGCCAAGGCGCTCACCTGCTCCACCCAAAGGTTCGTCGTCATTATCTGATTCTTGAGGTTCTGCAACAGGGGGCAAAATTGTAATTAATTTTGAGAATCAAGTTTTTCACATTGTATTTTACAAATTGTTATATTTGTCTGGGCATAAAAGGAAAGAAGGCTATGAAAACAAAAATGTTCATTTCAATATTGTGTTAATGATTTAGGCTTCTATAATTTATTTCCACATTTCTATAGCTTTTAGAATCGTTTTAGTAATAGTTAATTTCAATGTATTCAAAATACACAGTAACAAATTAAGGAGTATGTCCTTAAAATATAAATTGATTGAGTCATCAATATAAGTTTATAATTCGCAAATATTCGTTATTGAGTTTGTTTTGTGAGTGGATAGTTCAGAAATTCCTATTTAATAGTATAACACTTGTAAAAAATGAAACTGTAAATTTTTTATCAGAGCGTTTTAATTCTGCACGTGTTAAAAAACTTATTTCGTTATTTACTACGCATATGTATTAAACAAATCGTTGTGTTAGAGTATAAAGTCCCAAAAAATAGTGTTGTGTTGTCCAAAACATTACACTGGAATGCAAATTAAAAATGCATATTAAGTTGTAAATTGTCCGTTTATTTTTATATAAATAGTGTATTTTGTCCACGTTTTAAAGAAACGGGCAGATTTCAAACAGTCATTTTTTAAAAGAAATATTATTATAGCAATTCAAATTCATTAGTTAATAATTTCTGATAAAGTAAAATATTGGAACCACGTTTGAAAGAACGTTTGGGTCCTCAAGATCAGGCGTAAAAGTGGAGAACTGTAGCACTGATATGACAGTTACAACAGTTAAAACATTGTGTATAAAATTACCTAGCAGAAAACTCTAAAATCTCACCTTGTTGTTGAATATCATGAATTGGTGAGGAACAAAAATCAATTATTATCAATAAGCATTACCAAGTTTTTTCAGCAACCAACTTTTTCTTTAATAAATAACTGTTTGAAATCTGTCCGTTTCTTTAAAATGTGACCAAAGAGTTTATTAACAAATATTTTGTGAATAATTAACTTAAGATTTCGTAAAATAAAGAAGGTTACATAAAACAACATTTTGGAAAAAATATATGTACATTCATGAGCTTCTGGATCCATCCTTTGACATTAATTATCTTCCAGTATTTTTTTATCTTTGAACAATACGCATGTCGAACTTTTCTGAAGTTTACCGTGTTTCCATAAGTTGAATTATGAAATATCTTATAGATTCCCATTTATTATCGTCAAAGAAGCATATCTTCTTAGGATTCGCTATGATTCCAAATGGTCTGATCATTTCCTCAACAATAGACAATCGGAATGTTCCTGGGATAATCCGACTGAACGACTCCTTTCTTAAAGAACAGTGAGTCATTACATGCTCTTATTTCCACAACCCTTCTCCGGGAACCTCTAAAGAAATACTTAGTCTTTCTTTGATTGTTTGAAACAAAGACCATTCGACTATCCCGCCCTCTTCTCTGGTTGCGCATCTGCTGTTGGCAAAAATGTTAACCGGTTCTACCTATACCGCTCTCCTGCATTTCATAAGATCTGCATTTGATTTTCAAGCACCAGATGGCCTTGTGGAGACGTTGAGCTCTTGTTGGGGAGCTCGCAGGCAGAGAACGGCGGCGGAGGAGGAGGAGGCGGGTGAAATGTAGAGGCGGGACAGCAGAAATTTGCATGATTGCACCGCGCCATTATGCAACTTCCCTCCTCCAATATCTCGGGAAGCCGGAGAGACGAGAGAGACAGACAGTACAAAGGACGAAGAGAATGGACGAGCGGAGCGTCATTTTTGAAACGAGACGATGCAGTGTAATCGAAATTGTGAGGCATCTATGTTACATCATCAAAATTGCTCGTTCACTATAAGAGAAAAGAACTAGATACAGCTTTAAAGAGGGTTCGTATTAAATACGAGAGTGCATTTTAAATTGAGACTTTTTTGTTGTGACAGACAGTTGGGGTTTGACTAAACTTAATATATATATATATATATATATATATATATATATATATATATATATATATATATCAAAATTTTATAATTGAGTTTTGCGAAATGTCACGTAATCAGATCGATTTAGTTTAGAAAGTTATGAGAACCCAGTTATTGTGCTCCCCCCGAAAGAAAATTCTGGCTACGGCATTGGTAGGAAATATTATGACTAATGAAAGGTTCATTAATGCAGAAAAGGTCATTAAAATCTGTTGTAATATCAAAATTCATTTAGTGGACGTAACGCAGAAAAGATCATTAAAATCAGCTTTAATATCAAAATTCATTTGGAGGACGAAACGCAGAAAAGGTCATTAAAATGTTGTAATAACAAAAATTATTTTGAAGACGAAACGCAGCCAATATCGGGTGGATGAAAATGTTTCGTTTACATCTAGATACTGTCATTCTTTGCAAGCGGGAGATTTGATTTCAATCGAAGTTCATCAAATATTTACGCGGTATTCAAGCCGCTTGATCTTTAGCGGTTCGTGTTTGAAATCCTGTCTTCCCCCAATCGCCTGCCCTCCCGCTCCGCGTGGAGCTGACAGGCAGCCGTCCCGCCGATCGCTCATTCATTATGCGTTCGACAGGAAGAAGAGGCGGTGCCCACGCAGGTAAGCGCCGAGGGCAGCAGGAAAGACAAGCGTCCTCGTTAATTCTTGAAAAAGCTTCCCTCTCCCCTCGCACCCTCCCGTGAATCCGGGAGCTCTTTTCTTTTCCCCAGCGAACGACCGGTCAAGGTTATCTGGGACACCCCGGAACCGTCGGTGAAACGGGTCACCGAATCGCGTCAGAATCGCTCTTTAGGCCCTTCCGGCAGAGAGGGCTCTCTGGGCCGCTCCCAAACCGAGCGGGTGCGGCAGGCTGTAGGGCGACCGCGGCGCGGCGGCGGTGGCGGTCGCGGGGAAGGGTAAAATGCGGAGGGCCGGAGAGAGACAGAAGAGCAGCGCGGAGGCGCACCGCACCGCGCCGGTCGTGCCGCACCGCGCCGTCCCGCGCCGCGCCACGCGCCGCGCGTGCCTGCGCAACGGCCTCCACGCCCCGCATTGGCACCTGCACCCCGCCGCGCCGCGCCGCGCCGCCCCGCCCCGCCTCCGCCGCGAGTGGGTGGGCCCCCCGGGGGTGGCGGCGACGGGCGGCGCGTGCGGCGCGGAGGTTGCGGCGCTGGCGACGGCGGCGGCGGCGGCGGCGGCGGTGGAGAGCCGCGCTCCCGGGATCGATAGGCGCGCCCCACCCCGCCGCCCGCCTCCGCGGCCCGCCACGCCACTCACCACGTCGATCAGCTGCGACAGCTTCAGCTTGATCTTGACGGTGAGCGCGTCGCTCACGTTCACCACAGGCCGCACCAGCTTGTTGTAGTTGGACAGCAGGTCGTCGTAGAGGCGCTTGGCGTCGGGGTTGCCCGCCGCGCCGCCTGCAACGGAACGGAAATCCCCGCTCGCTGCGGCCGCACCCCGCTCTGCCCTGCGTTCCAAAGTGCCAGGCGTATGGATTCTGGGTTAGAACTAAAGACTCTATGGTCCACGTCATGCAGGACTCTATCAAACAGATTATGTCGATTCGAGAGACATGCATGCACTATTTCCCTTGTACCCATGGTGACGAGTAAATACCGAGCCATGATTTGAAGAAGTTCCATGATTAGACCTCCAGATCCCATCGGGTTATCGTATGTCGTGTAGTGTACTATGTGACGCATCTTTGTCCCAGATTATTTGAAAACGCATCACACGGTACCCACATCAGCTCACCCCTGTGTCTGGTTAATTGGACCGCAGACATTGCTTGCATGTTTTGCCCCACCGCAGCACTCCCCCCCCCACTCTTTCGCGTGAGCGCTGGAGGTCCATGAACCCGGCAGTGACCCGCCGGGCGGCCGCGTCGCGTCGCCGCCCACGCCATCGCCCGCCGCCCGCGCGCGCTCACCGGCCAGCAGCCCCAGCGCCAGGCCCAGCAGCAGCAGCACCGGCAGCAGCGGCGGCGGCGGCGGCAGCGGCGGCGGCGCCGCGGGCCGCGCCATGGGGGCGCCCGGGCGGCGGCGCGCCAGCGTCGGCCTCAGCGGCGGCTGCGGCGGCCCGCGCCTGCGGGTCGAGCGGCGGCGGCTGCGGCTGGAGCGCGCTGCCGCATCCTCCGGCGGCGGCGGCGGCGCCCGACCGCTCACGCGCGTCACCCACCCGCGGCCCGACCACCGGCGGTGGCGGCGGCTGCGGCGCTGAGCCCAGCGGCGAAGACGGCTGCGGCGTTGCTGCTCCGCTACCTCCGGTCACCGGATCGAAACTGCGGCGGGCGGGCGGCGCGCTCGGTTGCCGCGCCCCGGGCGCGCACCCCGCACCCCGCGCCGCCACCCCGCCCCGCCCCCGACGCGCACGCGCCCCGACGCGCCGCCCGGGCTCGCACGTGAGCCGAGCGCCCACCCCGCCCCGCCCCTCCCCACCCTGTCGCGGCCGTATCCGCCCTCCCCAAACGTGAGGCCGGGTCGCACGCAGCTTCGGAGTTTGGCGTAGCGGACGAGGCAGGGGCTCAGCGGTGAAACGGAGCGAGCGCGAGAGAAAGGAGGCGCAGCGCGGCCGGCCGCGTGCGCTCGGAGGGAGGGGTGGGTGGCTCGCGGCCGGGCGGAGGAGGGGAGCGGGCGGTTGATGGCGACGCTGCCTCTCCGAATTCACGGCCAACAGGAGGCGCCCAATTTTCTGGCGACAACGGCAGCGCCTCGAGAAGGGTGGGTAGAACGACGGGTGAGCGAATGGATAAAACTCGAGAGCTGCGGGCACATCTGCGACCTATCGATTGCGCGACGGAACCGCGCGCCGCTCTGTTCTGCGCACCGTCTTCTCCCGTGGCCCAAATCCAGGTCCCCCAAGGACATGGACGCCATTTCGCGGGGATCAACATGTTCCTCGAAGAGCCAATGTCAGGCAGGGCGCTCCGATGTTTTACGACATCCTGATTTCCTCTTCCGGCATGTGCGGTGCAGTTCGAACTCCAATACCGTACTTTAATGATAATGGCGTTTTTTTCAAGTATAATATCATCGAAATGACTGTGTTAAGTCATGCAATACTATAATTTGAAAAAGTTTGATGAAATATATGACTTGTTTCTCTTTCTATTTAACTGTTTCCAAAATTTCAGAAATATTAACATACAAAACCCCTCCCCCTCTGTGAAGTAAAAAAATCACAGAAAGGAAAGCTTCTCAGAAATGAAAATGTTTGGGAAATTATGCCACACAAGCAATGTTTTTTATTCGTCGACAGATTCATGATTTTGAAATCATTCCCGATATTCTAGTAACGTGACGTAAATCACAGCCTGCTACATTTGGCAGTAGTTACTTCCTTAAATAAGTACATGCAACATGGGAAATGGAGGCCATGTTGAAGAATGAGTTTAGAAGGCAGTGATGCAGTATCTTCATGTTGTGATGTCCTGGCAAGCACTAGCGTCGTCTCTTGTACGTCGAAAAAATCTATGATATTTATCTATTTAGTGGTAAGTACGTGTTGTTCGTTGAAATATAAGCGGAGTACAGTCAGATTTCAAAAATTAATAGCGCCTTTAGAAAATCACTTCCGTTTGAAACAGGAACAGGAAGTCCAGCTGCATCATGGCGATAATGAAAACATCCTGTTCATTTTTAAGTTAAGATCGGTGTTAGCGATTTACGTTTGACAGTTGTAGTGACAAGAGCTCATCTTTAGGCTAACATTCAACATGTTACTCTTGTTGAAATATTATGTATTGGGGAATAGGTTGAGGTCAGTGGGTTATACCGCAATTGGGTCTATAACCTAACATTATGAGATATTCTCTCTTTATTGAAGAGGTTATGTTGTATACATAGTGGTGGATGTTATCAGTTGAAAGATACAAATTTTCTGTGCTTTGAGGAGTAAGTTTCTTGATTTGTCGATTTTATTAATGATGTTTCACAACTTATTTTAACAAAAATGCTGTATTGTATTGTTTTTAGTGATTTAATTAATTGACACTATGCAAGCCATTATGTGTGCTGATGACGCTGGAGCGTTGGATTCCACTTTCATTCCGGTATGTTGTTAATTTTAACATTTTACTAAAATATTTGTTTTTAAGTGCGTATTAGTACTTAGCACTGCAAGTTTATAGATGTTTATTTTTTTAAATATCTTCTCTGATGTTCAATTGAGATTAAAGAGAAATTAAACAAACTTTTTTTGATTTTAGATTCAGGTGGAAGGACACACACCAGCCTTTCGATCTGTCACAACATTGTCACTTGTGGAATTAGGCAAGAAACTATTAGAGAGTGCAAAGGAAGGTGACACTGAGCAAGTTCGACAGTTGATGAGCCGGGGAGCTCCATTTACAACAAATTGGGTAAATTGATTTAGGAGCAAGTCAATATTTGAATAAAAATTGATTTTAGAACCAAGTTTATCCTTTATTTACTTTTCTGATAGTTTCATTATGGTGGATAATGGCACAATATTTGGGGGATTAATGTTATTAATTTTCTAGAAAAGTGCTTTGATTTTCTAAAAATTCATATTATTTGGAAGTGGATTACATATAATTTGTCAAAAATTATATGTAAATAATATATGCTAATGTATATGTATATAATAAATGCTAATAAAGTTAGTAGACAATGAAATCCCTTTGAACTCTCATCAAAATATCATAAAACTGTTTAAAAATTATCTGTTAACTGGCTAAGTGATTCATGATTGTGTCTCAACATTGTATCTATTTATTTTCTTTTGTATCTTTTGGTGTCATTGCAACTTTTGTATTAGTACATAATTGGGTGATTGCCTGTGAAATAAACACTATTATCATTATTTGAAGCTAGTGCCATTAAAATTATATTAAAATCGATGAAATCATCAAAAAATGCTTTAAAAATGATGGGAAAAGGTTAAAAAATGACTTAATAGTCGAAACTGGCGAAAAATGCAGAAAAATGTCTTATAAAAATGGGTCATTTCCTTTTGTCATAACATAAAAGTAATGTCTGTACTAAAAGGCATTATTGTTATGTTAAAATAAAAAGAGATTTCATTAAAATCCACCCCCTAGTAATCAGCCTTATATTTTGGAAGGAAGTAGCATAAATATTAAATTGATTCTATCAAGATTTGCAGAATTTCTATTGTTTATGTAATGTCTGTCCAACATTATGTATTTCTTTTCCCCGTTTTATTTTCTGATTCAAATTGACATTCCATGTAAACCATTTCCAGAACAGACGTGTAACTACTACTGTTGTCCTATGATTGGTTGTTTTGTACATTTTTTGATCCTACACTCATCATCGTCAGTGTAGGAGTGGTGTTCCTTTTAGTATTCATTTAGGTGCAAAAGCAGCATTCGTTCACACAGTAATGGGGACTATCATCTTGTCCGACAGCGTTGACCTTTTGCCTTTGGGTCTGTAGTTTAATGTCAACTCTGTTAGTCTTTGTTTGTTAATGTTTTATAAGCCTATTCCATTTCCTCTGTTATTGTTTTATTTCTTCTGATAGGTTTCAGTTCTTTTGCGATCTTCTCATTTTAAGCGTGTGATCTTTAAATTCCTGAAAAAAATGTTATGTAAAAATTTCATGTGAACTATCATCCTATACTTAATAAAATCAAATTGTACATAGTGTATTTCAATGAGATTTCTTTCTCTATTTGCCCATTGTCACAACTACAGAAAATTGCTTCCAAGTAAATTTCATTTTGTTTCAGTTGGGTATAAGTCCTCTTCATTACGCTGCTCAATTTGGGCATGTTGAGACAGCTGAAGTGCTTCTTAGAGCTGGAATATCTCGAGATGCTCGTACCAAAGTAGAGCGTACTCCTCTTCACATTGCAGCGCAAGAGGGCAACACAGGTGTTGTGGAGTTATTGCTAACATCAGGAGCTGAGGTGGATTCAAGAGACATGGTATGTACTTTGCAAGATGATACCTTGTCACCTAAGATGGCCTGCTAGGTCAATTCTCTAGTAAATTGCTTTATTTTTTTTTTGTTTTTTTTTTTTGATACAAGCAATATGATACAGCTGAATTAAAAATTTACTGCAAAAATGTATTTCAAATTTTTAGATTTCAACAATAAAATATTACATAGAGCCAGGTAAGATGTAGTATGTGAACAGAGAATAAACTACTTAAAAATGATTAAATAACTTTTGACAGTTAATTATAATATTGCAGGAATTCCATTTTCATTGTGATTATAAATGTTGATGTTGACACAGTATCTGAATAAATATTATTAGCATGTTTTTAATTATTTAATTTTATTTCTTTAGATATATTTTTAAGGAAAAATATTGAAGTGGAAGTAAACAATTGTATTAAGTGCCTTATACTCTTAAAAATGAAGCTGCTATTGTTTTAAATAATTTCATCAATGTGAATATCAATAAATACTAATTCTGCCTCGGTGATGTTGATTTGAAAATATTTATACCTGATATAATGTGAAATCATGTTTATATTGCCTAAATAGAATTAAATTTTAGCTACAATATTTCGAAATGTGTCTTTGATCCTCAGTTGCGAATGACTCCTTTGCATTGGGCGGTGGAGCGAGAACATATTGAGACAATTTCTGTGTTATTACAACATGGAGCTGATCCTCATTGCACAAGCAAGTTCAACAAAACGGCTTTCAGTATAGCTATTGATAATGGTCGAGAGGATATCCTCCAGATTTTGCAGGTGAGAAATAGAGCCAAGATAATATCAAGTTGTAGGACCTTGAAATTTTGTATCTAAATCAAATGTAGCATTATTTTTCTCTTTATAAATTTTATTTCAGCAATATTTAGAATATATAACTTGCCTCCTATCATTTATAGAAATTTGCTTTGAAATGTTTGGGTTTAATTTTTTATATAAGTGAATACTTCTGGTTGTAAAGTCTTAGGTTATATTGGGACAATCTCTTTTCTTTTAAATTGAAACCTTCTCATTTCAAATCATTACAGAAATATTTTAAAATTATATTTCATGTTTTAAAATATGAGTGTTGTTACAAAATCACTTTTTTGCAACTTAATTTGGAAGTATTTCATGTGGGAACAAGTTTGAAAATGTGCAGAGACCTATTTATTTTGCACTAACTTCTCATGATATCCGTTTCTCTTGTTTGTAGGCTACTGCTCGACCAGAAGTACAAACCATAGAATCTGTTGATGCTCTTGCTTTGCAACAAGCAACATTAGCTGCAACACAGAGCTTGGCAATGGAATTGGCACAAGCACCTGCAGCCACTCACCAAGAAGAAGTGGAGACCAGCACGACTGCAGCAGCCACAGCAACAACAGGTTTGTCCCCTTTTCCCTCACTGAGACTGAAGATCGATGAGCTGCCTGGTGGTATAAGTATTGCTGTTTCTGTTACTATGGTTAGCACATACACTTATGAAGGAATTCATTTCCTGCATCTTAATTTCCTGACAATGTTCCAACATGAAGCTACTTGGCCAAAAATTAGCTTAAAACAATTGTCTTATACAAAATTTCTTCTTTAAGTGTTATTAATTGCTGTTCTTTCTCGTGAGAGTATCTGAAACTTGCAAGTAGTGGAAACGGTTTTAAGTGGTCACTGATGGTCC
This sequence comes from Teleogryllus occipitalis, assembly GCA_011170035.1. NCBI lineage: Eukaryota > Metazoa > Arthropoda > Insecta > Orthoptera > Gryllidae > Teleogryllus > Teleogryllus occipitalis. Next base: position 408,412 of record BLKR01000398.1, on the reverse strand, counting down.
TGGCAAAAATTGAATGTTAATTGAGGTGGCTGCGTAACTAAGGTTATAAGATAATTGGATGTGTACCTCAGATGTAATAGTGTTAATCAAATTAAATTAAATTTACTTTTCATATAATCATTTTAATCACCTTAAGCTATAAAATACAATTTACAATAGGGATCTAGGAGCATTTGCCTTATCCCGACTAGAGTCAAAACCGAGAGAGGTTGCTCAAGGCAACAACTGATGTCACTGCAGTCCCTCTGACCAGGAGGTCCTAGGTTTGAGTCCTGATGTTGGCAGGATTTTTGACACTAGTTTGTCAGCTGGTTGGGGAAAATCCTGCTTGGTGGACACGGACTGGACATGCAATTAAACATGGGCTGCAGTTATGGGACTAATGACCTTAGCAGTTGAATTATGTTACACCCAGCATCAGTACCCAGATTGTTAGTGATGCACCCAGCATCACTAACGATCAATCATCATATCAACTAGCGTCAAACACCTCTTCTCTTACTCAAGAAATTTCCTTTCCATCCTTGCCCAACGGAACTCACCAGCAAATGACTTGAAAATACAATTCACTTTCTGTGTAAACTTTAGAGAAAGGTTACCTGATGAAAAAGCGAGTGATCTTTAGATTGGTTTTCTGCATGCTGCATGCCCTTCTCTGTACCTTCAGTAAAAAATTAAGAATGTGACCAGAAATAAAAAATGAAAGTTCAAAAAACATGTATAAAATTACTTCTCAAAAATCTCATAAAATATTTAATTTGTAGAACTTTACAAGATATTTTTATCATCTTTTTTTATGGTACGCATTATGTGAAGAGATTGGTGTTGATGGAAGTTTGCTTACGTAAAGTGAGGATGATCATAAATGGTTTACATATTTCTCCTCTGGATGCCACAAAGTGCATTTCATAGAGATGTGACGAGCATTGGGTTTGTGTATCTCTGCATTCCCTTTGTAGTTCTGGTGGACTAGATTAGAATTGTTGAATGCTGTAGACTCTCTGGAGAAAAGCATTTGAACTTTCAGTTTTAATTCCACTATGAAATATCAAAAGAAGAAGAAAGTATATTTGGTAAATTATTCGAAGTTCATGAAATAAAAACAGGTTAACCTGGTAATTAGGGATTCAGGATACAAGATACAGGTGTGCTCCATAATTAATACATTTGTCCTATTCCAGACGAAACTCCAGACCCTCCCCTTGAGAAAGTGTTTATTCGACAACATCCAAAACCTGCTGCTCCAAAGAAGGTTATTAGGGGTACGTATTGCTATTTTACTCAAATTTGCTATGACAAACTATTTTCTCAGAATAGTATCCAAGAAATCAGTTTTGAAATTGATGTTAAGAGCAAAAGCATTTTATAGCTTGCTGTGTCTTCAAATTTTTTAGTGCACTGTTTTCATGAATAAGTGTGGAATGTTAAGAATACTCAATCATTGCTACAGAGGAATTAAATCTTAAAATTACTTCTGCATCATTGTCATGATTGTATTGGGTGCCAGAGGCCCCCAAGATGTGCATTTTCATCTTCAGCTTTAAATTCAGTTTTTGCACAATTACTGTATCTGCTTTGTGGTCCATACATAGGTTTTGGAACACATGATGTGTTCTTAGTTAAAACTATCTGAAGAAATACTTTTGAGAGTCTTTATCTTCCATCCTTGCCAAATTAGTAGCTACTAGGTGTTGGGCAGACACTTCATGGTTAGAAATTGAAGTGCTTCATAATAAACAACCCATTACACTATACCTGTATCACTTTATTGACAAAATATGATAGTATCATTTTTAAGTGATGGGAAAGTAGTTAAGTCAATGGTTCTCTGACAGAAAAATCTATTTATATATCTGCACCTTTGAATTAAAATTGACCTTTCATGAACATTTAGTTATTGCACTATAATATACCTTGATCTGTACTTCTCACTTTACTGTTTTATACTAAACTGTTTTGTGAACTTTTGTTCTTTGAAAATTTTTAATTCCTACATTCCTAATTGCTGATAACATGAAAGAAACCAAATGTGTCATGAGAACTTAAAATAGTTCATAACCACATGAATGTTTTTACAAATTTCTGGATTAAATGAGTTCCTTAAAGAAGCTAGCACATTTGAAAGCTAAGCAAGTGGTAGGAAGTTGTTTCATAAGTGAAATTCAGTTATCTGTCTTTGTGAAATAGGAAATGTATTGTAATGTGATAGGAGGCTTTGTTTGGGACAGAATTTGGTGTAATGGTAGGATGCTGTAAAAGTAGAGTTCAGATTTCTATGCCATAAAAATACCTAAAATATGCCGTATAATATGCACCATAAGTCTTTAAAATATGCAATAAATATACAGTATAAAGTTCACAAGGAAATAAATTTTTATATGTAGGAAAATTTGAATTGTGTTATGACAATATTGCCTCTTTGAAACATGAACAAAAGAATCATCAGTAGAAAAATACATTTTGATAATAATGTTATTTTTTAATTTCACTAAATTAATCATGCATTGAAACATTGTCATTTGTTCATGTCCTAATATTGTATTTGGGAATGGAAAGGAGATTTAAGAAAAACTTACATAAATTCATTGAACAAAGAAGATTCTATATAGGTCAAAACGTATTCAAATTATTGACAAGTTATATTTCTTAATTTCTTTCTGAAAAGTGATTTCTCAATCAGTGGAAATGATTTCATATGAAAGATGTAATGTATACCCTAAACAAAGAATTTTGTTCAGGGTATATATTACGGCTTTTAATCTTTGGTTATACATGTGGTACAAGCAAAATACACTATATCTACATCCTTTAGCAACAGTTATGAGGCTAAAAGGATATTTATTTATGGTGATTTATGAGTTGTTCTATGAACTATAAATCATAATTCACAAATTTCAAGAAGTTTGATTTTAATAAATTATGACTTTCCTCTTATTTTTTAAAATGAGAGTGAATGTACAGAAATATGCAGTAGCCATAAAATATGGCAAAATATGCTAAAATATTCCAAATTAAATTTATCAGAAATGCTATATATGCACAGATTCATAAAGAAATGTGTTAGTTTTTCAAGAAAACTATTAACCAAAAAAAATAACCATTTACTTACAAATCCAGGCTGTACATATAAGTATTGATGTGCCAAAATTCTGTCATGCCAGCTGCTTTCATTAAAATATTCTTCAGAATATTTCAAGCACATCCTATTTTAAGAAGCTACTCTCGCCTGAGTTGGGAGAGAGTGGTTAAAAAGCTTGACTTATATAAGCTGAAGGTTTTGCATTCGAATCATGTTTTATTTTATTTGCAAAAATTAGTGTCAAATGATTAAAACTCTATTTCCTAATCCGTAGCTTCTCCTTATTAGATTTGGATCTTCAGTAAGCTGACTCAAAACTTATTCTTTCCCTGTTTCTACTTGGAGATAGTGTTCTACAATTCATTTTGTTGAATAAAATTTTCTTATGTATATTAAGCTGAAAATTTCATTATATTTATTGGGTGGTTTTTTATTTCTGTGGTATCCTGAGGCCACTTATTATTCCTATTGTGGAGGGAAACCTTGGATGTATTTTCCCTAATAAATCAAATCATATGGAATATGAATGAGTTTTGCTACTTTTTGAAAGTACTATTTACTTCGTCAAATTTGAATTAAGTGTTTCTGTGAGCACTCACTTTGAATTTGTAAGAAATGCAATCATAAAACTCTGGTAGTACTGCAACTAAAAACATAACTCCTATTTCACAAAACTGAATTATTTAATATAATTGTATCTCCAATTACTATAAACATATTTTTCTTTTTGTAGGCAATAATTGGTACCAAAAAGAATGAAATAATTTTCATAATATTTAATTCAACATTCACTTTCATTATCAGTCATTTCTGTGTAGAAGTGTTTATAATCTCAATATTTTTAATATGAAAAATTTTTATAGCATTATTTTGTTAACTGAAGTTTTTAATAATGGATTCTGGGATATCAGTTCAGTATTTTTTAGTCTATTCATTGAAATTAGTTGTGTACATTTTTATTATAAAATAACTTTAATACATCTTTTCTTTTCCAGAAATCTCACCTGGTCAACAAACTTTACAGTTGTTGCAAGCACATGGTATCACAATGTTACCTGCTGATGAATCTACCCTTGTTGCATCAGCTGTGGAGAGTGGTCAGACTGTAGTGTTAACAGGTAATTCCATTTTCTGCGCAATGTACAAATTAGGAGTATTTCTATGGATTCAATAAAAGAAAGTAAAAGTAGTCAAAAGAAAAGTATGCCCTTCAATTCTGAAGGAAATTAATGAAAATTATTTGCTGTCATGTGCATTATTTTTTTAATATAAGTATACATATTTCTACATTCTGTCACAGTATATCCTTTCTCTTACATGACTCTCGTATGCATTTACTTCATAGCAGAAACTGCAACTGATAGGACTAACTGATGTGACTCAGCTGTTGTGTCTGCATGATTCTGACTGAAAGGGTTAGAGCCCTTAGGGTGATGGTTTTCTAACACTAGTCAAATTCAACTGCTATCTGGAATATAATTCTAGAAGCTAGGTACTGAAATTGTAGTTTTCCATTGGTACTCCAATCAATATGCTAGAGCAGTACCTTTACAAATAGCCACAGGTCATGCACTTTCTGTACTCATTCTTGTCCCCTCCTTTCCCCTTACATGCACACACAAACAAGACATGTCAGTCCAAGAGCTTATCCCAGCTGAATAGTGGCCTCCCAGAGAGAGGAAACTGCAAGCTGACATGATTGTTGGGACTGGATGTCACCAAACATCACATCCCAATGGGGGAGAAACTCTGCCTTTTCCCATGATGATGATGATGATGATGATGATGATGATGATGATAATGATAATAATAATAATAATAATAATAATAATAATAATAATAATAATAATAATAATAATAATAATAATGGTAATAATAATAACAACGGCAACAACAACAATGACATTGATATGGTCAAGATATAATTGCACCACATTTACAGTACTAATTACCATAGCAATTGATATGCCCGGAAACACAAAATAATCAAACGACTGATAGGAAGAAACCTGCAAACATATTTTTTGGTTAAAGTTTTTCTTTTTTTCTTTGCATTTTTGAAGTCACTAGGTGTATTTTAGGTGGCCAGGTTGTGAAGTGAGTGAATTAAAAAAAAAAAAAACGTTGCTTTCTTCATCGGTTTTGTCATAAGCTATTGAAATGTTATTGTAGTTGGCATAACACTTAAAAGTGAATGTTATTGAAATAAGAAGCAAACAAACAGATCACAAATATGGCAGCAAATAAAAACAATATCCCTTGCATGATGGTTGACATTAACTTACAATACTCAATGCAAAATATGCCTTGTACTGCCACTGAACTGTACTATGAAGGGAGAAGTTGTCAAAATATGAAATTGTTTTAAGGAAACACCTAAATAACCTTAATAACCTATTGTCTTTTAAAAGGTATAAATTTATTATAAATGTGCCTTACTTTGTATCTCGTTTCAAAAGATTTTGTCTTGCAGAGGTGGTTCATTCTGCAATTCATGTCATCGTGAATCATCTTCACTAATGAAACATGGTTTGATTCTTCTCCAAATTCTGTTGAAGTCATTACATGATCACTCTCTAGAAACAACATATGCTCTACAAGTTCCAAAATTGTTGTTTGTAATATGTAAATAGAAGTCTAAAGTAGAAATCAGGTCTCTGAAAGCATGTACTTGAAAAGTTATATATTTGTGGTTTGATTACTTTTGTTTTACTGTTATATGCTGAACAAACTAAAGGCATTGTGAATATTATATTCTAATCACTAATGTAATTCAAACAAATACAGTTAAAAAAGATAACAACTTACAATTGTGGTCTGGTACAAACATGTCATTTAGTATAACAGTTGAATATGCTGCCATTCGTATGTTTTGACGGCAGAAAACATGATAGCCCTTAGTTCTCAGAGCATTCACCAAGAGTGTTAAAACCACAGAGTCGGCCACTCTATGAAGTAGTGTACTATCTCATAAGAAACAAAATTTCACATTATTAATTAATATTATTGTCATTTGGGAACTATAAATTATATAATTATAAGATAAGAGTTTTGATTTTAGCTTTCTTTTTGTAATTTTTTTTGGAGGGCACTGGGGAAATTTTTGAAATTAAAAATCACTTTATAAATCAATTCCCACTCCCTTGTAAAGTAAATGCCATTTTGTAATTGTAACTATTGTGACCTCATGAAGAGAAATGACATTTCTTTTGGAGTTAGGCATACGTTGTGTTACAAAGTAGAGATGTGTACTAAAATGTTGTACAAGTTTAATAAATAGCTGTTTTCTTTCATTTTCAGAAGCTGGGCGATTAGCATTAGGATTAACTCAGGCAGAGAAAAGTCCAGGTCCTAAATCAACTCCTACAACGAGTATAAGTCCACGTCCTCTTGCACCATCTCCTAAGAAGAAAGTGATTACTATACGTGCAGGACCTTTGTTCATGCCTGGAAATAAGACTGCTAACATTCTCAAGCGACCCCTCTCATCAAGTGATAGAATCATCTCTGCTCCCTCAAAAGTGGTAGTGAAGGCAGCACCACGTACATTCACAGTGACCTCTCCAGTTAAGAAGCAGGTAATGTTTCAGTAAATGCTGTGAATATTGCGATTGGTGTTCTTAGAAGCAAAGCATTCCTCTTGATTTATTTCAGAATTGGAATGTGAATATAAAACTTCAAATTTCTGAGTATTTCTATGGCTTCTAATTGTAGATGGTATTGGTTTCCTTCATTTCACATTCGTATAACAAACTGCTTAAAATTACTTAAAATTGTTGGTCCAATTTCTTATGATCCTTAGAGAAAATGTTGAGGTGCTCGTTTGCTTTCCTCTTGGATAGTAAATGAAAAGTTTCCCTTTATAGATTGTTCAGTCATATGACTGATTATTTTGATACTCATTTATGCCAAATAAATTACGTAGCATGGTTGGTGAATAAGGAAAAAAAGATTCACAATAACTTCACAAATGTTGGCTAACTTGTATGAGGATTGTGATACGCCCTATTATTTTGTCAATTCACCAAATGGAAAATAAAGAGAGAAAGCAAATTTCTTATTTTTCTAGAATTCAAGAAAACACATCAGGGTTTAAAAATTAGTGGCTTGGATTATTCTTTGATTAACTTGTAGTGCTAAACTAACACATACTTTCTTGTCCTTAGTAATGTTTATGTAATACTATGTATACCACAAATTCTCTCCAAATCAACACATTTCAGTCATAATTTTTTTGTAAAACTCATTACAAATCGTAGAACATTTGGTGCGAAAACTAAATATTTTCAAACAAATATCAACACAAATTTCACAGTTGTGAGTGCTTTTCGTACCGTTAAATCATGTCTCAACAACGAAACGTAATTCACAGAAATTCAGCTGCTGTCTCACAGCATGGGATGTCATTATTGCATTTCAATCTGATATTTCCTGAAGGGTATCAATTTTTCATTCATATATTTCAAATAGGTTTTAAAGAATTTCTAAAAGATTAATTTGTAAATGTATAAAAAAGATTGAATATAAGAAGCAAACAAAGAAATATGAAATAATATACAAATTCTAATTTATGTAGCATACAACTGCCTGGAATCAGATCTATTACATTCATGAAATGCAGGAAATTTGAAGTGGGCAACTGTGTTTGATGTCAAATTCCACAAAAAATACTAATATTTTCAAAAACTTCAACATGACCTTATTTGATGATTTGTTTTTGCTGAACACATTTCATTAAGGAAAAAATTGTATCTTCACAATTGTAGTTGTGGGAAAAAAATTTCATTTTTTAAACTTTCGAAAAATCGGTCATTTCAACAAACAGGAGACCTGCACCATTGTCTTAAGTATCCTTTACTCTCTTTAAGGTCCAAATTTAATCAAAAAAGTTTGTGCCATTTTTAAGAAACAGTGGTTTAAAGAAAATAAAAATTGCCTATATTTGACTCAACATTTTGCAAAAGTACCCATAATTTCGAAAAATTGAACATGACATTATTTGAAAATCTGTTTTTGATGAACACATTCCTTTAAGAAAAAAAAATTATATCTTCATAATTCTGGTTGTAGGAAGACACCAAAAAGAATTCTGCATTCTGCCAATTTCCAAGAATCATATTTTCAATGAACATGAGACCTGCACTATTCTCCTAGGTATTCTAGAAGTCAATCTGAGGTCAAAATGTAATTAAAAATTTATTGCCATTTTTTAGAAAAAAATTGTTTTAACAAAATAAAAATCTTTCTATATTTTATGCAAAATTATGAGAAAAGCACTCAAATTTTCAAGAAATTATACATACTTTATTTCAAAATCTATTTTTAAGGAACAGATTTCGTTAAGAGAAAAAGTCTCTATCTTTAATATTTTTGTTGAAAATTGCAAAAGTCAAAAAAAAAATTGACTTTTGCAATTATTGAAAAAATCAGGGCTTTCAACGAACCTGAGACCTGCACCATTCTCTTTGAATTTCCTTCACACTATCTAACAACAAAATTTAATCAAAAATTATAGAGCCATTGTTTTCAAAATGCCCCAGGAACTTCATGTAAAGTACCTCCCCAAATTAAAATTTTGGTTTCAAATTCAAGGGGCTGTGACATCAGCCAGATCAATAGGGATCACTTTTGGAGAAAATCAGCTGAACAGTTTAGCCACTAGTGTTCACAGATGGACAGACGATTTGCTGTCAATTGATTTTTCAGTATGAAGGACCCACAAAACATATATTCTGGCTAGACCTGTGTTATTGTTTGTTTTTTTTATTGACAAATTTAGCAACTGGATTTATCCACTTTATCGTTACCAGGGCCCGGCAATATGAGGTTTTCTGCCAGAAATTTGCTGCTTTTTCGCACAGCATTACATAACATTGTCTCTACTGAATAAGTGGTACCAAGAAAGTAAAAAATGGTTTATCATATCGAAAGTGTGATGAAATTGAACAAGGCTGAGTCTTCAATATTGGTGATTGAGGGCTGTCTGTTGTCAATATGCATTGCCCCTCTTTGAGTTTATCAAGGAATTTATTTTAATATTCTCACAAGCATTTGAACAGGATTTGAATCAATTCTTAAAATATTCTTTTGAGTGAATATTGGTACAAACTAAATTACGTGGGAAAACTATTCCTAATCTCCAAATGCACTTGCTGAACTAACCCTTCCATGGTATCAGCTGGTGCTCCAGGTCATCTGACTGGCAAAACAATACATTTCATGAAATTTGTCTTTGGTCAGTGACGGAAGTAGTTTGGGGGGGGGGGGGGCACATTGGGTGAGACGATTTTTAGGGTGACACCGATTAGAAAATTTTATAGTTGGAATTATACGATTATTTACTTAAAAATTATATTTCAATTATTCTTAATTACATACTGTTTTTAATATATCATAAATAAATGCCTTGTGCCAATATTTTTGCATTTTTATTAAATAATGCATAAACTCTTCAGTAATAGACATTTTTATATTTAATTTAAAGGGGAGGTAATACCATTAGTTTTGCCCCAGGAGACACCAACTCAAACTATGCCACTGTCTTAGGTCAATGCTCTACTGTTTTACAACCCGTCAAAATATTTTTTCACATTGTCCACCCATCCCATGCACTATCCATCCACCACAACCCATCAAAATAATTGGCCTGAACCATGCTTTCTAACCTCAAATGTTTTGTGTGCTTCTTTTTAAAAGTTAATTTTATTTGCATTAAATAAATAGAGTTCAATAACAAGATTTGTGTGTTTTAGTTTTGTATTTATCATTGATCATTTATTGTTTTTGTTACAGAGTCCTCCTACGGCCGTTCCAGTTGCAACAACTGAACCTTCTGCCAGTGAATTAGCTCAACAACTAGAAGCTGCTCGGCGTGAAGTACAAACATACAAGGAACTATTAAGTCGGAAAGAACGTGAAGCAGAGCAATATCGATTACAATTGCAATCGATAACACAACGCAAATGATGTCCACTGCCCACAGCCTATGGCCTGGCTGATTAGCCATAAATATATTGGTCAAAGTGTAGTTTTGAATCACCATATTTTTTTAATTTATTTTTGAAGTGGTACATTGCCTTCTGTCTTAATGTAAGATTAAGGAATGCGTTACAGCCCTTCATTTATTAGAGCTTTTATGACTGTTATGTTTTTTAAAGAATTGGTTAAATGATTTATAGAGAAAAAAAGTTTAAAATGTGTTAATTGATTACATAAATTTGTTTGGTATAAGAAGTCTTAGATTTCCATGTGGCATACATCAGTTTTTCTTCCAATTTGTTATTCTGACAGAAGTATTCATTTTACCATCATGTTTCAGTTTAGGTGTGAAACATGAAAAAGAGTTTAAAAAATGAAGATTTTGTTGAAATTGTATCCTTAGTATTATAGACTTAAGTCATTTATGTAGTTATTTCCATTTCTCTAATACACAATGTTAATTGTAATATTGTATTGAAAATGTACTTTAACAGAATTAAATTTTTCTTGGACATAATCCCTGAGAGAAACCTTTCCAATTCTCTTCTTAAAGAACGTTCTGTAACATTTTTTCACCTAAAACGGCATTGTATCACTTTTGAGCTATTAAAAAAAATGGTGCTGCAAAACTACTTCTATTCCATTCTGGTTTAACAATGTGATAAAGAGACTTTGAGTTCTTGTCAAATTTTTGTATTTAAAGGTGTTTTTGTGTGTCACAAACCACTTTTCTTATTCTTGTAATATTGTTATGTTAAAATATTCCTGCCTGGTTTTGCTTCTTTGAAAGAGCATTGTACATTTCATAAAGTAAATATTAAGTGTGAAATTGTGTGAAAGTTCTGTAAATTGAATGTTATGGTTGTGCAAGGTCATGTTTGAATGAAGTGTAAATAAAAATGAATGGAGAACAGTATGTTTAACCGTGTTTATAAAAATCACGATTATACCTTCCCCCCCTCCCACAAAATCCCGAATGCGTAATTTGTCACAATGGTTAATTTTGTGACAGCGCTAAAATATTTGGAAGAAGGCCACGGGGAAAATCGGTAGATCCGATAAAGAAATACGCAGGTGAATACTGCGCATAAAAGCACCCTCTTTTGTCCCTGCTATGATGCTAAAGCTATATAGTTGAGGGGAACTTCAAAACTTAGACTTGATTTATTTACTTTGTTTACCAACAATACTTGTGTCAGTCTCAAAATATTTAAGATAATAATAATGAATTTTGTGCAGATCGTGCATCATTATAATTTTATTGAAAATTTCACTCACGAATAACGTAGTGTTATCGCGCAGGTCTGGTTTTTCTACAAAAAAAAAGTACGCCATATTGCCTGACGGAATAGCAGTGTTTATATCAGATGTTTTTTGGAATGTGGTGTGAACGTGCTCTATTGGAGCCTAGTTAACCGATTCTCAGGGCTTATCGCAAAGATCTACCTTCATGCAGCTCAATTTTGTTCCTGTTATCAAAGATACGGGGAGTTCTATGCCATGAAAATGTTACAGTGATTGCTTTGTTACGAAAGGTGGAATCGAACTTCATTAATCAAAACACATTTTCATACAAATTTGTCGTGTGCAAGAAGTGTAGCGTTGTTGTGAAAGCATGTTTAAGGTTTAGTACTCATAAAAGTCGGTGAAGGGGAAGGAGGAGAAGCATCAAAGTTCGCATGTCTGAAGGACATGCACGCCTCGTCGTATGACAACGTGTTTTGCAGATGTGATTCGGGAGTAGGGCATGTTGGAGCGAACAGTATTAGTACAAACTTCAAAAACCGTCTTCACCGAACCTCATGCAAAAGTCTAAATCACATGGTTCCGCAGATTTTTTAGATTGGATTTATATGTATGGGGCCTAAGGATGTTGTTTTGGTCGGTACTAGGCCTAGTTTGAGTACAAATCTTATTGCCTCTTATAATTCAGGATAACTTGTGCCAAAGCCTAATATTTATCGGGCTTCTAAAAAACGTGTTTTGTTTAGAGGAATAATTCACTTTCATTAGCGTATACAGATTTTTCCTAAAATGGTCATAACTCACTTTTGAAAGGTTACTGTTTCAATACCGTTCCAATGTTTCCCTGGACCCAGTTGATATTGCTGCCATTTCTTCTCAATCTCTGTTATGGTGAGTATAGAAATTGAAAACTTACTAAAACCGCATGGAATGCGTTTTATTATTTTCATAACCTGTGATGAAAACACCTGTATAATTTGTAAATACAAGATTCTTTTCAAATTACGATTTGCATTATTGTGTATTTTCTTTTATCTTATCTGCTTGATACAATCTTTTCATTGATATACCCATTTTTAGTAACCACATGACAGATTTTTGACTTTCTGGCTGTCACTTACAAGGCACGTCTTTAAAATGCAAATGCATGTATGTTGTGCAGGCCCAAAATAATAAATACATGCACGGTAATATTCAAACGTTTGGAATATTGCTTAAAAATTCAATACTAGTTCTCAAACTTTGTAATTTAGTCAAGAATCCTTGTATACTTTTATCTAAGAGCATTTATTTGAAAATAGTGATTGTAGAATTGGATTAAACCTTCATTAATGTTGATTGTTTATTCCTGAAGTGATGTATATTTATATTTGTGAACAGAATTGCTCTTAAAGTATCGGAATTAAGTTTATTTATGCTTTAACAGAATAATTTTTGTATTCCTGCAACTGGGCTGTTTTGTTTGAGAGTTGTAATATCTATGGTATTTTTTTTTATTGGGTTTGGAACAGAACATTAACCAGTTTTATTTAAAAGAAATTCAGATGTGTTTATTTTGTTAAAATTTTGCCTGAAACTTTTCACTGATTAGAAGTGTTCAGTGTGTAAGGCATTAGGCAGTAAGATAGATGTCAAACTCCTTTCCTTTAAGGACTACATTTCTTAGATGATGATAAAGGTGAACTATATAAAATATTTCTTTGATTACTCTGGTCCCTTTTCAATTTTAGGATTGTTGTAAAAGTTTGATTGAACATATCAAATCAATATAATAATTGTAACATACTATTCATTTTACTGATCAATTTTCTACATTGGATAATGGTAAAGTTTAAGAAATATGCTAAGAAAATCAGTATAATGGTTAAAATCATTTAAATATTAAGAGGATAATATTTACTACATGGTTTTAATAAGAACAGATCTTTACAATTTTTTGCCTGGTTTGTTGTGATTATTAGCCTATCCCTGATTTCACAAAATTGTGGAGATTTTTGACAAAATATTTCACTGGTTTCAAATGTCGGTGAGCTACAAAAACGTTATCAGAAACCAATTGTAACCTCCAGTTTATATATCTGGGACAAGGGAGAGGATGTTTCCTAATGAAAGTGAAAAATACTTGTCCTGCTGTTGGATAGTGTAAATATAATCTGGGGGTTAAAAAGAAAAAGAGCAAAATGCTGGTCATATTTTCACTTTCTGACTAGACCTCAAAGTGTTAGTTTATCTCCAGACCCTGGCGTGATACTCAAAATTTATTAATGATAATGTTATGTTAAACTGAAATTGTTTGGATTTGTCTTTGATATTACAGTAGGTAAAGGATTTGGTGTTGTGTAATAAATTTTTTTTAAAAAGTTGAACAGAACGTAGATCCACTGTGGTTTCATTTCCACTCTGACTTCTTTTCATCAAGTATTTGTGTTATACTAGAAGTTTGGTGTATTTACATTAACTTGTGTGGTATTTACAATGCATTTTCTGTGCAAGAATTCCATAATTATCCCTTATGGGCCAATTGATATGTTTGTGGATGTAATAGTTTATTCCATATTTTTAGGGGAACACTTTTAATTTTGTATTTTGAGAAATAACAAATTTTTCGAAACTTGAATTCTTGTCCTCATCAAGAATGAAAATGAACGAATATGAATGAAAATAAGATGCTTTTCACAATAACAATGTCCGTACTTTCATTTTTCAACAGGCTTGTTCATTTTAATAAAAGTTCACATTACAATAAAATAAAATAAAATATTCACATTACATTTAAAATACATAATTTTTTTATTGTTAAATTCTTCCATTAACATTTTTATAAATTTTATATATTACGACGTTTCGGGTCATAACCTGTCATTCATCTCTCAACTATTTATCATTAAAATGTTGGGGTGGGATTCTGGTACTCAAGGAAACGTGCACAGATAATCTTCTCCCCCATACATCATACACAGTTTTTACGGTTTTTTGAACAAATAAATCAAATGAAATAAACCTGAGAATGCCTCTGGGATTGACTGCTGAGAAAGGTGCATTTTGAAGAGAGAGACGATCATGAGCTCTCAGAAAATATATGACAGACAAAAATTTGACTAATATTTATAATGGGCTTAGAAAACAAAACAAAATTATGCATCACAAAGTATATGATACCTGAAGATGAGTGAAAATGAAAAGATGGGTGAAAAGATGGCCCAAAACATCATAATATACAAAATTTATAAAAATGTTAGTGGAAGAATTTAACAACAACAACAACAACAAAAAGTACTTTAAATGTGATATGAATATTTTATTAAAATGAAAATGACTGTTGATAAATGAAAGTATGGACATAAGTTATTGTGAAAAATAAAATAACAATCAGAAATATAAAAGTAAGAAAATAGGATGTATATCTTTATTTGTTTATAATTGTTCTAGGTGTGGGGGCAAGTGTCCCAAGCACTACACAATGTGAATTCTACAACCATACTGCCTGTACAAGTGCAAACAAGGAAAGTTGCTTCTCAGTACAGATATGCGACCGACCTGAACCTGAAAAACGGAATCATTGTTATGTGCTCTGGCAGAACAACAGCACTGGCAAACCATACATCAAGCTGAAGGTAAGTTTTAAAAGTTGTACATTGTAATATTAAAAATTTAAGTTTCTTATTTTCTGAAATTAGCTTAGAATACATTCATGATAAATTTGATCGTGACATAAGAACTGTGAAGAAAATGAAAATCCCCCTTTAGATTGTAAAGGAGGATTGAAAGTAATATGAAGATAATTATGCTTAGTTAAGCAATTGTCAGCAATTTATAATATTAACAAGAATTTCTGGAAGCAAGGCGGAGTGAATTTCTTCTGACCGATGAAGTGTGCTCTGTGTCACAGCCACTTAGGTCCCCATTGAAAATAGAAAATGGTTTCATATTTGTACCACATAGTGTGAAAATTGAGTTAGCATTACCATTCAATATTATTCAATTTTGAATAACTTCAAATTTGAGACAATCATTGGAACACCAATTGAAAGCAAACACGTCAATTTAAATACTTTCCTTTAAAAAAAAAAAAAAAAAAAAAAAAATTAAAATGCTTTATATTTTGTGTTTGATGGTTCACGAACTGTTGTTCGCATCTGCAGGTACAATATTCTGTAAAAATGTCAAAATGTTCCAAATTAAAATCAGTTATTGTTAATTTTACAAACTACATATAAGTACAAAGCAAAATGTGGGGAGAGACTCACTGTGTTATGATTTAAAATAAATAACTTTTACTGTATTCAATGGATGGTTGTGTTATGTAAAACCTCTGATTGTAAGAACATCTTAAGTTGATAGGGCAAGAAGGATTGGGGCCGACAGTCAATGGAGTCTAGGGATTGAAGGACATGGAGGGAATTGGAACAAGAGGGGGGAAGAGAGTGATTAGGGGAACAAGGAGGCATGGGGGTGTGGAGGGGATGAAAAATACTAAGATAAATGAAGATAAACAAAAAAGGAATACGGGGGAATAATGGCTTAGCATTTGAAATCTCGTTAAATAAATTTAAGAGCTAATGAAGGAAGAGGCAAAATCACCTCAAAACCAGTGGCCTTTTTCTTATTTAAAATAGGCTCAAATGCAGATGTGAACATTTTACATTCTTGGTTGAAGTTCATTGTATTATTAATTATAATAGAGTTTTTGATGTCAATCTGTCAAATGAACATGGTTCTCTGTCTAAAGTAGATGTGTTGCACGAAATCAAATTTATGTGATAAGTATTTTCTGTTTTGAGATTGTGTTCAACCTTTCCTTAGTTTTTCTTATGTTCCCACATTCTTAGTTTTTGGTTTTCAATTGATTGATTGTCTCAAATTTGAAGATACTGAAAAACTAATAAGAAATACACTTGCTTGTAGTAAGAGAGAACCAAGTTAACC
Source organism: Teleogryllus occipitalis (assembly GCA_011170035.1). Classification (NCBI taxonomy): domain Eukaryota; kingdom Metazoa; phylum Arthropoda; class Insecta; order Orthoptera; family Gryllidae; genus Teleogryllus; species Teleogryllus occipitalis. Next base: position 392,184 of record BLKR01000398.1, on the reverse strand, counting down.
CTTTAGACACTGTTTGACCCCAGGGGCAAAAAATGTTTTGCAACACACTGAAAATTATTCTCATTAACTTCTTTTAGACATGCATTTTATGTCTAATTTTACACATGTTATAAACTTTTCAATTTTCAAGTTGTTTTCTGTTGGAAAATCATTTGTTTTTGTGTGTTTGGGGTCAGAAATGCCACATTTAACGTCTAAATTACAAAAAGAAAAATTCTTAAAACATGTCTATTTCCGATTTGTAGTATTATGTTGCGGTTTCTTAGTAATAATTTGGGGTATTTGTCTACTGCGATTTGGTAGCTCTGTTTCAAACATTCTCATGCTGGTAAGATAGACACTTACGTATACAGTACCAGCAGCATATAAACAACTGACAGTTCTCTTGCCACCTGCTGTGGTATGTCATGTGACCTGCTCTGAAGCAATTAGGCTGCGACAATTTGTTTACTTTCTCACAGTCAAAGTTCAGTGTTGCTGCTCATTTGACTCGCATGCAGTCAGGGAGGGAATAAGGTTCAGCTGTGGGGAAGGTTGGAACATCATATAAAGACTCGTGATCGCCTGTTGGTAAGAGGTAATGTTTTGAGATTTCATTTAACTGTCATGTAGATGGTGCCATGTGTGTAGTAATACGTGGCAACAGCACATCGAACTGTCAGTCACTTATACATTGCCAGTACTGTAGTTATGAAGGTGTGCTAGATTGTTTTTCTGGAAACCTTATTCTTTATTTAGTGCAATGTGGTAAATAAAACAAATAAGTATCATCACTATCTCATTTAATAATTTCAAATAACATGTGTGCATCAAATGCTTGTAAACTATTGAGTAAAATTAAAACAGTAGTTGACTAAAAAAGTCAAAAAAGACCCCAAACAAAATCCACGTATTAGAGAAACAAAGTCGAAGGGTTAATGATTGCAACACTGGTGATGTGAAATTATGCAAACTCTAGGGCCAAGAGCCAAGTGACTCAGACCAATCCCTTACACATCACTTAACTCCTCACAACTCTCATTCTGGGGATATCATGAGATTAGTATTCCATTAGAATAATATTCTCAAATAGTATTATGAAATTCATTTCACACAAGTTACACATATTTCCCTACTTGAATATTTTATAGCATTTTAATAATTGCTTTATTACTAAATAGTTTTTTAATTTTACAAACACATCTTTAGTTTAAGGTTTGTAAATATACATGTCAAGTTGTTTTCTGTTGTTGCTTATTAAATTGTCTGACTTGTACTGATCACAAATGGTATATATCTATGGTTTTGGTTCTTTGCACACATATATATATATATATATAATTTTTTTTTTTACACACACACACACATACATACATACATACATACACATAATTTAATTCTATACTCTGTCTTCACCTCTACCATGGTGTTGTAATACATAACAATGAAGAGGCCCCCGAAACTGTGATAACAAGAAAATTAATTTTAATAATTAAATGTGGCAGTATCATAAATTTTATTTGTTTATTGTGCCTCAGTCCTTTTAATACCCTTTTTCTATGTATTATTCTAGAATATTTTTGTTCAACAATTCAGAAAATTCTCAGCATAAGATATTTTCAAGTTTAGTGCATGATTAGAAATATTTGGAATGTCTTTTTCTGCAGGGGTGCTTTCTGGACAATATTGATTGTTACAACAAACGGGAATGTGTAGAGAGCCGAGAGCCTAAAAAAGAACTTCTATTCTGCTGCTGCGAAGGGAACATGTGCAATAGCAACTTCACGTGGAAGCCTCGTCTTCTACCTCCTGTGCCTACAGGTTAGTTGCAGGATGTTCATCTTGTGGTTCTAAGTAGATATGGAAGAAATTGAACAAGACGACAGTGTTGGTGTGCTGGAAAACTGTTCCATAAATGAACAGGATTCTTATTTGATGGATTCTGAGGAAAGAAGTTCTTTTTATAATTTCAAGTAAAATATGAAATTGTTTAAAAATGACAATTGTAAAGTTTGTCGAAGTCGATGACTTGATTAGTGTTCAAAACAAATTTTTTATTTATCCTTCATAGGGTTTTCTATCAACTCGTGAGGGAACTGTTTAAAACCAGTGTATAATTTTCTTACAAGAACCCAATCATAATCATCACAATTCTGCGACTCTTTTCATTGTTTTATGGTTCATTGTAATGTCCATGTTTTATTTTGGAGGTAAAACTATGATGAATTTTGTACCTTTGAAGAAAACAAAAAATTCTGCATCCTTGAAATCTGCTGTTCAATTCAATGTACATAATTAGTTCAAGGATAGTATGAAAATGACATCATTCTGCATTATGTTATAAGCAAATGTGTGAATATTCACTTTCACTAAAAGAAAAGTCAGTTAATACTCCAAACATTTTTATTAGGTAGGAGACATATCAGGAAAACAGTCTTACATGTTGGTTTATATTTTGGTTTATACAATTTTTTAGATTCATACAATTTTCAGGATTTTAGGTTTGTATTATAATGATTAAAATTGAATAATGATGGGAAAATATATGAAATTAATAGCAACAGCCAGACTGAACACAAAGTCAGCTAAGTTATCAGAGTTGTAACAACTATGAAGATTCATTTGAAGCAGATGTGTAGATGTATTTTCCCTCTTAACTCTTGCCTTCACTAAAAAATATTTTAGGACATGTCTGGTTCACTTTTAAATAAAATTTATTGTGAGCCTGTTGTATAATTTTTCTCTCCCCCTCAATCTCATCTCTTCCCTTCTTTCTTATTTTGTTTTTCTCTTCCTTTATTCCTTTTCTTCCCTTCTTTCTTTGTACCTCTCCTTAGTCTTTTCCTTCCATTATTCTCCAGCTCTTTGGCCCTTCTTCCACTTCTTCTCATTGCCCATCTTCCTCTTTGTTCAGCTCTATTCTTTCTACCTTCTCTCTTTCTTTTCCTTTTTAACCTTGTTTTCATTTCCTTTTGTTCGTATTCATCTTTCTCATATCTCTCCCTTCTCATTCATTCTCTCTTCTTTATGACAAGTTCTTATAAAGGAGAAGAGATTAAATTGTCTAAGTCAAAACTTTCCTAAGTTCTGACATTAAGCAAAATGATAGTTTACCCAGTGGTTCTAAAGATTTGATTAAAGTTAGGGATAGATTCATGTATTCTCGTAGCATTAAATGTTAATTTTTTTGTGCGCCATTGAAGGGAAGGGAAAGTACTTAAAATCATCTAGTGCTGTATGAATTGTGGAGCATTTTTGGCAGTTACGGGGCCTTAAAATCGGAATGATTTGCTCTGAATGAAATACTGTTTAAAGTGTTAAGAATGATACAGACCTAGGGTACATTTGTGAAAAGATAGCTTTTTCATGTTGTTCAAACAGAAAACGCTTACAGCAGCTTGTCTTCAAGTAGTGTGACGATTAGGCAAAATATGGCATTGTAGTAGCTGTTCTCATACTTATGGTTGCTTTAAAACTTTGTTTTCTCTGTTTCAAAATTTAATATAATAGAAAATAAAGGTTCCTGAAAAAATATCAAATCGTCCAAACTTAATGGGAAAAACCTTAATAAAAGATAAAAAATATTTCAACATCCCAGGTGAAATAATTTTAAATCTTTTCAACATAATTTACTCATCTGAAAGATCGTTTACATGGCAAAGAAATTGAAAATAAAGGAAATAATTATTACTTAGGTGTTCCTGCCGAGCCACGTTCTGGACCTAATGTGGTGTTCTATATAGTTCTGCCGATGCTGGTAGTGGTGGTTGCAGCGAGCATTATATATTTCATATATCGCCAACGCAAACATGCCTACTTCAATGAGGTGAGAACAGCATGATGAATTCATCACTATTCCTTATATTTTTTAAAAATATTTTTGTAACTGTAATGTGGATTAAATATTTGATATGAATTGTGAAGGAAAAATTATTAGCTTCTAACATTTTCCCAGTTATGTTCATGATATGATTGCCTTCCTCCAACTGTATAAAATTTTCAAGAAAAATCTTAGTTTTTTAATAATGTACTAAATATCATACCTTTTATGAAACCAAGCAGTGATTGTCCATTTGATATGTTGTAGGACAGTAGTATCCTCAGACTATTTAAAGACGTGAAAACACTCTTTCATTTTAAAACAAATATCATCATCAAATGCAATTATAATAAAATATTTCTATTTTAAATTGAATGAGTGCTTTGATTGTTATTAAATATCCTGAGGATACCTCTGTCCTACACCACACCCTTTATATTGTTAACAATCTTTGTCCTTCAGGATCTAATGCGTAATTGACAAGTACATGTGTGTGATGAAACATTTGAAAAAAGTTTCAAATGTAGAACCAAATGGCAATGTGTATCGTTGTATAATACACTCTGATTTGTACTATTTGATGCCACAACTTACGGCAGGGTTAGATTTGGTTGGTTCTCATTTGAATAATTTTACAATTGTCTATTGTTAGCTTTTCTAATCTCGTGTGCCTAAACAACAACTACAACAAAAAATCTCATTTTGTCTCTATTGCATACTTTGTTTTAGTTTAGGGAAAAGGTTGTTTTGAATTTGATTTTCTGATGTGTTTCCCAAATTATGTCAATGTAATTGTATGAAAGCACGTCATTGATCATCATTTCTGTGTTAGGTAGGTGTAATGGTGTTGGTTTATGGAGAAAAGGACATGAAAAAAGTCGGGGGAAAAATGATTTTTCATAATTTCTGCCATTTTATTCTCTGTCTTCTCCTGAACATGCTCATGTATAGTTTATGTATGTTTTGGAGCTTAAAAAAAATAATTAATGGAACTATGTAGTAGTCGGGGCATTTAAAGAGTGGGCGTAACTCTTGGAGGAATGTAGAATGGGAGAAAAATCTTATTTTTTTAGATATTTGCAAAGATTGTAACATTGTTTGCAATTCATGGCTGCTCTGTTAGTTTACATGTGTGTTTCCATATGTCTAGCATGTTGCTTATTCTAAATAAAACACTTATTGTTATAAATAAGAAGAGAAGTTATTGCATTGTTGTAAATAGTTGTATAGTAGTAATTGTATTGAATACAAATAGAAGTAAATTATTATTGTGTAAATAAAACTCTTTTGTTGTGATGGAATTAGGAATGTCTGTTCGAAAAAATATCAAATTTATTCTCCAACGCATTGCCAAAACAACTTGCAAATAAGTGCGGGAAAAAAATGATATCCTAAAACAAAAATAGAAGAAGAATTAGGAAGCTAAAAGCAAAGGAAACAATTAGGAGTTCCAGATGACCAGAATATGGAACAGGAATGCTTTGAGTAATTGAGTTCACACAAAATTTAGCACCAAAACTTTGAAGTCAATTTACTCAAATTCTTGTTTTTTCACCTTTAGAAACATTTATCTCCGGAAAAAATAGTAGTACATGCTTAATATTTTTACAGCTCTATCTACAATGTTTGTAAAGTCATAATCAGCAACAAAACTACCAAAAAGTTCAACCATTTAAATGTAAAAACAATTATAACTCAAAAAGTGTGTAATTTTTTTTCATAATTTAATAAAAATTCCTGTTCTGAAACAAATGATAGTGTGTCAGATTTTTGAGCTTATTTGCATTAACAAAGGTTTAAATGTTAAATATTAAAGAAATCAACCCTGTAAGTAAAATAGTTTTTGATATATGCAACCTAAAAATCATAAAATTAGCATCACAAGATAGGGATGTCCTTCTCCTCTTAAAAGACCTTTGGTTTTAGTTAATCTATGTCTTGGAAAATGTACCATATTTACCCCAATATAAGACAAGTATATTTGCCAGATTGTTCTCCTCTAACAATTGGTGGTTGTCTTATTTTCGTGCTTCAAGAAAATTAGACACAATTTTAGATTCTGCGTGTCTGAAAGCCAAACCCCCAAGTATGTCATCAAAGGTTCCAAAACATCTCAATTAGTAGATTGCATTATGAGGTGTTCCTGTGTAACTTGAGGCTTCAGATTCCACTTTTTAAAGCAGTAGTGCACTGTAGTAGTGCACAGTAATGCACAAACAAAGGAAGCAGACTGTTAAGTGGTTGTATTTTTACCTGATTCAGAAGTTATACCTTCTAAAATAACTGAAATGTACTTATTTAAGTATATGCATTGGAAACCTTGTCTGAAAGTCTGAAAAGAGTTCATGATTTCGAATTATGTTGACATACATTGGTGATTAGTTGACTGCACACTTAAAAGTTAGTAAGCTGAAAGAGGTGTGTTTCGAAGTTAAAGAAAGGATCAATCAAAAAACACTTTCACCTTTTTTACCCCTCCCATTATTTCTTGAGTTAAATAAGTGTTTTCCTTGAGGCTTGGGTAAAAATGTATATAATTACAAAAATGAGAAAATGGAAAATACCTCCTCCCTCTCCTCATTTACTCTTTCATTTCCAACCCCCCTCAAAAGTGAACTTATTTTTAGATCTCTACATTGGAACTATGAACAGTGGTCAAATGAGATTTACTGGCTTCTGTGACTGGAGTTTGTATTATCTAGGCTATCTAGGATGAACCACTGTTATTGTGGTTGATGACCAATATACTGTGGCGGTGTTCCTTGCGCCTTCCTCAGAGCTAAACTGCTGCTAAACAGCAGTATAGCTTGGAGGAATGCCACAACATGTTTGTTGAAAGGTCAGCCACCAAGACAGACACGGCTTATCCTGGGTAACCTAGATACTACACTGGGTCATATGTGAAAGTCATAGTTCTGCATGTCAGAAATGCTCAACAGTATCATATGGAGCTAAGGCAAACATTGGGCGATAGTGTGTTGGCTTACCGTGGTTTTCCACATTTTATAGATACAAACCACGTACATGCTTTACAGTAGGCAAGAGAAAGTACACACAGCAAAACCACACATAGCCTATGGCATTTAACTGTTCATTGTAGTTCATCCTTATGTTTGGATTTCAAAGGGTTTTGGGAAGCTGGGAATACTCTGACATAAAAACATATGTCTGAGTTGTGCAGTGTCCCAAAAGAAATAGGAGATTGCCGATGCCCCATCCAGAAGAAAAGGACAGGCATGCGATGTTCTCCCACATTGATATGAAGTAAATGAATAGAAAGAGAACATACAAGTGCTTGCTAAAATTTTAACAGAATTTTGTCAGTATTTTTGTGAAAAAGCCCAACTTGAAAACTGCAAAATTCAACACGTGTTTTGTTGACCTTATCCCTTATTTTGGGGGACAGAATTTTTTTATGATATAGAGGACATTGATATCTCAGTATTTATTTTTTGCCTTACACCTCCCTAAAGTTTTAAATTTTCTTTAACTTATCTTTCTGCTGCAAGCACAAACAGTTTTGATACATCTTTTAACTTTTCTCAACCATCCATATTAACACTTGATTTGTGAATTCTTATAATTGGTGCTAGTGTTTTTAATTGCTCCTTACATGGATGTGAACTTCAGAAAATCAGACTGCACAATTTCATGTGTAGGTATGCACATTTGCGAAGTATTCTTTTTTTTCCCCTCCATATTCAAAAGGAATACAAGTTTTGTTTTCAAATATCTGTTATTTTATTTGCACTGCTTTGCTTTGCTTCTAACCACTGACCTTTGCTGCTCTCACATGCTTTCTGATGTGTTGAACTCACAGTGGGTAAGTTTCGTATTCTTCTGTGTTAAATGGGATATAATGGAATGTCGATAATATGAATTAATTGGGATCAGACCCTTTGTGGGTTATCGAATTGGTTTTCTTTTCTTTTTTCTTGTAATGCACTAATAAGAACTAGTAGAAGTCTTGAATGTTACATACAACTACAACTTGCCAAAATTATTCATTATTCACTCTGATTGTTACAGAAGTGTAGATGAATAAAACTATTAATGAAGTAAAACTTGCCTTTTTAATTACAGAAAAAATACTGTAGTGTAAATATGTGTTTTCTCGTGTTGTTGTTGTTGTCAGAATTGTATATGAATTACTGTCCGTTCAAATTATTAAAACTCTGCTATATTTCTTTTCCTAACAAAATTGTTTTTCAAACTTGTGAATATTTTTGAAGGTACTTACTACTTGTTCAGTAATGACACAAGGCAAATGCAGGTGCTAATTGGATTTTTAAATTGTTGTGTAGATGAAGTAAATTTGTAAGTCATTTCTCAGTGGATTGTCATTAAAATGTCATTAAAATGGAAAAAATGTTTGTTTGAGCAGGTGCCAACAGTTGAGCCACACCCATTGCCACAGCGCTCTCCTGTATTGGGACTCCGTCCCATACAGCTGTTAGAGATGAAGGCACGTGGGCGATTTGGAGCTGTTTATAAAGCTCAGTACAAGACGGAAACTGTGGCTGTTAAGATCTTCCCAATTCAGGTGATTACTGTCAATTATTTTGTATATCAGATAATTAATTTTTCCCCTTCTTTGGATATTTATTCATTAACCAAGATGTCAATTCTTTTCTTAGTTTTGTTTCTGTATAGCAAGTATATATTGCTGAGAAAATTTCGAAATATTGTTGAAATAAAAAGGGAAGTAAAGTATTTTTTTCTGACAATTAGGGCTAGATGATTTCAAACCTGTTTTATTTAGAGTAGTTCAAGGGAGAAATTTCATCCTCTGTCTGCATAGGATAAACAATCGTGGGTATCAGAATATGAGATCTTCAGTCTGCCACATATGGATCATGAGAACATTTTACGTTATATTGGAGTGGAGAAGAGAGGTGAGAATTTGCAAGCAGAATTCTGGCTCATTACTGCCTACCATGAGAAAGGTTCCCTATGTGATTTTCTCAAAGCCAATGTTGTGACATGGGCTGAGATGTGCCGGATTGCTGAATCAATGGCAAGGTGAGACATCATGAGAATTTGCCAATGTAACATTTACTCAGTGCTTATAACAACTGAAAGTGATGATTCAATTAATTATTATTATAGATATTTGAATTTCCTATAGCATGAATATATGTACAGAAAAAGAAGATTTTTTTTGAGGGAATGTATTTGTAAATTAAAGTGGCACTAAAGAAACATTTATTTCAGTAAAATCATAATAGTCCTTGATTGAAAACAAAAGTTATTTTTGTAGGGGCCTAATGCATCTTCATGGAGAAATACCTGCTTCTAAGGCTGAAGGGTTTAAACCAGCTATTGCACACAGAGACTTCAAGAGCAAGAATGTTCTTCTGAAGCATGATTTGACAGCCTGCATAGCTGACTTTGGCCTGGCATTACTGTTTCTACCTGGAAAACCCTGTGGGGATACACATGGCCAGGTATAGTAATGTTTTGTTTTGAAAAATTTGTTAAATATAACTCTGCGGGGTGTTATGGAAAATGCCAGCCCTTATGTCTGTTGTTGTTGTTTTTAATGTCACAGCAATAAGCTTACAATAATTACAGTAGGGGACAAGATTTTTACCTCCAGGAAAGTAGTCCAGAAAGTACATATTAAATTTTATATGTAGATTATGAATCACAATAAAAGCATCACATCACGTCACAGTTTTTAAATACACCGTATCTTTATGCCGTATCATACCATATTTTGCTAGTAATGCAAATACTTTTAAATTGCACCAATAAGATATGTAGAATCAATACTCACAAAATCCATTTAAAAATAAAATATTTGTTCAGTTCATCCATGCGATTTATTCTCACGTCTGGTAGTCGTGCTGAATTACGAGAATGCCTTAGTGAATGTTTTGAAAACTAGTCACGTGCACCTTCGTATTTCCTACTGCACATCAGCTATTGAAAGGAATTATTTTAGCCTCTTACCTTATCGCAAGTTTACAATTAACCGATGGTTGGGGTGGCAGAATCTGAATCAATCGGTGTCATATGGAACTGTACCTGCAGTGTGTGTGAAGTTTGTGCCTTCTTTGAGTGTGCCTCAAATACAGTAATACATTATAGTTCTGTGGGTTTTGTAAAGTGAAATTCACCACTTGATCTGGTTGATATTGAATCGGTTTGATAAAATTTAAATTCCCATTTCATATTGAAAGTGTGCAAATCATCCCGATAACTTCTGTTATGTTTGTGGATGATTTACACCCAAACTTCAAAGGAAAAAATACATGAAATTACAGAACTTGTGTATTTATATTTTGGCTGCCGTGTTTGTGATTGGAACAAACCATGGGCTGCCCACCAGTGTTGTCACCTGTACAATGAACCTTAGGTTGTGGTTGTATGGAAAACTCAAATCATTGTCATTTGCTGAAACAATCTTGTGGAGAATACAAAATCTTGTTCTTACCTATGAAGCTTATGAAGTATGCTCATAAATTTTTGTAGTAATATAACAGGAGTGACAACGCAGAAATTAGTACAGGATTTTGTTTATATCAAATACTAAATATGTTCTGATCTTTTGAACCTTGCACGATTGAAACTTTTTATGTTTTTTGAAATCAGCGTGATAGTGTCCTTTAGAATCACCTACTTTCATCCTGGAGGTATGAAACAATTTTTTTTTTTTGTTCCCTACTGTTATTGATCTGAAATTGTAAATGCTCAAAATCCAAAATTTATAGAGCGTTCAAGCAATTGATTGCAGTACAGCACTTATGGAGGAAAGCGTTGCCACTTCTCATACAGCGCTTTCGCGCAACACTCGTCATGCTGATACTCGGATTGACATGAAATTTTACCAGCATGTTTAACCCTTTCAAAATCCATAAAAATAATTTTAAATGTGATATGAACCATTGCATGTAGTGGTTTTCCGACAATTAGAATTCAGACATTTCATTATGTGCTGCTTGTCAAAGCGCGGACTTCTCCACACGTCGTGCGTCCTGATAAGGTCAAACTCGTGCATGAATAATCTGAATACAATTCGTTATTGTAATATATACGTTTCAAAACATTTTTAAATATTAGAAACTATTCTTTACATTGTATGATTCTTTACGGTTTCCTTTAATGAATGGCCAAATTCTTATGTACTTTTGAATCACTTTCAAATGATACAGAAGTTTCAGTAAGATAATTGTCATCAAGTAATGAAATTTTGTAGTTACGAAAAAGACTTCAATTTTGTAACGAGTAGTAAATTGCAGGACTTTATTATAATTATCAAAATACATTCACATATAATACATTCCGTATTTATGGAAGAAATCACCGTTAAATAAATATTAAACACTTCATTGACGGCTTCCGAGTTCAAAAATACACACCTTATTGACTGAATTTGGACTGTTCGCTGATTTTCAGCGCACAATGCGCCACAACCGAGTACTAGGACATTCTGATATCTTGCATAGCGTTGAGCAATGTGTATCTGGTCGAGCGGTTACGATTTTCAACAGGGGGCAGGGAGACACCTGAATAAATGCCACACCCGCACACCCAAAGAGTATATCTCACTTTCCCATGCTCAGTGGGTCGAGAGAGAGGGAATTCTCCTACGGCCTATGCCTTGAAAGAGAAGTGACCCCAAGGTCGAAATCTACACCGACAGTTGATGCCCCTCTCCTTCAGTGTCCTGCGGCCGCCAATAAATCCCGGATCACAGGGATAGAGAATTTGCTTGCAGATGCATTCATTTCATTAAGAACATCCAGCAATTCTCTGTCAATTACAATAAATTCACAGTAATTCCGTTTTATAAAGATTTCTTTTCTTGCAGAACATGAAAATAAGATTTGGGAATAGAGAGTAATGCATGTTAAAATCTAGTTATTTTGATGAATATAAATTTTTTTTTAAATTATTATATTTTTCTACCCATTTTCATGTTCTTGCGATATCAACAATGATAATAGACAAAGTGTGTGTTCTATGCAAATTCGAGGTCATTGTTACTTGTAACGTTGTAACACCGCACTGATAACAAAAGGCGATAGTGGCTTCCATCCACCATCCAACATCCAAGTTGTCATGGAGTAAACATGTTAAATATTTCCGTTAGAAACAGGATGACCAAGCTGAATTCCCCTGAGCTTCTTCCTGAATTGGCAACATAGCTAGCAATAGAAAGAGTGTCTTATGTAAAATTGTATTGGATAGAAAGAGAGAGCAATACTCCATAAGACTCTGTACTGCAGTCAAATGCTTGAATGCTCTATAGAGTGGAAAAGAAAACCATGAAAGATTTTTTATACTATTATTTTTAAAAAAACCTAAATTCATTCACCTTTCTGTGTACTTAAGGTAGGAACTCGGCGCTACATGGCTCCTGAAGTCTTGGAAGGAGCCATTAATTTTTCTAGAGACTCCTTTTTGCGCATTGATATGTATGCGTGTGGCCTTGTCCTTTGGGAATTGGCTTCGCGTTGTACTGCGCAAGAGGTAAGTTTTATTCATAAATATAAATTTTATATATATATGTGTGTGTGTGTGTATATATATATATAAAAAATAATGGTATAGTGAAAAATTTTTATTCCTGAATCTTTACTTAAATGGAATTTTTAACACTAGAATCTTGTGTTAAGTGTCTCACTTCCATATGTGTGGATAAGGGTGAATTACTCCTGCAGGGTCCCATCCCTGAGTACCTGCTTCCTTTTGAAGAAGAAGTAGGTCAGCACCCTACACTTGAGGATATGCAAGAGTGTGTGGTTCAGAAGAAGATCAGGCCAGCGATCAAGGAGACATGGCGCAAGCATTCAGTGAGTTTAATATTATTGTCATTAGAGATGTCACTAATAATGTTGCATCATATAGATATCTTTTACCCTGTTTTCTGGGAGAAATTTATTTTCAAAAGAACATAATCAAGACTCTTGGAAACTCAAGATTTTACTCTACATAAGCGTTAATTTTCTTTTCTGTTTGTAAGTTATACATTTTTGCATTGTAAGATTCAAGAGTTCAGAAGGTAACTGGGGAATAATTTGCATCGTGCATGAAGGGAAAAAAAATTTTTAGTGGTAATAATTTGTAAGTAACATAATTATTTCCATTAGTGGAAAAATCTGGGACATGTCCATGAGAGGGGTAATTTTCATTTGGAATGAATTTGTAGGAAAATAAAACCAATCTTTGGTACAAGATATTCGTTTTGTTTTTTGAGAAATGGAGAGAACTTACAACAGTATTCCTTTCAACAAATTTTATGCTTTCTTCTCGTAACAGCAATAAAAAATATGTATATAAATATTATATCAAATGTAAGAATTGGAAGAAATGTTTCACTTGTCACTACAGGATCGAGACAACAATATTGTGGTCCTCTATTTTATTTAAAATGTTTTTGTAGAGATCTCTTGGAATATAAATATTGTAAATTTAGTATGGGTGCCCAGAAGCAGAAAAGCAGCATTGACATTGTATACATTTATTTTTGCAGATTTTTACTTTCTCTCCTACTATGTACTTACATAGTAAAGAGAAAATCTTTTAATGTTGCCACTGAAAGTGGGGATGTTTTTTGAGAAAAACTCATAATTTGGGGCCCTGATTTGAAAAAGTGGATTAATAACTTTCCTATATTTAGTAAATTACTTGCTCTAACACATTTTGTAGTTGGACTCCAGAATTTGTCCTTACTACTGAAAAATTGGTTCACATAAAATGTGTGCATTTGTAATTTTGTAAGTAAAAGGACTGTCTTCAGTTGTCCATCTGCCCACCTGCCTGTCCGTTTGTCCGCCTGCCGCTTGTCTGTCAGCCCGATTGGCTGTCGGCTAATATATGAACCCTGCATGGTGTACTACACCACACAAACTCTTCCAGGGGCTGTTTTCCAACGCAAATGTCCACCGACAGGCTGGTATCTGGATCCCACCAGATCGCAGTTTGCCTTCAAGGCAACCTGCTCATTCAATGTTTGGGTCAGGCCGATTTTTCATGTAAAACACCGACATGTAAAAATCCAGACCTGGATCAGGTCTGGATTTTTACATATGGGTTCGAGGCTAAACTGCATGGAGGATGCCGGCTGACATACCCCACGCCCAATCCTGCCCAAGGGACGGTAGCAAGCCGCCGTGAAGCGCAGGGTCCAGGTGGTTGCTTACAAGCCTCCACCAGAAACCATGACTACCTAGGCAGTCGTGATTCCATGCGGGGGAGTTTCTCCATTGTTGTCGGCTTTGCCGTTTATCTGTCCGTTCGTGGGTCTGGCCATCCGTCTGTTGGCCATATTATTCCTAACTCTTCTCTCTTGTAGTGTGAGGAGGCAGACTTTTTTTTTTTACATCTCTGATATGTAAGAATGATATGGGCATTCTTGTGACTCTTTTGGAATTATTTTGATATGTTCCACATCTTTCTTGAAAGAGGAGTTCCACTTGACGCTGGCATATTCAAGACTAGATCTTAAACCTGGGGCACCCAGAGAAAACCAGGGGCATAGGGCAGCTGATCGATGGGGACCCCTCATTTCAAACAAAACATTCCCTCTTCCCCCAATTCATAAACAGCATTTGTTTCTCCATGCATCAGAAAGAACTTAAAGCGTTAAATTTGGATGAAATTTTTTTTTAATGAATGAAATAGGGGGTCTCAATTTATGCTGGGGCCAAGTTTCCCCGCCTGCCCCCTTCTGATCACCCACTAATATATATACCATGTGTATTTTTCTGGTGGTGGGGCAATTCATCTTAAGGATACATTTTTGTATGAGATAAGATCATCTGTCTCACCTAGTCACAACTGCTATGTGTCTTTCCCATTGTGAAATTTATACTCCCAGGTCATTTTGGCTAGTAAGCTTCATAAGACATGCCTAATAGTGTGTGTAGATTTGGAATTCTTGGGGCATAGATGAAAGACAGTGCATTTATCATGGTTAAGAGGTAATTGCCACAGCCTTGATAATTCATTTATCCAAAGGAGATCATGTTGTAGAATGTTAAATCTTTTTTTGGGACAGTGAAGATTTTTTCATTTCAGAAGGGTAACTTTACCATAGAGACCTAATATTGTCTCCCGAAACCCACACACCAAGAATAAAAGAGCATTGTTTCAATAACTGATCCTTGGGGGCTGCCTCTTATAACAGCGTGAGGCGTCGAGAGACTGTTGCTAATTCTAACTATGAAACTTTGCTGGTGTAGATGGCTATGTATCCATGACAACTATCATGTGGTACTCTTGTCGAAAGCTGTGATGTAATCAAGGTGTATATCATCCATTGGTTTACTGGAGTCATAGGTGTTGGTTCAATTATCTAATGAGGATTTGAGGTTACTTAAGGTGGATTGACATGGCTCTAAGCTGTGTTGCTGAATAAGGTCGTTGCATATTTTTGGGGGACTACAGGAAACTTTAATAACATTTTCAAAATTTTATTACTGGGATGGTCAGGTGAGGAGAATGGAGATTACAAGATTGCTTAGATGAATTTTAAATAGGTTCTGACAGACAGAAGGAAAAGAGATAGGTATCAATTGTGGAAGAAATTGATCTATTTTTAAACGTTGTATACAGGAAATGTTTAATTGAAAATCTGCATAAATATATAAGCACTATTAACCTTTATTGAGAAGTTTGTTACAGTTTATCTCAGGCAACTTTGGTGAACATGTGATATTTATATTCCATTACTTAGCATTCAGACCATGACACAATAACATGTGTTACAATGAAATGTTTTGTCATTGCTCATTCACTGTGTCAGGCCATAGCGAAATGCAGAAATATATATACAGTCTTGAAACAGACAAGTAGGAGTAACAAGAATTGGAGTTACTTTTTGGGGATGTGCAACACTGAAATATGGGGGGAAAGGGTTAGTGTGTCAGAAATGCCTGTGCCCTTCATCATGCATTAACCTATGTCAGGACCACAAAATCTCCATAAATGAAAAAAAAAAAAATATATTATTTCTGAGGTGGCTAATGAAGTGAATCAATTGATATGGATAGATCTCAAGGCAGGCAGAGAGTCACTGCTTGACCTTTGCATCTATCCTAACAGAAAAAGGGAGAAGCCAGTGCTTGCTAATGTGGAGGATAGAGCAGCATGCTAAACTTCCTAACAAAACAAACCTGCTGCGAGTGTGTCCAGAACCTATAATATACCTTCTGCTTTCTTGAATACAGAGAAACTATTGTAATCACCAAAAAACCATTGTCCACATTTTGATGGAAATACATCTTTTGAGGGTCACTAATACTGTAAAAATGTTTGTTTTACTTTTCAAAAATGTGTCTTTCTCTGTGGTAATAATTAACACCTAAACTGACCACAGAATGTTCTCCAAAATCGATATACCTATCGATTACTTATAAATTTTTAAAAAACTTATAAAAATGGCTTATTTTTCACAAAAACCTCTGAAATTTTGAAAATTGCAAAAGTTCAAATATTTTCTTCCACCTCCTACATTATTGAATGTAAGTAAATCTATTTTTAGCAGCAAAATTCTTCAAAATCAGATTTTTCAATAATTTTATGTAATTCTATTTTTAAAGTACATATTTCCACATAATTTTGAGTGAAATTGTATCAATGTTAGCCAAAAAACTGTAAACAATTTTCTCTTAAAAGGGTCCTTATGTTTTCTTTAAAGTTTTTATATAAATAGAAGAAAGTGCTTTAATGAATGTGGAACAGATTAGATTTTCATTAAAACCTTCGAAATTTCTGAAACTGCAAAAGCGCTACTTTTTCTTTTACCATGTACTATTTCACAGATAAGATGATAGATAAATCACAAAAATAGACTGAGTTGTCTTGTAGGGCAGATACAAAAAAATAAAATTTCTCACGTTCATTGTCTGTAGCAAATACAGTCAACTCCACTTATAGTGAACTAAAGTTATTGGTCCCGTTTCACTTACATTCAGCAGTGGCGATGGTATAACGATTAGCTTATCAGGCTGTTATACCCAAGTTTGCGGGTTCAAACCTGATCGAAGCCATGGATTTTTAAGAGCGAACAAATCCTTCATTCACCTTCCTTTGGAGGGGAAGTAAAGCCGGCTGTCCCATGTTAGTAGCTTTACTGCATGTAAAAGATCCTCAAGCCTTAATGAAGCCTCTGAGCTAAATTAAAAATTGCCTGTTTTGTCACCCTTCTTTCCTGCCTAGTAGGTGAAAGGAGCGTAATGAAATTTGCATGGTCATGTGGAAGAGCAGGCCTCATGGCCTGAGTCTCGCCACATAAAATAAGACATTCATTCATACATTACAAATAAGCATAAGAAGATTGTCATAGGTGAATCTGAACCCCAGCTGTAGTGAGCATAGGAAATACAACGTCCTGGAAATTAATTCCCTCCTGGAAAAGATTATATCGCCTCAGTGCAACAAGCTCCATTGCTAAGCAGGTTGAAAAAATTATCGTTGAACAAAGATCAAAGTAGTGTCCCCTGAAGTGAAGGTAGCGAACCCAGAATGGGGGACCTTGCTCAAGACCTTATGCCTCTAAATTTCACTGCAGAAACAAAGGCCAGTTCCTGTGAGGGCTACAACTGGTGGTGGCGAGACACGATTGCTTGCTTCAGTATCAAGCTTGGTGTTACTCGATATTCCGCAGGACAAAGCACGTTGAGTTCTATGTAGGCAACAGGAAGCACACAACTGCTGCAGTCTGGTAATATCTGCCGTGCTGTGTGGAAAAGCAATCAGCATTACAATACTTAGATACAGAGAACAATACAGAATCGAGTATGGAGAGAACACGAACTCTGGAGAAGGATCTTGAGAAAGTACTAATGAAAAATGTATAGAAGTTTGTTATGTGGGTCCCATATTATTCAAGTAATTTCATGTACACCTTCAAATAATTTAAAGTTAAATTGTGTGAATTTTGTTAGATGCCACCCTCACTTATTAATAAGAATCAGTGAAGGACCATTCTCTAGATTAGATGTTAGCATACTATGCCAGAGGTGTAGGCAATGCAACCCAGTCAGAAGTATTGAGGTTCAATATTTTTTTGAAACTTTTTCGTTGTTGTTTCTTTTAATTTTTGAAGGGATTATAGAACAGAATATACTGAGTTCAATGTCAGAAAGCAATATTCATTAAAAACTTTAACATTTCAAAGTTAAAGAGATCTATATTTTTTATCTGTACCTGTGTGCTTCATATGCATGTGTTTTTCAGGAGATGGTCGAAATGTTAAATAGGTACCCTCCACTCCACATTAATTATTGATAAAATTCCATTCTCTCTCATCTCTGTAAAAGAAACACATCAATTTCACAAATGACACAAAAAACTGAACTAGAGTTCAGTTGTATGTCACAAGCACCTCTTCAAATAAAATTTCATAAAAGCCATTGACATTTCAGATAAAAAATCAGAGTGAGAATGTGCCCTGTCTAGCAGATGCTTCAACTACTGCCACCGGTTTGCAAACCACATTAGAAAACTGGGAACGAGATATGTTGCACACACATGTAAAGAATTAACAAGTGCAAGGTTTTTAAAATAACTTGCTAATAACTAACAAGTAACTGTGTATGATCTGTGGGTGTAATTGAACTGGCTCCCTACTCCCAGAACAATGTTACTTACACCGAGGGCTTCTGTGAAATAATGTCCAGGGAGAATGAGTAATCTCTCCACTGGAAATTGTTCCTAGGAGAGTGGTTGGTCCCTTAGGTACCCAGACAGCCAGGAAGAGTAGAGGGTAAAATCAAAAATATATCCCTGACTTAAAACAAAAGAGAACGTACTAGTACAAGAAAGTGTGCCATTTTGTTGCACCACTAGTTTCTGATTAACACTCCTATACCACACAGATTCCCACTCGATCAAGCCCCCTGTCTTTTTTTTTAAATACATTTCACTAACTCTCTAACTGAAAAAATTCTTTTAACGTGGAAAAGGAAAGAGGCATTGACAATTTTGAATAGGAAATTGCTCCTAGGGTTAACCTTCTCTTTAAACTTAGTGTCCTGTCAGGGTTCAGTACTGTAGTAAATCAAAGGTGAATATCCTGGAACTCAACCTGAACATTATTCTTGATCATTTATGCTAATTAGATGATTGGCATTGTATTTTGATATGTATTGACCTTTAATAGTCTGTACTTTTTACTGTCCCGATTGTAGATAAACCTTTCCCACAAATTTCATTTATATTACAATGATACTAAATAAAATATCACAGTTGCAAATTTCCTTAGTAATGAATGTATTGGGAATATCAGGTAAATGAGAACCCAAAGACTTGAAGCTATCATGGTCATAAAGGCACTGCCGTGTGTACTGCGTTCTGCTGAGAGCCTAGACTCGCTCCCATTGGCTCTTTCTCATGTACTTAGCAGAATAGACAGGCAGCCACACTCTTTAAAATGAAATAGAATATCTTTGAGAAAAGTTTTTTTCCAGTTGATATGACTCGGAGCACCAACTGATGTCACTGAAGTGCCTCTGAGCTGGAGGTCCTTGGTTGGAGTTCCGACGGTGGCAGTATTTTCAACACTAGCTAGAGAGCTAGGTCAATTTCAATTGCTGGTTGGAGGAGAATTCTTGCAGCTAGCTGCTCTGATTTTCATGTAGTTTCTCCTATTAACACCAAGTGAATGGCAGGGCAATATCCTAACAACTGGGCCATGGACCGTACACAAGCTTTCCTTCCTCTTCCTTGTCCTATCCGTACCCTTTACACAGTCGCACACATGTGCTACACTATTACACATGTTGGGAGACTGGGCGGAAACTTAGAGCTTGTCCCAGCTGGGGTGGTGCCCTGCTGGTGGGAGTTACCTAGTTCAGGAAAACCCACTAGCTGACAGGAAGGTCAGTGCTGGACCTCACCATCTAGTGGAGGAGGACCACAGCCACCCCTTGACGGAACATCCGCTGCACTTACGGGACTAATGACCTTAGCAGTTGACATGCCAAGAGTCGCTAATCTATCAAGTTCCAAAGGAGAGATGATGGAATTTTGTATAGGTACTTTTTAAAATCAGTGTGGATAATATAAGGACCTTTGTTTAAATGTTTTTAAAAATCAGCTAGTAAAGAGATTGGAATTTTGCAATCCAGGTGAACAGACTTAATATCCAGAACACTGGCAATGTACCACTCGGTAAAATGACCATTAAGTACATCATTATTTCGAATTTGAGCAGAATCAGGTTCGATCACAATGGTAGTTGCAATGTTTTTATTGACCTTGGCTGTAATGTATCATTATCTGTGCAGGGGCTGGTGGCGCTTTGTGATACCATGGAGGAATGCTGGGACCATGATGCTGAGGCTCGCCTCTCAGCGTCGTGTGTCATGGAACGAGTGGCCCTGCAGGCTCGCCTGGTACCTGTACCAGTGCTGCCCAGCGCCCCCTGTGCTGATGTTGTGCACAAGGAGTCCAACATGTAGGCCGCTCAACCCACACCAAGGTAAACAAGATGAACCGAAAAAAATTTATTTTTTTATTACAATTTAGCAGACTTCTTAAAAATTGTAGTAAATCTGTTGTGAGTACTCATGATGAGAGATTTGTTGTTGAACTTACTTAAAGACAAAAGAAACTAGAAGATAAAGAAATAAATCTTAAGAGGCACAAGTAAAAATAACACATTAAGAAAGATGGGAGGGGGAATAAAGAATTTAGAATGTTAACAATTAACATATCATTTAATCTAAATTGAGCTTGAATATGTGGATGTTTCTAATACAGTAGAACTCATTTTAATAAAATCCTGCTGAATAAAATTTTGTGGCTAATAAACTAAAATTGAAGTCTCAAAACTTCCACCACATAAACAATGCATTTTAAACCCATTTAATACAATAACGTCCTTAATAAAACCTAATTTTTTCATTCTGAATCAAAGTTTTTCTCTGTTAATTAATTATGATAAGGAATTTGTAGTCTATACTTATTTCTCTGGCGTTTCAATATTGGGAGACCTTCTTCTGGTTCCTGGCTACTGGCACTAAGTAATGCCAACATACATTTAAAATTAGCAACTGTAGGTAGGTAAACACATTGCACATATGTTCAGAGCAATGATTTCCTGTTCAGCCGTCTGCTCAACATTCAGGATCACTTCTCTCATCCTTTTTGCAAAACTCAGAAGGCAGCCGCTGTGCTTCAAAGCATTATATACTTTTTTTGTTTCTTCATGGAATACCTGAATGTATTGCATCAGCATCTTGTTTGGATTGGCATTTTCAGCAGGAAGGTAAGATTGGATTGCATATTTCCAAACAAACAAACAAACAAACAAACAAACGGCAACATTGGTGAAAGAGAGAGGTCCATTCAATAAGCGAGAAACTCGCTATTTTGAACGAAATCAATGGAAATCCAGGAGTAAAACAGACTAGAATTGCAGAAAAATTCTATGTTCCACTTGCAGCTGTAAATGCTGTTATATATAAAAGGGAATACATTTTAAAAAACACTTGTAACCTTGCTCACCAGAAAATCAAGTCTTCAAAGTATGAGGAAGTAGAAGTGCTGTTGCCTTGGTTCAAAGAAAAGTGTTCTTTGAATATCCCAATTCAAGGCCTAGTGCTATGGCAGAAGGCGGAAGAAATCATGCTTAAAGTGTATGTAGACTTCTCTCCTTCAAATGGCTGGGTGGACCACTTCAAAAAGAATGCTGGCATTTCATACTACACCATCAGCAGAAAAGCCGGAAACGTGAACCATGAAGAAATAGAAAATTGGAAAGAGCAAGTTCTTCCTCTGTTAGTGAAGAACTATGAACCATGCAACATACTTAGTGCAGATGAATGTGTTAAATTTTTAATCTTTAGTCTGACAAGAATTGTGCCTTCAGAGGAGTGAAATGCATAGGAAGAAAATCCCGGAAATATGGAATTACCGTTCTCGCGTGCGGTAACATGGATGGTTAATAACAACCTTCCTTTTAATAACAATAGGGCAATCAGCAAAACCAAGATGCTTCAGGAATTTCAAGCCTTTTCCGTGCAAGTATAAGTTCAGTAACCCTGCATGAATGACTTTGAAATTTTTGAATATTTCTTAATAGCATTTAATAGGGAAATGTCTGTTAAGAATAGACCAATCCCCAGCTCACCCAAAGGATGTCAATCTGGCCAATGTGTAGCTGGAATTGTTGCCTGCAAACACCACTGCCATTTTACAGCCGATGAATCAAGGTATTATAAGGGCAGTAAAGCGGAGGTACAGAAGATCTCTTGTTATGAAGCTTTTAAACCACTTGGAATTGAGCAGAAATTTTTATGTATCACTTGTGGATGCAATTCACACATTGGCATCTGACTGGGATAACATCACTGCCCAGACTATTAGAAATTGTTTTGCTAAAGCAGTATTCTCAGAAGCTACACTAGGTAATGAAGATGAATGGGAGTGTGCGTGGGATGAGTGTGAATGGGAAGATGTTGAGAAGCAATTGAAAATTCCATCAGAATTCACATTTGAAAGTTATGTGAATGAAGACCAACACCTTGCCTCATATGAAATAAGAGATGCAGATGTGAGAAGCAAAAAGACAAGATGATAATGAAGAAGAAAGAGACCCACCCGCATCTGCTGAAATTTCAGAATATTTAGACAAATGTGTTGTCTTCTTGTCAAGCCTAATAAGTAGAGACCGGATTTTTATGTAATTACATATTTTTTGTCCTTCTACTTACTGTTCTCAAATTTGTAATCTTGGCGAATCGGCCCTGTCCTAACACAATATTCAATTTTTTCGTTACATATTTGGTACTGTACTACATATTTTACATATTTTGGTATTTTCACAAAATATTTTTTATTATAATTTTATTTAATTTTATGTCATATTTTTATGAAGAGAAATATTTTTAAAAATCGGTATTTTTTCCCTACATTATTACTGCGTGCTGTCTCCTCCGGGTACCCCATGCAAACACGCGTGATGTTGTCACAGTCCCAGGCGTCTGCTTCTGTATACTTGGGTTTTCGTAACGTGGCAGATGACATTACGTTATTTTTACACCTCCTCCTTATAAAATGAATCTTTATAACAGTGATAAGCACATGTTTGAGGCCGTGAGTCCCGTTGAGAAGGACGTTTGCGAATTAATTAAAAAAATTCATTTTATGAGGTGGGAGGTGTAAAAATGACCTAACGTCATCAGCCACGT
The DNA here is from genome assembly GCA_011170035.1 of Teleogryllus occipitalis. Lineage (NCBI taxonomy): Eukaryota > Metazoa > Arthropoda > Insecta > Orthoptera > Gryllidae > Teleogryllus > Teleogryllus occipitalis. The sequence continues at coordinate 369,237 of BLKR01000398.1, read as the reverse complement.
TATGAAAACCCAAGTATAGCTGGAAGTGCACGTCAGCGACTTAGATCATTTTCACCTTTAGATGTGAAAAGTATCACTGACGTCGCTGATCATGACTTTTAACCTTAATTTTGGATAAATATTGGCGATCGCCAAGTGTACCATTCAATGAGAGTGCTTCACGTTGCTGTGTTATTTGCTAGTCGTAGATATCGCTGGTTTGTACGATGTCGTCTATTGCATCTAGTCTGGCTGCAAAACTACAGTCCTGAATAGCAATAGATGAAGCTTTTACTACAAATGGAAAAGTTGTATCAAAGTGTGCATCAACTTATACTCCCCAAATAATTTTTAAGATGTTTGTATTATTTTTAAAATTTGTTTAGGAATTTTTTTATAAATGTAGTTTCGTATTATGTAAATGTGTTTTATAATTAGTGAATTTTGATATTACATATTTAATCTGATTTTACATATTTATGTACATATTTTGACGTTCCGTACTACATATTTTTCCGGTCTCTACTAATAAGTATTCCTGATGATATTAAGAGGTGCCTTCATATTTTACAGCGGTATTCTGTTGATGTCCAAATGAAACAATGTAGACAATTGTTTCAAGAGAGCATAATTCTCCAGTAATGTAAGTAATGTTTAATTAACACTAAGAAAAGTGAACCAAAAACTTTTACTTTTTGACGACCCTTTTAATAAAATTTCTCTTGTAATAAAATCATATCTTAAAGTAATATATAATGAGGTTTAAATATTATATATAAACGAATATAAGACAAGTTTTTTTCCTTAATTCTTTGTTTGAAAAATGGGGGTTCGTCTTATGTTCGCATATTAAGAGAACCTCCCTGCCCAAAAACTTGTACGCTGACGAAACAATACGCTGCAAAGGCTCGTTGCATAAGTCCCGCTCATCTAGCCCCTCCAATAATGTGTAACAGAACATCAAATCAAGCAACTGCAGTATTGCATGATGTTAGCTTTCAGAGGTATTGGGAGAACAAGTGCAGTGTAAAAGACCGCATGCAGGCGCCTTGCGGGTAGCTGCCGACAGACGTGTTCTTATTGCACTCTTATTCATCACCCATTTCTTATCACTATGGCCAGGATAATTATGTACTAAAAATTGGGAAAATATGTACATATATGTGTATTATAATATACATAAATATGTACTAAAAAGTAAGAAATATGTATCATCAATTGTCATATCAATTCTTTTGTATTAAAATACTTTTATTATAGTTTCATTAATATAGAGGTCAAAGTTAAACATTATACCCATCATAATCTTATTATTTACAATGATCTCTGTTGAAGACAAGAAACAATTTGTTTCAAATTTTCAGCAATGGAACTTTACTTATTATCTTGTAAAAGAGTCTAGTATCAACTAAAAGAGCGTTCTACATCATGTGAAGTCACTAGTACGTTTTTAAACTTGCACAAATCCTCTGGCGTGTAGTCAATATCAAGTGTGACAGAATTGCCCCTTCATAGCTCTGCATTATTAGCACATTGTTTCAAATCCGGGGTTTTCTCCAGAATGGAAGACCTCTTTTTCTTCACTAGATCCCCTTTGATCCTCAAATGATAAATAAATATTCTTTAAAGAACTTATTGGGCAACTTCAAGACTGTCGGAAAGTTTGAGGGAAAACGTCTCCAAAGATTTAATTGTAGTGCTTACTGAAAAATGGGCCAATATAATTTTTCAGCTTTTCAGAATCAAGCAATTGCTTTGATATGCTTATTGATGTTGTGGCATCTGAATTAAATTGATGTATAACTTGTAAGTATAAAATCAATATTTTGAGCGCTGTAGCTCATTGAATCATACCAGGTTCCCCATCTCGTTTGTCCGTTTTTGTATTGGAAATCAATGTGTCAACTTCATCAACCTGAGATCTAATCAGTTCTGATAACACAATGCATGCACAAGTCAGGTTAGAAGTAGTAATTTTGGATACAACACCTGCAGGGCTTCTGCTGCCTTACACGTGTGGGGCACTGCATTATTACCAGAAGTAAGACGTTACTATGTTTAACTCCATTAGGCCACAAAAATCCCTTTGTATCGATTACAGTTTTGCAGTAATAAGTTGATGGTTGCTTCACTTTGGGTAACACTTCACAAGTTAACAAAGGAGACTTACACTTTCATTAAACTTATTCCAACATTCCGAATATGATTTCCTTGCACATCAGTTGTTTCGTCAGTTGATACCCAGATGGGCCCATCGCCAATTTCCAATGAATGGACTTCATTGTTTTCATAAACAAATCGAGGACATTTCTTTCTTATTGTAGATTTGTATGGAATTGTTTCATGTCAATATTTTTACCGAAATTCATGTAGTGCTGGATTGCTCAATTTCCATATAAGAATGTTGACACAAACCATAGAACAACACAAATTAATTCAAAAATGAGATTCTGAGCAGCAATACTTTGGCGATCATGAGATTCAGTCAATAAGAACTGTTTTGGGGTTTGGGTATTAATCTTCGAAATATGGTATTGATGACACGACGTGTATGTACATTTCAAGATTTTAAATCACTGAGCACAAGCCACATTAATTTTACGTACCTGGCAAAGAAGTGTTTTTCCACGTGTAGATAAGTGTTTGAATTCCTCTGTAAAGCACGTCAGTTTTACTCTCATGTTAAGGAGGTTTTGGTCTTCAGAATTTTCAATTAAAATGTATAAATTCCACTTAAGACGTTCTTACCTGAAGCAATATTGCTAGACTGCTCTGAAAAGTAATACTTGTCTGTTAAATTCTCACTCAGCTACCCCATAAGGTATGATCCAAAAGGTGCAGTGCTACATCACGATTTCTCTTCAGATTTTTGGTCAAAAGAGATTATTTACAAACGAGGACCGAGGTTTGAGCGTGACAATCGGGGAAAGAAAAATGGCAACGGTGTCCCTGAGCTGGTGCGTGTAGTTTCTGGTGAAGGGTATCAAGGTCGAGGGAGATCCTCAAAGTAGCGAAGTGGGTGCGCGATATCGCCTGCTAATTGAATCATTTTACAAAACTAACTTTCTTTGTGTTTTCTGCGATGCATTGGAAACTAACACACCAGAAGCAATGGATTGCATCATTGCCATGCCCTTTTATTTGCATTTCTGTCAATATTTATAGACAGACTCATTTCAACGCGATGCACAAGCCGCATTTTAGAGAGGAGTCTATAGGGAAAAAAATTACAATGCTGAATGGTTTGTGTGAGATATTTCTGATCGAATTAGGAAAAATAATTTTTGCAGGAAATGGAAAAATTCAGTAATATGTAAAAACATATTCTTATGGGTAAAATATATTTATATGTACTTTCGGGTAAAATATGTAAAAAATATGTACTAAAAAGTCAACATGTTTTGGCACTAATTGATATGAAATTTGAATATATCGTTTGTTCGACTTCGCAGACTTACATTAAGGAAACATGTTTTTACATAACTATACGGGCCCTACTCATCACCGTTGCTAACAAAAAGGCAGACTGGAGTTGTCACAGGATACATTAGCGATGAAAACTGAAATGATTCCCCATCCTGAGGCATGTGGACTCACTGTGCGTACTTGGGTAGTCGTGTTTCAGACACAGGCGCCTGTTGAATAGGCCTACGTATTTCTATTCCCGAACATTTTCGTAGTGTCGACCACTGATGTGCCGTTCCGATTCAGACCAATATTTTTGAAGGGAAATCAGTCAAATGACATTGTAAGTTTAAACGCAACAAAAAAAAATGAATGGAAGTTATGACCAAAATTCTGTGAAGGTATGCATTTCTACAAGTTTGCAATTGACAACTGGGTAATTCCTGATGGGATGACATCGCAACTTCAAGTAATGGATGTTGTATTCAAACCATGCAAGCGTCATCTCGAACAATTTTATAATGATCAGCTTCAAGGAAACCGTGCCCTCACTCCTGGAGGGAAACTAAGGAAGCCCTCAGGACACAAGCTGGGAGAATGGATAGCTACTGCTTAGAATAGGATCTCCAGTGAATCTATTGTGAAGGGTTTCAAAAAGTTCTCCATATCCAGTGCACTTGATGACTCAGAAGATGACCTATGGAAGTACAAGGATGTTAAAAATAATACAAGTAAAGATGAACAAAGCAGTGACAGTGATGATGTTGATGATGATGATGAAGAAAACAGCAATTAAACAGATAAAACTTCAGTGCCATCTGTAATCCCCCTTGTCCAATCAGTAATCCCTCTTGTGTTTTTATTGTAATTGCGATTAGTTACAATTATTTTAAAATATTCTCAGGAGGCCTCTTCAAAATTGGGGGTCATCTTATATTTGAGATTGACTTATATTCTGGTAAATAGTTTAATAACACCAAAACATTTCTTTACCTAATAGTTACACCAGACTGGCACCATCCATTTTATCACACTCGCACAAAAATTTTTAAAATTCCAATTTTCGTGCCTGAGTGAATTTCTAACTAATATTCCAAATTTTCATTCTTGACATTGTGACTCGCTCAGTTCTTCCTTCTAGTTTACTTCAAATTACTCAAGTCATCAAATACGTTTCAACTGAAACTCATTTTTTGCAACATGTGACTGGCATGCTAGACAGTGGCAACTTTCTACAATTTTTATTTGGATGACTGACCACTATGCATACTTTTTTCGATCTTCTTGTTGCCTCCCACAACAATCGTCCACTTTTGTTCAATCGTCCACTGTCCATCTTTCTGGTGCAGTTCAAGTTATAACTTGTTTCTTTTTCATGCCTTTCACTCGTTCTTTTGTCAACTTATCATGCTTTTCCATTCACTATAATCCTTCATTGTTCTTTACATTAATTATTTTATAAAAAATTATACTTAATTAATAATTAGGTTTGTTATCGAGATGATGTGATTCATTTCAATATATCGAGTGTGAGCTGGAAGTAGTTCCAGTTATAAACTGCCTTGTTCAATAAAAAATATAATTCATTTACTTATAGAAATTCTTTGTGTGTATCCTTGAATTTTACATAGTATAATTAAAAAGTTTTTGCAGCAAAACTTTAATGTGGAAAACCTGGAAACAATCATCTTGTGATGCACACCCCTATGTGGAGCTTTACTCCCAGAAATCTCATAGATATTACGCTACTGCTTCTTAGTGGTCAATGTCAAAGTGAGCAGACAAAACCTGAGAAGTTAATTTTCTGTTCATACTGTGATACATGTCAAGTTTCAGCGATCACAATACTTTAGGTTTTGAGACCTGTAAGAACATTATGACTGAGAATGAAGATCTTATTTGCTGTTTTTCTTGTCATGTTGCAGTGGATTTGTTTATCGAGTACCTGCACTTGATCTACAGTACCTGGAACAGAACTACCCGCATACGCGCATTGTAGCAGCAGCTGACTTCTTACAAGTCCTCACAAGTTTCTCACTCATTTCTTCTTCTCCGGATCTGTGTGCCAATGATTGAAGGAGCCAGCAGAAGAAGAGCGCCGTTTTATAACCAACTGCCCGTTAGCAACTCGTGTGGGTACTTTTGTAGGTGGGGGACGCATCTAGGAGCCGGCGCATCATCCAGCAGTCAGCACACTCAGGCAGCATGCCCACAACACCAGTGTGTATCTTCATGAGAGGATGAATGAAAGAACAAGCATGCTTCGGAGAGTGTCACTCGGGGATGATAGGCCAATCTGACGCGATTCCCTAGCTGCGGAGGCGACAACCTATGTCACTCCATGCAGTCTTACCTCAGGCTCTGACCGCCACCTCTTGCCTGGTGCACTGCACCAACGCTGCGAATCCACCCAATTACAGCAGACAGACAGGTATCAAATTACGTACAACATACCATGCATATTGAGTTCCTATTCTTCACTGTTGTTAAGTATATATCGTGTATATATTTTATTATATTTTTTGTATTTGGTATATTTTGACTAAGATATACCCTGCGCCTAATTTCACATCATGAGTATGTGTGTGTGCGTGTGAGAATGTGGCTGTGTTGTGGGTGGCTGGGGCACTGGGAGGTGCGCCGGCTCTTTCAGTGGTTGAGAGGCACCAGCCCTTGCCCCAAAGAAGGGGCGGGGTTGCTGGCAGGCTTTGCCATGGTGAGTGTTTTGGCAAATGCCGTGTCATTCCTCAGTAATGACTGTCAGAAACTTCTCTCGAAGGTAGAGGCCGGCCCAAGCAGCAGCTTGGCTAGTTCTAGCGAGATTAAGAGGAAACTCTGTGAAGTATGTAGAATTACGTAGAGTTTTTAAATTTGTAGCTTTACAAGTACATTGTAATAGGTGTTTTTTTTATTACAGTAGTTGTTCTTGTACCTAATTTTTTAATTACTAAGTGAGATGTCATTTTAAGACTTTTACAGGTTCAGATGAAAACTCCATGAGAATTACTGTAACGGTTTAATGTATAGTCAATTACCTCAGGTTCCATGTCAGCTCTTGCATGTTTCTCATTTCTTTTCTTGCCTGTTGTACCTTTCTCTGTTATGCTCTTGTTCTTTGTTTCTGACATGATCTTTTCTTGTAAATGAATTGGTGATTGTATAATGGAATTGTGCATTTTTCATAATTTTGAGAAACCGAGAAATTTTGTAGTTTTAAATTGAACACAAGTATATAATAGTTGTTCAGATACCCCACTACCTAACAATCGAAAGATGTCACTCATTTTTAAGTGATGGAAGATTTTTTCAAGTGCTAAATTTTTATATTTTGTAACATGATATGACATTTCCTTTTATACAATCATGTATTCATAATTTTAGTTCCTTTCAACCCAGGTTTCTGCTCAGCCATGTCAGGCATTAAATGATGAGATTATCATCTTTGACAGTGAAATATGTAGGCCTCTAGTCCCTCTTCTGAACCATCTCAGCTCCTCTCAGTTTGCACTCGTCATGTTCTTTTAAACTAAGCCCTAGGTGGAAGGTCAAAAGGGTAGGTGGAGTGCAAGCAGGATGCAGAGTGGGTGGATTAGGGACTATGGCTGAGCTCACCTCTTGCAGACCTCTTCCTCTCCCAGCGCAGCCCTCTGTTGCTCCTTTCTACTTTGGGCCGTGCGGAAGCTGGACGCTGAAGTGATGTCAGTCCACTGGTAGGCGATTAGTAACTTTGGCACAAATAGACAGTTATGTCATTAGGGTGGTATTGTACCTTCTGCGGCAGCTTAAGGCTTTTCATAATCTTATTAGTACATTAGCTCATGCTAAGTGCTAGATTACCATGTTGTGTAGATATAAAAAAAATGGCTTTTGAAGCTCTTCCCTACTTTTTAAGTTAGTAGTCCAGGGCGCAAGTTGTACAAGTTAGAAATTGCTATTTGTACTTGGACTTTAAATTAACGTTAGGCATCAGTGCCTCTGAGATTCATATTTTCTAGTAAGCCTGTTGAGTCTGGGGCTCTGTCTTGTTCCCTAGAGATGTTTCAAATGAGGGCTTTTGGGTTGGCTCTGCAGCCTCTTTGTGGCCTCGGACCTGGGCTGTTCGAAGCACTCCACTGCCGCCCGGCCCCTCTTTCTCCTCTGCCCTTCCCCCCTGGTGCCTCTCTGCATTGAGTGTGGCACCTGTGGGATGCAAGGGGGAATTCTGCCTCTTCCCATGGCATGGCCCAGTGCTATGTGTTTGCTCAACGAACCTCCTGTCCCAGTCAGCCCCAGCCCCATTCTGCCTCCAGGCAGACACTACTCGCAACTTTACATAACATTGTTATTGTACAGTCAAGTCAACATCCTTACAACAAAATAATAATAATGGTGCTTTATCGTCTTTAAAAGTTCAAAAACTACATTTTTGCATTCATTATGTCATAAGTTTTTCAGGTTATTTTTATGTAAACAATTTTCTTATAACACTAGCCTAAGAAATTTTCCAACATACATTTAAGAAAAAGAACAAAAAAATGCACGATATTTTTTCAAATTTAGAAAATTATAAATAATTGATATGTATTTCTGGAGTGGCAGCTTATTTGAAAGCACATTCACGTACTTGGTAGTAACACTATGCTGTCTAGGCATGAGGAGAGCCATGGGGATTGGGCTTATTCATAGCAAGGCTCTACACTCCCATGGTTATGGAGTGACTCACTCCCTCCCCATGGCTCTCCCAGGTGGAAGTTTCTTGTAATTGATGTAAAGAAAAGCATTGTATCAATTGAGCTCTTTTTTAGTATAATGGTTATTTTAAAGTGTCTACAGTTTAGTCCCTTGTCTGTATGGCAATAATTTTAGTTCTTTGTTTAAAAAATGTTGAATGTGTCTTTGACCCATTATGTAGTTAACAAGGTCTGTGTGTGTCCAGAGGAGCACACCCTGCCTGTGCAACATGGCACATAGCGTTCCTATTGCCCTGCGTCACCAGACATGCACCAGCCAGAAATTTCCTGTGCTGGCTCCTGCTAGTGACGCATGCACTGAAAATATGGTGCACCAGCAAACGTCAGGGAGGGCAGCAGGCAGCAGAACTGGCGCAATCAGTGGCCAACACGACGGTTCCCTTCTGCACAATTCTAACATGACCGTGTTATCCAGTTCCTGGTTTGGAGCACTAGGCTCATCATGCTTTGCTGTGGTGCCTATTTCATTGACCACTTGTAGAGTCTTACTCCTGGAGATGAAATAACAAGTTTGTGCTCTAATTCAGGAGAAAGTCGTTTTAGAATGGTGCTGGGACAGTGGTGCCAACCACTGGAAACGTGCTTCCTGCTGAAGTGCACTTGTTTGTATAACACAATGCTGCTGGATGGCACCACTGACCATGTTCTGTTTCTTTGTCATGCGTGCCAACTGATATTATCAGCATAGTTCAGGATGCCATTGAAATACCTCGTGTAGTTGTAAGTTGGGCGATAGTATTCCATGCAATAGTATTATGTGTGTGGCTGTTTGTGTGTCTGTGTTGTGCGCCCTTGACTGGCGGCTGGCTGCCCCTGCCCGTCCCTTGCCATGCTCTGCCCTCCCCTTTCGCAGGACCTAATTTAATTTTAATGGACCGAAGGCAAAAGTGCTCTTAAGGGCTTCAAAAACACAACCTGTTTTTTAAAGAATGACGTTTATATCTCAATATACCATACAATAGGTAAATTCCAATTTGATATATAATGAACAAAAAATACAAAGGTTTTTGATATGAATTTGTTATGCATTTACATATAATGTCTTGTCAGATTGTTTTGATTAAAGTTTCAGATAATTGTTTTATATTGTTCTAGGTAGTTTTTCAATGGTGTTACATTTAAAAGAATTTTAATAGTAAAGGATCTCAACAGTTTTTAATAAAATTGTACAAAAATTGTATTGCAACTATCTTACAAACACTACAAATAACAGGAGCTAGATAACTAATTTTCATAGACTTGTAATCATGAAATGTCTTTTTCATACTGCTGAGAGAAACTGAAAACAGACAGCTATTACCAATGCAATGCATAGATATTTTGTTGCATTGTTAATGCAGACTTTGTATTACTGAAGTGAGCCCTATGCAGTTGCCATTTGCCTAGTCCTATGTATAAGTTAGGCCCTGCGTGTCTTGTCGGCCTCCCTGCCCAGCCTCGCGCCATAGCTCCCCAGGGATGCTCAGAGCTCCCAAGCAGGGTGCTTCCCGCCAAGTACAAGCCAACGGATACCTCCCCTTCCAGCCATTCACTGCTCCACCCATCATTCCGAGTTCCACAGGTCTAGCGCCTCACTGCTGAGCTGTAGTATTGTTGAATTTACATTTTGTAAAGGTACTTAAAGTTAAAAGATGTTTAAAACTAAATTAACTGGAACATTTCTTGTACGTATGTATGTAAGTATGTATTTGTATGCATACGTGTGTGTGATATGTATGGGGAATTTTTTGTGTTTTTTTTTTCTAAGCCTCTTCATATTTTGTCATTACTCTGAGAATGCATATGAGGTATAATTATCTGTGTACTTTAGGTTTTGTTTAGCAACTTTCTACTGCTACATAATGTCAATATAAAAATTTAAATTACACTCTGTAGAACACGTGTGCAAAGTTTTGCATCTCTTGTACCTAACATCCTACTCTTGAACGTGCTACCACCTTTTCCTTTTTAGTTCCACTGTTGATCCTGGAAGTGGATAAAGGTAAAGGGCGATTAAGAAATTTGCCACGTAAATTTGATACAAATTTATTGACATATGAGAGAACAGACATATAAGAAAACCTTCACCACATACATTAGTAGTTAAATATTTCAGCGTTGCACCGGTAAGGAATACACTTCGTCACCAACTGTTTCTGTTCGTTCTGAAGGCCTGGTCGAGCGAAAGGCTCTCTAACTCGCATTTTCATTCGGTTGCGGAACACCGGACGACAAAGGTACACACGAACGCAGACAAGGGGCGTTTTCTACAAAACAGGTTTGTTGGGCTTCACAAGTAAGAACGGATGAGAAAAAACCGCGGAGGTAAACCGCCCACACGCAGCGAAAAAGGGGACGGTGGCGGCGGCGGCGGTGATATGTGGCAGGAGGCAGTGTGCCCGGTTCCGAACCGGCGACGGCGGCGGAGGCGGGGGCCTCAACAGCGCGCGCAGCGGGAGCCGCGCGGGACGACGGGCGGCGGCGGTGGCGGCGCGGCGCACGCGGGCTCCGTCGGCGACTCCGAGTCGGACCCGGCCGCGGGGGCGGTGGCGTGGGCGTGGGCGGCCGTCGGGCAGGCCCCCGCGCCCAGCAGCGCCGCGGGCCGGCTCACGTTGCCGTTGTCGTCCGCGGCCGCCGTCGCCCCCGCCCCCGTCCCCGTCCCCGTCCCCGCCGCAGCCTCGTCGTCCTCCAGGCTCGAGTAGCTGGCCGTGGTGCCCTCCGAGTCGGACTCGCTGCTCGACGAGGTGCTGGACGACGAAGTGTTGGCCGAGCTGTCGGCCGCCCCGCCGGAGCTGGAGGTGGCGGCGGCGGCGCGGAGGTGGTGGTGCGCCGCGGCCGGGGAGTTGCCGTTGTCGTCCACGCCGCTGCCGCTGCCGCTGCTGCTACTGCTGCTCGGGGCCTCCGCGGCCGCTCGCACTGCGCAGGTGAGAGCGCGCCTCAGACCCCTTCTTGGCAAATGCAGTGCATTTAGAAACAGATTTAACATTTATTTTCTCGTTTGAATGGAAAGTTGTGATGTCGACTATTTTACGTACAGAATGGTGTTGCCATTAAAGATAGCTGAGTTATTGACGTTGATACTTAATATAAAAGAAAGTTCTCGATCGCGGCTACATCTGCTAAAACTAGAACTGTCTAATAGATGTCAAAACTCTTTCCACTCTAGAACATTTATTCCAGAAAGTTGGTGAATAACAGTACTCTCTCACACTCGGTCGCTCTCTCTCACACAGACATACATACATTATCCTTAAGCTCTTCAGCACCAGTGATAAGGCTATGTACCTTTGTTCTTCATACCATCCATTAATAACTCCATAATCTAGTGTTGTAGTTCAGTATTTGAAAAGCATTCTCTCAATATTGTGCTTTTTCATAAATGTAGCTGATTTAGAAAATTCTTTTTTCCAACTCTGATGGAGATAAACTTTAAATGGGGTGTATGATTTGCCCTTGAAGTATCAATGATCCCATGGGATGAGACAATGATAATTGATAATTGTCTCATCTCACTGGTTTTATTTTACAACCTCATGTTGTGGCAATTTTGATCGTGGGCACGAATTTTTAATTGAAATATTCAATTTTAATTGGATCTCACTTTTATTCATGGTCCTTCTATTTCAACAGTGACTTTGTGATTGTTTTAGTATTAATTTTAATAATTAATCAGAACTGTGTAACACATATCCCATCATATGATTTATCATTTGCAAACACATAACGAATACTTGTAGTTTGAGAACCCTTAATTTGAACAGTCACTTTTTACAGATACACATTTTGTTTGAATGCCATTGTAGTTCAAGGTGTTGACATTAAAGTACAGGATTTTTTTATCTTGTAGTTTGAAGCATTTTAAATAATAACTGCATTGTCACTGTATCACTATGTGCAGCTTGCAAGTAAAAAATCATTTCCCATTATTTTATTATTTTGGTGAAATAATTGTGGAATATATTTACAAAAACTTGGAAGAATAATATTAGCGAAGTTTTATTAATAACCTTGTGCTTATCTTTGCACTATTCAGATTGCAATTTGAATAAATGGAATAACATACAGTGAGCATTGAAAGGATAATTTCTTGCAATTTGTTTTATCCACTTCAGATTATATTTGAGTAAAGAGAGATGTGAAGGAAGTTCTTAACATTCTCAACTCCATCGAAGATGGTGAAAATTTAAGAGTACTCATTGATGTATGTCAGGAACTTGAATTTGCTATCTCAATTGCTACCGCCCAATGAGGGGAAGGCAGCAATAAAGATGACACTGGTAGTATACCTGGCCACTATAGGTGATTTACACGATAGGTGAATAGTGCTAGCGGCGTAAGTAAGAACAATCAGTTGTAAAGGGTTCATTACAGACATTATTTCTTTTCATGCTTGGGAATCTGGTTCCAATTCTGAACAAAATCCATGCTCTTATGAAGCACAATATTGAATTAGGAAGAACAAACACTGGACAAAGGAAGAAATTCTCCACATAAATTTGGTACTTCTGTAATAGAATACAGATGTAATTGAACATCACAGATCTAATGGTTGATCTTTTTCGGGAAGAAATAAATGATGATTTGGAAGAAATTCTTACGAAAGAAACTGTAAGATATGCTAGTCAAAAGGAACAACGATACAACTAAACGACAATGGAGTTAGTAAATATATTGCTATACTGTTTCTCTCTTGATAGTGTAAATTCATGCACAGACTTATGTACTGGGAAGCCAGACTAACAATGCTTATGTTTTGAATTCTATTGAGAAGTGCTTTTGACTAAAATCATCATTTCTTTCACATAAATGAAAATACTAACATTGTTAACAATGAACAAAAATGTTTAAAGTTCAACTACTGAGTTCACATCTAAATAGATTCAAGATTTAGCAGTACCACTAGGATCACATTTCTCTTTGAATGAAGCCATGCAGTCATATTATAGACACTGCTTAATGAAGCAATTCATAAGAGGAAAGCCAATACATTATGGCTTGTGATGTTAGTGATATCTAATTGTTATGTTTTAAAATTTTAGCCTTATGTCAGTGCAAGCAAGAGGGATCCTAAGAAAACACTAGGGTACTCTGTAATTGAAAATCTTTGTATTGGCTACATTCCCCAGAACAGCACTATTTACATAGATAATAACTCTGTACTGTTACTTGAAACTCAGACTTCACGTAGAGATAAAAGTATTGAAACAGTGAGAAATGACTGTTTAGAGAAGGTTCCCTTACAAGATTTAAAGAAGGAACCCAGCTGTAGTCAGTTTGTCCTCGTTTATTTACTTCTACTGCTTGTAACATAGTGGCAATTGTGTGGAAATTACTAAAAATATAGAAAACATTTTTTAAATCACGTGTCAAAAACTTTGTTTTTCACTCTCCAGTGACTGAAATGTCATTCATTTAAAACTCTATCCCTTACTTCCCACTGAGTGATTTATCTCGTACATGAACATTTGCCAGCAATTCTACCCCTTACTTCCCACCGTATGATATATTATACGTGAAATATTTAAATGAATTTGAGCTCACGTTCAAAAAAGTATGTACAAAATGTCATTAAGAACCCTTCGGTAACGTTCCTATGAAATTTGATCAAAATCCGAGAACATTTTAATTTGTGAGATATAATGGGTTAATGCATGACGATGCGGCGGCGCTGAGATGCAAGAAAAAATAATTCCATTTACACCGTTGGTATGGAACACCATGCATTATTCCATTCTTTCCATTTTCGTTTTCTGCACATAATCGCGATGAAAATATTTCTCCGGGACGCCGCACAAAACTGAAGATCAAACAGCATCCATGGTAGAAAATGTTCGAGCAGAGATTGGGTTATGCGCTTTGCGATGTTCATTTGGCTGTCACCGCAGTGACGTAATGCAGAATAGTGAACTTAGCCATTAAAGTGCATTCTTATAGGAGTGAATTGCTAATTAAGCGGTGGATAGGCTCAAGGTTGTTTATAGTGATCGCGAGGGCCGAAGGCCCGAGCCTTGCCGCCACTTGGATCCGGGCGAGCGAAGCGAGAAATCTTTCTTTGAAAGTAACGTCACGATATGGCGATGCATCTTGATGATTATCGTTACGCTTAACTTGGCAGTATGATTACAACTGGTGGTGAGGATTACGTCGGGGAACAAATGCACATCGCACTCCGCTCCTAACAAAGTTTGCGCTAGAATCCCCCAAAATTCAGTTTGGTTATTTTAGGAGAGTACGGAACGAGAAAACAATACAGAACATGACTTCTCACCACGCTAATCACTTCACATTACAATTCAATGCGTAAGAACGCTCTGAAAACTACAAAAGGAACAAATCACACCAAACGCGTAGCAAACGAGAACTAGAGGTGCCTAACAGCACACACTTTCTCGCATTATTTGAAACGGTAATATTGCAGTTCTACCCTACCTCAGCTACAATTTGAAAAAGTCCAATTCAAACGGAGCGCTTGTAAATAAATAAATAAATAAATAAATATGGTGGTGCATATCAGCATTTATTCCGATAGGAACAGTTATTTCTTACCTTTTCAAATGAAAAGAACATGAATATACCGGGTGATCGGCCCTGAGAGAAAAGTGAAAGAATTGCAACACTGCTCCTTTGACTACACTTTAGGGACAGTTCCTTCATTCACCACCCTCTTCCTTTCACCCGCGCCCTTCCTGTAGTCTGGGTCATACCTGCTCGAAGCAAGACAGGCTGCGTCTTCATTCACTGTTTTAAAGTTAACTTACAATGCGCCTCACCATAGAGCAACGCAGATTCGTGGTGGGGGAGTATTTCCGTACGCAATCTTTCAGAGTGCCCGACAAAATTCATAGAAAAATTTTAACCCGAGTCTATTTCGAACAAGAGTACCATATTTCGGTAAGTGAAATGCTATCGCGAGACAAGGAGCGTGTTTGATCGGGAAAGCAGTCGGCAAAACACAATGCTAACGCAGAGAAAACTAGAGGAGATTCGAGATGTTCTTTCATCTTTCCCGAAAAAATTATTAAGGTAGGTTCAACAGCAATGTAATCCTTCGTATGGAAGTGCGCACTGCGCCACAAAAAAATTGAAAATGAGCCCATTCAAACAGCGGACATCTCAAGAGCTAAGGTTTCTGACGTGCTGCTCGCATGAATTAGTGTAATTGGCCACGGCGAATTTTTAGCGAAGGTCTTGAGGCACTTGATAAAGTTTTTTTTAGGGACGAGACTTGCCTTCCTCTGGATGGATGTTAACCAGCAAAACAGTAGACTCTGCGGTACCGAGAGTCGATAGGAAACAGTAGAGAGAGCATTGCATTAAAAAAAGATTGGAGCGTGGTATGCCATTTATAGACGCATTGTGGTCTGTTGTTTTTCAAAGAAACAGTAACGACTGATTACACTAAGGAATTTATTTTATTAAATTTTTAATTAGTTAATTTTAATTATTTTTAATGTCACTTTATTCAATAATAATAGCAATAACAACAAAAATTTGTTCCGTGAATCGCATTTATAATTTATTAATATTTATTTAAAACAAAAGTATAAAAGTACATTTCTGGAGCATATTTGTTATGAAACTAAAACAAGCAAAGTTTACTATTAAATTTACCTGAATATATGTTTTACATGGCTTATTTCACTTTGAAACAATTAAGGAAGAAATCACTGTTCTCGTCAATACAATATTCTTTCGACGCCAAACAAGCAAGCACATGCCTTTCTATTTGAACTCGTGGCCACGTCGGTCACCTTTCCCCCTCTAGGTATTAGGGGAGAAGGGATTAAGCGGACTTCTCGACAGTTTACGTGCTTGAAACCACCGACTTGCTCAAACATAGTTGCCAGAGCAATT
The DNA here is from genome assembly GCA_011170035.1 of Teleogryllus occipitalis. Taxonomy (NCBI): domain Eukaryota; kingdom Metazoa; phylum Arthropoda; class Insecta; order Orthoptera; family Gryllidae; genus Teleogryllus; species Teleogryllus occipitalis. The sequence continues at coordinate 353,290 of BLKR01000398.1, read as the reverse complement.
CTCTCTCCCTGCTGTGGATTGCATTTTAAACTGATCATCCGGTACTCAATTGTTACAGTATATGCAGCACATTATACAGAAAAGCAAGATAATCTCACACAAGCCTATATTAATTACATCAACGTGAGTTTCCAATTTTTTTAAATCATGATCAGTGATCAAAGCTTTTTAAATTAAAAAACTGAATTTGTTCTCATTTAAATGTATTTATTTCTTAAGAATATTACCTACATCACACAATCAACACGACCGACATGACAAAAATCGTAAGAATTTCCAACTGCCGTGTTGCCATTTTAGGAACAGGCAGCGCGTCAACGATGGACAGGAATTTCCTTTTTCTTTATTTCCCAATTTCCGAAAATGCAGAGTGCCCCTAAAACGAGACTACAACTTCATTTTTCACCGGTCTTTTCTATATATTGGAGTCGGTTTTTGAGGAAATTCTTATTTAAAATTTCTATATATCTTTAACGCAAAAAATCTCATATTTTCGCATACGGTGATATTGCGGAAATATAAGGTTGTGTGTATGTGTGTGTGTGCAGATTTCAAGATCTGTGTCTGATGAGTACATTTCATTAAGGAAAATAATTTTTATCTTCATAATTGTAGTTGCAGGAAGACGCCGAAAAGATTTGCGATTTTGCAGTTTTCGAAAAATCAGGAATTTTAGCAAAAGTGACACACGTACCATTCTCTTAAGCGATCTTTTCACTATCCGAAGACAAAATTTAATTTTTTAAAAATTGGGCCCATTTTTTAATGTCCCTCGGACTTTATGCAAACTACCCCCAAAAATCATAATGTCGGTTTCAAATTGAATGGATCGCCGCATCAGGCAGATCAATTGGAGAATGTAAATTTTGGTGAAAATCCTGCTTACGGTTTAGCAGCTAGCATTGTTCACGGACCGACAGACGTTTTGCCGTCAATTCATTTTTCTTTATCAAGGACCCAATGGATTCTAGTGACTAATGGACAAAACCTGGATTCTAAGGACAAGGTTTATCCGTTTTTTTCGTTACCAGGGCTCGGTAATAAGAGTTTTTCTGTCGAAAATTCGCCTTTTCCGCGCAGCATTACAATAAGTTTTCTATACTGCGTAAGCAGTAGAGAGAAAGTAAACTAGTGCTATAACAGCGCATACTTTTTCGCACTTTGCTTACGTAATACTATTTATACCGCAATATCTCTCCGAATTAACACATCAGTCATTTTTTGTAAAAATAAAATTTTTGACATTATACACGACCATACTTAAAAATTATCTTTAAGAAACAGATTTCATTAAAGGAGAAATCTGTATATTTAATACTTAACTTGTAGGAAGACGCCGAAAAAATTTTGAATTTTTGCAATTTTCGAAAAATCAGGGTTTTGTTCACTGTCCTATGAGTCATATGTGGTTCACAAAACGTAACACTAGGTGGTTTTACTATGTCCGTGAACCACATATGGGTCACAGACGTTTACAATTTCTAGGGCAAATATTTCCTCTGGGCTCGCGTTATTTTGGTTTGTACTTGCTAGAACGGTCATAGAATTTAGAAATATACCCAAACGTGTGGAAAATAATGTTTATTTTTAGAATTTTACAACAAAATTATTTATTATTATTATTATAAAGTCGTTTGGACGTGCGTTTTTTTTTTTGTTTTTTTTTTTTTTAGGTTTTCATAGGGGCAGAGAACGTGTTAACGAAAACGAGACCTGCACCATTCTCTTAAACGTCCTTCACACTATCCAACAACAAAAGTTTAATCAAAACCGAGCCATTTTTTTGAAAATTTTGAAAATGTCCCTTGGGCTTCATGAAAAGAACCCCCAAAATTAAAATTTCGGTTTCAAATTCAAGGGGCCGCGGCACCAGCCAGATTGATTGTGGAATAACAATTTTGGAGAAAATGGGCTGAACGGTTAACCGCTAGCATTGTTCACTGATGGACACGTTTTGCCGTCAATCGAGTTTTCGGTATCAAGGACCCACAAAACGTGGGTTCTGGGTACACAAGGCATTAGAGGATTTTTTTTTTCTAAATTTAATAACTGGATTTATCCACTTTTTCGCTACCAGGGGCCTGTAATGAGTTTTTCTGCCGCAAATTCGCATTTTTTTTTCGCGCAGCAGTAGTACTTAACTTTCTCTCTACTGCGTAAGCGGTAGCAAAAAGTAAGTGAACCCTGGAGCCTGCTAGGCGAATGAATGAAATGTGAACCGAAAAATTAAGCATGCTTAATTTTTCTGTGCATATTACATTGAGTTTGGTCTGTCACTTTTCTATACCGATGAAAATTGATTTAAAACAAAACCGTGTAATACAGCCGTAACTGAGACTACCTATAAGTTCCCGAGTTGTCTCCGGTTGTATGATTGTGTAGAGCGAGTAAGTCTGTAATGTAAGAGGAAGAGGTTGGTACAAGAGTGAGGAAGGAACGTAGGCGCGCGACGGAGGAGCTGGTCACTATAATTATTTCAGTGATTGAATTAGACCAAAGTCTATCGACAATTCCGCCACCGTTGCGGAATACCATTATCATATTAAAGTTGTTTACGTCCTTGTAAGTTAACGTAAACTTTGAGGACGTTTAATTTTTGTAATACTGGCTGAGAATTACAAAATATATAGTATATAAATGCGTAAAAAAATAAACAAAAGCGTCTGAAATAAGGCTCCCTAGCACATTTCCTTTCATTCGATACACTTATCGGTGATCCCATATGTTCCTCACAATTGATTAAATTGGTATAGTGAAACAATTTTTCAACAGCGTATAGAACTTAGTAGCAATTGTGATACATAAATGAATAATAGTGAAGACGGTTTAACCTCTGCACATGAGACGTCAGTCTGGTACATCCGCCATCCTTCTTCATTGCACTGTTAGTGGCTGGTAGATTGCAACATCGTTTGAAAAGGACCCTAGTGTTTTGAGAAGTAATTGGTTAGTAATAAATGGACTGCATAATGTTTAACTCCATACATGGAAGAACAAGAAATCGCCGTGTTGAGAGGGAATCACATTTTGTATTCGAACATAAGGATAATTACTTTGAGACCCTATAGTCAAAGGAATTATTTTATGGATACCAGGTAGGTACCTGGGTATCTACGGTTGTGTGCTCGGCTCTGGGGTACATGATACATTAAAACACAAGATGCACCTGAAATGCAAATATTTAAGATGCCCGAGGGTTTCGAAAAATCTATCCGTACCAAAAGTTTAAAGAAAAGAATTGGAACCGTTTTTTTAAAGAAAAAATGTTTAGTCATTTTTGGGCAAATGGCAGGATTTTATTAAAAAAACATGAAATCATTGAAGGTGCTAATTTTCAAGAATCTTTTGCCTACAGCACAAAATAATTCGTTACAATAATAGTAGAAAAGTTCGAAAAATGTTGTTGTTGTTGTTGGTGGTGGTGGTGGTGGTGGTGGTGGTGGTGATGTAGAGTAAGTTACGCTTCTCTCAACTTTTTGTGGAAATGGAATGTGTTAATGATCCAGAAGCTAGTGGTTTGTTTAATTGTCTTACAGAACAATTATTAAGGACGGAATGTCGTAGTATTGGGATTTCAGAAAATAAAAGACAACGGTAGAGATAGCTCCCATGAAGTGTGGTATTCTTGAAATAATGTTCAGTATTGGCTACGCATTGAGATAATTCCTATTTTTTGTGTGTTTCGCTTATATCACCAAATTTCGCGGTGCTCTCATGGCTAAACTGTTAATTGGAGAAAAATATTAATGACATTAAATGTAGGTAATTTGAACTTTTTATTTCATTTAGGACTATTAATTACGAAAAATGGATGGCTTTTGAGTAATTTTTGAAAAAAGTGATTTTTACAAATTTGTTGCTTAAAAAACGTATTTTCGGGCACAATTTTTGTTGACAAACCTAATATTCGTGTTCAGCTGCCCCCAAAAAATGTAGGAACCAAATATCAAAACTACACCAAAACTTTCTGCTATTTGCCCGTTTTGAGCACCGTTTGACTGAAGTATAGAGAGAATGGGTTGTAAAAATGAGCACCAGAGAGGGAAAGAGTGATATAGTCACTGACTCGTGATGTATCATCTCAGAATCGTCTGCCTTCATCGAACCCGATGAGGATAATCACAATTAAATTAATTCGAATAAAATTAATTTCGCAATGATGTATGTATTGATTTGGAAGAATGTATTACTATCCACCACGTAAATTCTCAACGTGTTACACTGTTGGATTTTTTACTATTTGGACTATTTTACCCCAAATTTAATATTCTGTGTTTGCACGACCACTTTTTTGATTGTCGTCGTACGATATTCGCCAGAATTTTCCGATGTATTAGCCTCGCAGACGTAAAAATGATGACGCTTTGAAACAACACCAGCTGTTTTCATCGGAGATGAATGAAACGTCAAGCTCACAAAGCATCGATCACTTTTTAACCTTGCAATAATTAATCATTATTTTACAGTTGACAGGGCTAATGCCAATTTATCTTCAGTAACAGTTGTCACAAATTGGTGTAACGCGTCAATTAACGGCCTCCGAATGGAAAAACCTTGTTAGGAAAGTAATTTATTCTCTCCGAAACAGAATAGGCCTGTTTCAATTGTGGTGAGTGCATTAGCAGATGTTGCCCTCCGCTCTCCGTATTGCTCGTATGTGCATAGCTAATACGTGTCACATCCAATTTATATTAAAGAATAGTAAAGCATGGGAGGGTCATGGTGAAGAAATTGTGTACTGAAATCTCGTGTGGGGTCGTTTCCGAATTCACAAATTTTCATTTCAGTTCAAGTAGTTTTTTGTTACCTCTTAATTTTGTCTGGTTGGATTATTTGACATAGATTAAGTTATCCAAATATTTACATTTTGCAAGAATGATTGCACGTTTTTGTACTATCTCGCTTTACTTCGTAAGAAGATAGTGTTATCGTACGCCAGAAAACGGCGAATTTTTTACAGAAACACTTTATTGCCGGGCCCTAGTAACGAAAAAGTGAACAAATCTTGTTCCTGTATATAGTAAATTACTTCATCTAACACGGGTCTGAAGGGGGTCTGAAGTCGCCCAGGGTCTTGGTAGTGTAGGCAATGCTAGTTAACCTACACCAGTAAGTGCCGAGAAGCCCTCCTGTAATGGGATCGCAACCGTATGGCCGTAATAGCCGCCTGTAATGGGTTTGCCGTTGCGTGGCCGACAAGTCCACTCTCTCACCTCCTCGCGGTGCCCCTGGTAATGCATCTCGGGGCAACTCGAGGTGCAGCCAAGAGGGATGGGCGAAAGGCGAGTCTCCGGCGCCTTAAAACGGGAGCATCTAGCTAAGGGAAGGAAATCCCTAACAGAAAAACCATCTCGGGGACCCCACGTCACGGGGGAAGGGGGTTGGGGGTCTGCAGCCCACGACCCCGTCGTGCTCCTCGGAGCGACTGGCAGCGGACACTTTGGACGAAGCCTCGGACGCGGGAGCGCATGGTGGCGCGCCCCGTGAACAACAGGCCACCGTATATGACGACCCTAGCTTGGAACGGTTCACGATTAGGATTCCCTTCGAGGCGAGTCGTTGCGCATATTGTGCCCAGAAAAGGGGTGGAGGCTATATGGCCACTGATCTGAATAACATGGTTCGGCATCACGATACTATCCATAGTGATGTCCCCCTGATCTTTTCATGCTCCAAATGCAGCAAGAATTACAAAGGTAAGCTCTCCGCTTTGAGTCATTTTCCTAAATGTCCAGGTCCGAAAACATCTAAAGGAGATTTTATATGTGAGTTATGCTCCGCCAACTTTGCAACTAAATCAGGGCTCTCACAACATTTGCGCCATGCTCATCCAGACGCAGCTAATAAAGCTCGAGCTGCCAAGGCACAACGTAGTGGTAGGACTGCTATGCCTAGAGCAGGGAAAATCTTCTCTTCGGATGATATTATGAAAATGGCTGCATTGGAGAAAGAGCAACCAGAGGCGTCGAACGAGAATTTGGCTGCTCTGCTGGGTAAGACTGCCCGACAGGTGGGTGAGAAAAGAAGAGAGACTTCATATCGAAGATATTTAGCAGCCATTGGAGATGTAGCTACTGTGATTGCTGAATCATCATTGTCCCCATCTGATGGTCGGAGGTCGGATGATTCAGTTAGACCTTCTACTAGTGCTGCTGTTATCGCATCGCCTCCCAGGGTTATTAGCCCTCCGAAAACTCCAGTGAGCCAAATTCCTATGCTGATTTCTTCTTCTCCCCTGTATCGAAGGCCTAACCTCAAGACAAGAAGAAAGTCGGTGATCCCCTGTTCTGACACTCTTCCAAAGGGGGCCGAAACGTCTTTACAGGTAGAGATAAGCAAACAGCCTCGTGTTGATTCCCTTCCAAAAAGTCGGCCCACAGACAGTGACCCAGAGGAACTTGCAAAAGTAGACATTACCTCCCCAGAAGCAGATAGGGGGCGATTCCCTTACGAGGAGGCCGCTACAGTTTCAGAGATGAATCAGGAGCTTTCGGGTGTGCCCGTCCTCTTTGATTCTGTTTTATGTGTTATTGACACGGCCCGTTCTGACACCGCTGGTCGGTTAGGATGGGACCAAACTTTTATTGAGTCCCCGGCTGCTATGACGCCCGGGGACGCAACTACTGAAACTAGTCTTAACAGGGCCACACTAGATGCCACACCTAACTGGAAGGAAAACATTTCAACATGGATAGGAACATGGGGTATTTCTCAAACTAATATAGATCAAGAACTCTTTGAGGTGGGAAATGAACTCAAAAGAAATATTCAATCCCAGGACCAATTGAACGAGACCTATGCCAGGTTGGTAGAGATTTTGGGGGGCTCCTCTGTACCCACCACCACCAGGCCTAAAAAGCCCCGTAGGCATGGAGGCAAACGCGCCAGGAAGCGCTACTCTTATGCTAGGGCGCAGGATCTTTTCAAGAATGATCCAGCGCTTTTGGCAAAGTGCATTAGAACGGGCATTGACTGTACTAGTGTCGACCAACAACCCCTTAACAGGGATGAGGTTAATGACCTGTACAAATCCATTTGGGGTAATACGCCCCCAATTCGGCTTTCCGAATTAAGAGAGGATGATAAATTTTCGACACCTGAAATGGACCCAGACACAATTCTATACGCGGTGCAAGTTGCCGAAATTAAAAGTCGGCTGGCTGGGATGAAAAATGCCACAGCTCCAGGACCAGATAAGATAAAAGTTAGCAATATATCTTCAGGAGCAAAAATTGAAATATTGTCCCTATTGTACACCCAAATTTTATACACTGGTTTTGTGCCTTCTGGGTGGAAAGCAAATCGCACCATCCTTATACCAAAAGAGGGTAAGGATAATAAGTTTGTCACTAACTATCGCCCAATCACAATTAGTTCCCTGCTGTGCAGAATCTTTTGGGGCATTATGGACAAACGCATTCGATCCGTGGTGACGTTCAATCCACGGCAAAAGGGGTTTATTCCTGAACCTGGCTGTTTCGCCAACGTTCAAATTCTTCACGAAGCAGTCAGTGACATGAAAAAAGTAGAGGGTGGTGTCGGCGCTGTGCTAGACATATCTAAAGCATTTGACACTGTTCCTCACGCGGCGATTCGGTGGGCTCTATCCAGGAAAGGGATCCCCGACGCCTTTACCAATTTGGTAATGGACTCTTACACCGACGTTTCCACAGTCATTCAGCACCCCTCGAAAGGCATTGAGGTGCCAATTCGTAGAGGAGTTAAACAGGGGGACCCCTTGTCCCCACTCCTTTTTAACCTCATTATGGAGTGCTTGCTTGAGAAATTGGATAACATGTCGGGATATCCGCTATTGGAAAGGAGTGTATCCGTATTAGCATTTGCTGATGATCTGGTGCTGTTAGCAAAAGATGCCCCACGAGCTCAAGAATTGGTTGATATTGTGGTGGAATATCTTGGGGCCCTCGGAATGACATTGTCAGTCGCGAAGTGCTCATCATTCCAAATTACAACCTTTGAACGATCCTGGTTCATTGAAGACCCTTGTCTGGAAAGGTTGGGGGAGAGAATTCCTCTGGTCAGTGATGATCATACCATAACATACTTGGGAGTGAACTACTCTATCTGGAACGGCTTCCCATGTAAAGCATCCATATCGAATTTGATGGAAGCAGTGACGAGGCTACAGAAGGCGCATTTAAAGCCCACTCAGAAATTGGCATTACTTCACACCTACATAATGCCACATTACCTCTACCAATTAGTTTTATCGATGCCATCTATGTCGATGCTCAGGGAAGCGGACTGTCAAATCAGAGTGGCAGTCAAACAGTTCCTACACCTGCATATGAGTACTGCAGATGGCTTATTTTACCTGGCCAAGAGAGATGGAGGACTGGGATTGCTGCGACTCGCCCAACACGTTCCTAGGGTAGCGCTGAACCTAGGGTTACGACTAGAGAAATCTGCAGATCCCATTTGCAGATGGCTGAGCTCCTGTCCGAGTTTCTACCAACGGACACTTAAAACCGCCAAAGCATTGAGACTCAACATGCCCTATACCGAACAAGATTTAAGATCTTATAAGAAGAAATGCGCCGATGACGAGATAGCCGCCTGGGAGAAGCTGGGATCCCAAGGGAGAGCGGTTAAGGCGCATATAAACGATCCGATTGGAAATGCCTTTTTGAAAGACTATAATCTTCTGAAACCTGGTCTTTTTATCACTGCTCTCCAATTGAGATCAAATACCGCTGCCAATAAAACTACTCTTAGTAGAGGAAGGTCCAGAGAGGATGTATACTGCAGGAAGTGCAATACAGCGGTAGAAACTATGAATCACATCCTCGGTCAGTGCATTTTTACGAAACCAGCTAGAATAAAGCGTCATGACGAGATAAAGAACTTTATAGAGGGGAAGATGCTCCGGAAATCAGACACTGTGGTGTCTACGGAAGCCACTTTCTCCGTTGCCGAAGGGGTTAGACTCAAACCTGACCTGGTAATAAAAAGCCGGGAGGGGGTCCATGTGGTCGATGTGACTGTCCGCCACGAGGATGGGTCTAACCTTCTAAAAGCAGGGGAGGAAAAAGTGGAAAAGTACCAACCAGTCATTCCCCTGGCAGCCCAACTTCATGGAGTGCCCAACGCCAGAATCCTGCCTGTGGTGGTTGGAACCTCTAGGGCTATGCCACGATCAACAGTCAGTGCCCTCAAGACGTTGGGGATCATATCTCGGGGAGATTTACTGACTATCTCGTTAATTGCTCTCAGATGCTCTATTAAGATTTACTCACAATTTGTAAATTACGATGGAGAAATTTAGCATTGCTGGCAGTAAATGCAGAAAATGAACTTCTTGGTTCCGTGGGGAAGTCTAGGGAACCCAAGGGATCCGACAATGCCTAGAATATACCTAGTTACCACGCCTTTAAGTGGGAAGTGTATGCCATTTAATGTAGCATATAGAAAATTGTGAAGTCATAATCCACGTTTTGTGGATCCTTGTTACCGAAAAATTTGTTTACGGCTGAATCTTGGTCTGTCTGTGAACAACGCTAATGGCAACGCGCATAAACGCTCAAATGCCATTTTTCTCAAAAGCCGCTCAAAATTTAACGATTATAATTTGCACGTAGAACCAAGTTTTACTCTTCTGTAATATTATTTAAGTCATATTTCAATTCTCTACTATTAGGGGACCTAAAATTTGAGAAAATGTTAAAAAACGTCTTTCAGTACCGATAGTAGCGGCTGGGAAGAGGGTGGGGGCAATATCTAAAAGCTAGCATAGACTAAAGAGTTTAGCGAAGGAACTGTGCGAAAAAGTCTAAGGCATTCTGTAGCACCACTAGTTTTAATTTCAGTTCAAGTTTTCTTTTCCTAGTCGTGGAAGTTTTTGATAGAATTAGCTTCTTCTTGTGTATTTGAAAAATATTTTAGAATTAAAAGCGCATTTGAGTCGTTTGCATTTTGTTAATGAATGCATTTCTTGTCTAAATATAAATTGTGAATAATGTAATCATAAAGTATTAAAGATCTCAAGAACTTTCTGGCGTATTTAAGATAGCAATAGGAACTGTCATATTTTAAACTTCGTCTCAAAGTAATTTATGAGCTCTTCGAAACGAACTTCAGTTTGTTAGCATTGTACATATTGTAATGTGGGTTGCTGTGTATTTCTGAAACGACTATTCTGTAGCAAGTAAATTTAGGAAAGTGAATTTTATCAATGCTCGTTTAGAGATTAAAATTAAATTAAAACAGTGTTTAAACAATACTGATTACTCTTTCATATGCCAAACCCTCCAAACGCAAAAAGTATTATTGTTTTAGGTAACGAAATGCAATAAGGTGGGAAAAAAAGTTCTTTCGTCGTTTGGATTGATTCGTTCATAATGTAAAAAAAAATCTTAAATTAACTTCTTGAACTGTGAAAGATGAGTTGGAATCCCCCCTTGAATTTGTAATTATGTGTTTAGCGTCTCTGTGGCGCTGATGAGTTAATGAAGTATTTAAATTAATGCCGCGTTCGGTTTGTAATTTATGTTAGAAAATTAGTTTCCATTTAACTGATGTAAATTAAAAACGGGTGAATGTTGATGCAATAAATTTCTCGACACTGCAGAGGATGACACGACCTTTTAAATCAATTTAAGAATGATCCGTTAGGTTGTTATGAAGCATTTCTCCGAATCCTCTTTTTCTCTCTTGATGTGCCTTGTACACAAATTAACGTATTGCGGAGAAAAAACTTAAAGACCCACTTTAAAAAGACATATATCATAGACAGAAGGAATGAAATATATAATTTTAGATACAAAAATACTTTTATCTTTCAGCAGATGCATATCTGTTCAATTATGAAGATAGTTAATTAAAGGTAATAGAGACAAATGTGAAAAAGAGAATGAATAGCATTAAGAAGCATAAATTGTAATTTGAATGCCTGGGTCTGTTGAGATTTTCTTCGGAATATTTTGTAATATAGACTTGTGGAAATACATTGGAAATCTAACTTGTAAATTCAAATGATGCAATTAGCATCAGTATATACTATTTGGTGACTCTTAGTTTTTGTCTTTTATTTTCAAAGAACATTAGGCTATTTATGACAGATATTTCGGCAGTTCACGTGTTCTCTTCTGTCACAAAAGGGATAGAGTAATGATCTCCGTAGTTATAAGCAGTAAAATATTAAATTTTATATTCAGTATTTGAAATTGATGTTATAGAATACTAAATGTGCATTTACAACAGATTTCAATGTAATTATAAAAATGTGTGTTCTGGTAACTAACGAAATATTCAACAAAAGAATTAATATAATAGAGCATCCAGAGACTTGAACGCTGGAATGAGTCAGAAAAGGAATAGCGGGAGAAGAATACTTTTGTGTGGGATATGCGGAGTTTTTCCTTTTTGTTTTCATACGTTTGGACACTTTAAAAAATTTTTTTTATTGGTTGAAACATCACTATTAAATAATTTTTGTGAAGATATTTTAAGATATATCGTATTTTTGGGGGGTATTGTTATTTTAAATTTATTTCACCTAATGAAACATAGCCTTTGGACTTTTACGTGTGTATACATTATTAAGTTGTCCTAATGGAATGTTTATGCATTTTTCAGAGTTTTAAAATATTTATGAACTAGTATTAATGCTACTAAAGAAGTGTAAAGTAAAAATGCTATTAAAGCTCTTAAGAACTACCTTTCATCGACATATCTAGGATTGTTTGTTTGTTTTTTAGCCCCTTTCAGATGAGTGCTGAATGTTTGTCAATTCAAATACCATGAAGTAATCTTTAAGTACAATTTTTAGGTGATGGTGAAAGATATTTATCAAAGTACCAGAATTCAGATTTCAGTACGTCGTTCAAACATTTGGTTTTGGACAATGATTAATCTTTCTCAAGACAAGTGCATCGTTGTCCGTTGAATATTACATAATACCAAACGGTGGACCTGCTTCAAGTCGCCTGTTGCACACACGTTTTGCAGCGGCGGCGCGAGTCAACTCGCCGCGGGATGCAGCGCGTGCCGTCCGCCGGGCCTCGGAGGAGGCATGAGGTTAAAGCATTGCTTCGTCGAATCGTGTCGAAAGGTCGGCGGCAGAGGAAAAAGGAACGAACTGTGTGTCTCGGGAGGAGAAGGCGGGAAACCCCAGGGAATTACTCATCGATGTCGTTAGCCCCGAAGCCGCCCTGGCACAAAGCGCGCGCGTGTATTCTACGAGAACAGGATGCTGAGCTTCCACCGAGAACAGCTCTATTGACGTTCGTGGGAGGAAGGGGTCGGTGTGTGGGTGCTGCGGAGCGGGGCGGGGCGGGGCAGGGCCGGGCCGACCACTTGCCGGGTGGCGTAACGCGATGATCGCGCCGGCGTTATTGAAATGACAGGCTCGCGGTGCCGCGGGCGGCCGTGACTTACAGCGGAGATTGACAGTGGGCGAGAGGGGAAGGGGTTATGGTTTGGGAACGTAAAAGAACACAAAAGGCAGAAAGATTCCTACACTCTTCAGAATGTGATATAAAGTTCCATTCCATTTCCATGAAAACTTTTCATGTAAATCATTGCAGTGTAAAACTACAAGTTTGTATGTTGTATCTCTCACGCGTCATTTTATTAACATGAGGTCATTCTCGTGATACGATGAATACATATTTAAACGATCTTCAAAAGTTTAACTAACTGATTCTCCTATTGGACGAAAAAATACACTTTTAATATTTGTAAAAACATTTTTAAAAGCTCTTCCAATTTTTTTCTTAATTTTTCTAATAAATTCGTTATGCTCTTCTGTGATCTGAGAAATTTCGATGTAAGTACTCGGATCTCAAAGGCTTTGCTAGAATAGATTAGTAAGTATGCTCCGAAAAAGCGTCACTTTGGTGTCAGAATGGGGCATCCACCACAAGTGCCATGATGACCGCTCCAGTCTCGGTCGCCGGATGGCAGAGTCGGAAAAATCCAAACGGATGAGGAGACTAAATCACAACCACGTATGATGTGGTTCCTCGAAACCTCGGAAGAGGTAACAGGTATTTACACTCGGAGTTTGTAAAATTTAACAAAAAGGATACCTAGATGCTTTTTAACTACGCTCACCGCTCCGTTTCATTCTGAACGTGAGAATAATGAAATGAACGCTTTGTAAATTTATATTGGATTCTGATTCATTTTCTGCACAATTGTAGGTGTTGAAAAATGTTCTCTTGTGTTTGTTGCGACTGCCCTGTTGCCGAAAATGAAGAAAACTATGTAATATTCTTGCCAATGCACGATTTTTCTTGTTTTTCTTATTTCAGCTTGCAATTTACATGAATTACGCTGGTCAGTAAGAATGGGTATGTTGAAGAATTCACTTAATCAGTTCGTTAATTGAGATTTTTGTTATAAATCAGTATGTAAATCAATGAGCTTTGAATTTTGAATTCGTTTCTCTAATAAATTGTTGAAAGAGGTATGTAAACGAAAAAAACCTTCCAAGTCGTGAATGATTTCTTATTGATTTTCTTGAAAATTTAAATTTTCGTTAAATGATGACCCCCAAATTTTTTTAAATGGAGAATTATCTAGAAATTCAAATTTTATTTACGAAATACTGTTAAATTTACATACTTCAGGTTGATTAATTGAATGTATCAGTGGTATTGATAAGTCACAATTTTGAATTTTTCAAACTGACCATTCAGTCATTCTCTTAAAGCAACTACATTCCAATCGAGTATTTTAGGTTTCCGTCTTCTAGCCAAACGGAGGAATAATTCCTGACTGTCTTGCCTCTTCGTCTATTTGATGTGTTCGCCAAACTTAAACTAGCTATCACAAAATCGAATGTACGGCTTAACATTGAGCCCTTCAATTACAAACGATCTTTTTGTTGTTGTATGTTTACCTACACTTGTATTTTGACGTAAGTGCCGCGGTCTTCAAAATAATGGCGTTGGATAATATATAAATTACTGGCAAACAACGGCTGTTTCTCGGTTTTCTTGTAATCCTTGATGGGAATATGGAAATAGAAAAGTTTCGGGACATAGTAAATAAACGGAATTCTGAGTTAGAATTAATATTTGCAATTTGTGGTGTTGTGAAAGATCTTAAAATTAACCATTTTGATGAGCGTTTCTCGAGTGTTTGCAATAAGTATATTTGACGTTCGTCGTTCAAAAACTTGTACTATTTGCAGAATGCAAGGTCACTTCCATTCAAGCCCAATCTTTTCATTCAATCCTATTGATTTAAAAGGAGAGGCGGATTGGCGCAAGATCCTCGATTCGTTCTATTGCCAAACGTCTTCCAAGCCCTAAGGTTCGCAATGAAAAGTCAGCCAGTGAGCGAAAAGTCTCCTTTGTAAAGAAGTGCCACTTTAGCTTTCTCCTTTCTCCGATTGCTCAATGGCGGCGATGCCCCCAAAAGTATCGTCGCCGTGCGCGTGCGCACTTCTTACGAGAGCACTCGCGCACCCCCAACCCTGTAATTGTTGAAACCTTTATTACACGGGTGGCTCGTTAAATTTATAACGTCTCGTTTGAATCCGCGCAGTCGCAGTATAAAACGGCTATAACGCGCCTTGCACCGCGGGCACTTGCGCGGCCGTCCTTCCTTGCACCGAGATCATAAATAAGGCTTTTTGTGCGCGCTGAACTGAACCTTCGGGGCTGTGCGGCGCGGGACACAGTGCAATAATCGCCGATGCAGGTTGGAGAAAATCTGTGCGTCGACTTGTGGCCATGCGGGCGTGCCAATAAGCAGCCGATTCCGGGGTGAAAATCGAGTTCTTGAACAGAATAAGGAAAACTAGTGGTTTTACAATATCATGTACTTTCAAAGGACGGACGGAGTGACCAGAGGACAGATGGACGGACAGACAGACACAGACGGCCAGCCAGTAAGGGGATCTCACAGACGGTCTTACAGACGGATGGTCAGAGGGACGGGCAGACAGACAGACAGATAGACAGACAGACAGACTGTCTTACGACAGGCAGTCATAGGGCGGACGGACGGTCGGACGGATCGACGGACAGGTAGATGAGCAGACAGACATACGGATGGACAGAAGAACAGACAGTCGGATGGCCTGACGGACGGATGGAGTATCGGACGGTCGGTCAGAGTGTCGTAAGGACGGACAGTGTCGGGCGGACGGACTGACTGATTGTCTAACTGACTGCCTGACTGACTGTCTGACGGACTAACTGACTGTCTGACGGACTGACTGACTGTCTGACTGACTGTCGGACGGGCGGGCTGACTGATTGACTGACTGTCGGACGGGCGGACTGATTGACTGACTGTTGGACTGACTGACCGTTGGACTGACTGACTGTCGGACTGACTGACTGTCGGACGGACTGACTGTCGGACGGACGGAGTGACTGTCGGACGGACGGACTGACTGTCGGACGGACGGACTGACTGTCGGAAGGACGGACTCACTGTCGGACGGACGGACTCACTGTCGGACGGACGGACTGACTGTCGGACGGATGGACTGACTGTCGGATGGACGGACTGACTGTCGGACGGACTGACTGACTGTGGGGCGGACGGACTGACTGACTGACTGACTGTCGGACGGACTGACTGACTGTGGTATTCTGCGGATTCGGTGGTATGACGGTCAGCGTACCGGACTGTTGTACCCGAGTTTGCGGTTCAAACCCGATCAAAGCCGTGGATTTTTAAGGGCGAAAAAATCCTTCGTACGCCTTCCTTCGGAGGGGAAGTAAAGCCGGCTGTCCCATGTTAGTAGATTTACTGCATGTAAAAGATCCTCAAGCCTAAATGAAGCCTCTGAGCAAAATTGATCCTCCTGTTTCGTCGCCCAAGATAATACCTCCTTTCTCCGCTAGGTGGTGAAAGGAGCGTAACGAAATGTGCGTGGTTAGACGGAAGAGCGGGCCTGATGGCCCGAGTCTCGCCACGTAAAATAAGGCATTAACTAACAAACTAACTAACTAACTGTGGGGCGGACGGACGGCCTCTTGGACGGACGGTCTCTCGGACGGACAGCCTCTCGGACGGACGGACGGACAGACTCTCGGACGGACGGACGGACGGACTCTCGGACGGACGGACTCTCGGACGGGCGGACTCTCGGACGGACGAACTGACCGTAGGAGGGACTGACTTTTGGACGGACGCACGTTAATTCCTAAAGTGCAATAATTGTATTCTTAATGTATCCTATACGTTACATTTATTTTCGAAATGATAGATTTTTATCCCAAGATGATGTGCATTCAATCAAATTGTACATAAACTTAATTTTTGAACATACTCGTACTTATTTATTTTTTGGTCAATTATATTACAGAATATAGAGTATATCATATGCGTACATAATTAAATTAGGTAGGGCATAGGTAGATAGCTTGTTCATTTAATTTGAAGTTCTAACTTTAAGCTGTTTGGCTCGATTAATTTTTATACAATTATATTTTGGAGTTTGTATAGCAGTCAGATTTGATGAAAGAGGATATAATATTGTACTATTTGTATACTACGTGAAGTGTGTCAACGAGTTTGTCATATTTAGGGGGTCTTGAAATAAATTTAATGTTTTTGGCGTTGAGATCTACATAGTGCGAAGTTTTCTGGCACAATCGACTGTTTTTAAGTTTTGGTTGTTTTTTCTTATATCCTACAAATATAGTTATCTACAATTTCTATTTGCATTCTGGGCAAAAGCAATGACGGTCTATGTAATGAATAAACATTGTAATTCTGCATTCTATGTTAAATCTAGAATAACTATGCATGGATCTAATTTTGCTATTTTCACAAAATGACTCGATGTTTGGGAAGTTCGTGAGACTCGTGATTGGCAATCTTTTTTTTTTGTTGTTGTTGTTGTCAAAGGAGTAGCGCAGTTCATTACAGTGCTATGTTATAATAAGCGCTGTTTCAGCGCCTCACAGATAGCAGCAGACCGAGCCTGGTGCCCATATGCCGCCTCAACAGTTATCGAAATGCTAGTCGTAAAGTGGCTCATGATTTATGCGCACGTGCGCACTTCCTTTTTCGTCCAGGAGTAGTAATTTTTGCCGAATGGCAAATTTGCAGAAGACTGTACAATGTATGCCCCATGGCCAACACCCGTATATTATATTCCAACAGTTGCAGGAAAAGGGGACTATAAAACATATTGGAAGGACTGCGTTGGAGGTTCTTTGAGACAAGAATTTTAAGCAACATAGTTATTTGTCGTCGTAAAATGTACATCTTAAGAAGCTCGTATTTTATGAAAGCGTCGAGCATCTCATTCAGAGACGCAAAAGCAACCGAGTGGTGCGACCAATATGGCGTTTCTAGGTTTGAAGCCCTTACACGGTATTTTTATATCATTTAATTACAACGCGATTTAAAGAATTATAATTATTTGTTACTACCTTGACATGAACTATCCGTAAGATCACCCCTTGCGTGTGTAAATGACGGAATATTATGTGACGAGTGAAGCTTCAATAAAGGAGTCTGAACTACCCTATCTCCTCCCGTATCATTTTAGACTTTCAGTTTAGACTCTTCGCAAATGCAGACTATGTTGTCATAACTATGAATCATATAATGTATTCTTCGTGAATGTAATTGGATGAAAAGTAGTAACATGTTGTGATACGTTATATATACCGCTTAGGGTAACAGAATGACAGTTCTGCAACAATGTTTGAAACTGGACATTAGATTATTTATGTATCGCCTGTCGTAGCTTAATGTGTTATCACTTGCTCTCCTTAGACCTGCGACACGATGTGATGATCGATGTTGGCAGGTGGTTTAAATAATGACCTCGAAGAATCAGCGAATGGAGAATTGAGGAAAGGGAAGTACACCGGGAGATGGTGCCGCAAACCCGGAGCATCTATCAAAGATTCCGGATGAATTGATTGAGAATCGAATCATGTCACAGGGAGCGTGTTCGCTCGACAGGGTCCATCCAAAAAAATGCAAATTACGAATAAAGATGAACCGACATACGTTTTAGAGAAGAGTGGAAATAAAATCGGCATTCGAAGAGTGTTGGGTTCATTAGAGTTCAAGAAAATATCACCATTCAATAAGGGTTATTTTTGTTAAAATTACAAATTGAGAGTTAAATTAACACGTTCTTGAGCATTATTATTTTCTTATTATTATAGGTTAAATATTATCTCAATGTAACATTTTCCCCACTGTCATCTATAATTTAAGATATAATAACACAAGTACTAATTGCTGTGGATTGGGACTTCTTTCGCAATCGAAGTTACGAACATTTTAAACATACAGGCAGTTGCATAATGATTGTGAATATTGAGTTGTGTTAGTCGTCGATTTCCGTTACAGCAACAAGCGTATTCTCTTTGACCCCCATCCCTTTTCCCACCATATCTCCTCCAAAGGATCGTTTGCACTGAGGTGATCACCCATCCAGAGGCCCGTCCGGTGCAGAGCAAGACGTCTCGTCATCGAGTGCGCGTGTGACGGGAACTCTTGCCACTACGAAAGTCGATGTGAGAAGTGTAGAGACGGAAGCAGAAGAACTAGAAGAAGCAGAAATACTTTTTTCTGCGGCAGTGAAAATTATTGGGACCACCGCGGAGCGCGCGTGCCGCTCACATAAGTCGATTCGGTCGCAGGAGCGGGGGAGAGGGGGAGGGAGAGCAGCAGCCTGCTGCAAACCTGAAAGCTACAAATTATTTAAAACATGGTACCTGGTTTTAAAGCTGAAATCAGGAAAAGCACGGCACACCCAGAGCCTGCTTTGACTTGTCAAGCAACCGGAATATGAATGAATGAGAATCAAGTGTGATTTTATACGGTCTTTTTGGGTAGTCGAGTGTATTTTTATTTCCTTTAGCTGGATTTGTCCTTTAAGCCTGTATGAATGTGACGTCACCGACGGTCGGTCGGTTCTGTCTGAACCGGTTTGATTAGTTTAATAACTCTCGGGCACAGCGCGTCCCGCCGGGTCTCCACTGGCCCCTCGCTGGTGCCCCGCCGCCCCGCCCCGCCCTGCCCTGCCCCGCCCCGGCCCGTCTTCCCGCCCCGGCACGCCCCAGCCCGCTGGCCCGCTCCGCACCGGCCCGCCCGCCTCTCCTCCTCGTCGAACCCCGCTCCTCCCCGCCTCGCCCCTCCGTCCCGCGCCATCCCGGTCCCCGGCCTCCTCTTATCGCTCATCATGTGGGGCGGCGGGTGTGCGGCCCCGATCGGGTCTCATAAGGATGTTCCGTGTAACTGCTGAAACTCAACTCCAGCCGCCCGCCCGCTTGCCTCTCGCCCGCCCTGCCGACCGACCGACCGGCGGGCGTTGGGGCTCGTCGGGGTATCGCCTGCGAAAACTGGTCCTCCGCCGCGGGTTCGTCGCTTTAACGAGAAGAAGCTTCTCGGCCGGGCTTTTAATTGTGGCTCGAGCGAGACGGGCAGTAGACGCCGGGTCTCTGCCCGCCCCCTCTGTGTCGGAGGAATTTCGGAAGGAAGTGCAATACCGCAATAACTCGTGATGAAGCTGTTACTTGTCCATTCGGCATCCAGGGGTCTAAGATATCCAATTAAAGGTAAATGGAGAATGAAATGCTCGAAATCATAAGATAATACGTATGAAAACAGTGAACACAAAAACAAACATGGGGTTTGTGAAATAAATTTATCTTAATTCTTCATTCCTACCTGAATAATACAGCGGACAGTTCTTTCCTAATTAAATTGATAATTCATTATTTCATTTAAAGTAAGTCATAACATGCAAATAGAATTTAATTAAATTATTATTATGCTTACTGGATCATTTCCATGCTTAACATATTCATATTTAATTAGAAATGAGTTTAAATAATGGGTACAAGATTTTTGTCAAAGGTTTCTATGCTAATATCGTTTTATAAATGAAATATCAAGAGGCGTCGCGTAGATCAACTTATTGAAAACTGGGCTAACATCAAATCCCCTAAAGCGATCTGAGAGCGAGTGCTGAGATTTGATTGCTTCTGAACAGTAAATATTGGTTTCTCCTCCGCAAACGTTTCATACAATGCAAATAAGAATTTATTGACGTAATTATGTATTATTCGTCGACAGAGGACCAAGATTTGTTGTCGGGAGACAGAAATTTTCGGTCGAAGTACTTCTTCCATTTATCTGCATTGAGAAGGCCCTTATTTTAATACACGCCAAATCCTAATAACTAGGGAGCATGTGTCAATTCGCTTGTTTTTCAGTCCTTCAACCACATATCTTATCTCTGTCCGACTTTTTATGTTTCTAAGGCCATACGTTTAGAGTAAAAGAATTGCATTCTGTCCAAAAATTAAAATTTTAATTTTAAATTAGGAAAACGGACATTTAATAAAGTGAGGAAATTTAAATTGATGTCGCAATTATGACAAGTTTCGCTTAGTGCTCGTAAGTACGGTGCCCTCGACCGAAATTTTAACTCGAATGTTTATTTTTAGTTTATTTTTAAATCTTAATGGCTAAATCTTCATGGCTGAAAGATTCCAAATTCAGAATCGCAACGACAATGTAATGAGTTAGAGAATTTAATTTAAATTAAACAAGGTCATAACCCATCAATTTATAAAGATGTGACATTAACATAATATCCCTTCGATGTCAGATGTCTTTGGAGCTAAAATGTCAGATGTCACTGACATGATAAAAAGTAAACAGATAAAAAGTTAATGAGTTTTGATTTTCTTTAATTGGTGTGTTTTTCAAGTGTGTCTTCAACAGTTCCTCGAAATAACTACCAAAGCAGCTGACTGCCCTTAATTCGGACAGTTCGAAAATATCATCATGTGAAGCATGAATGCATCTAGATCTAACACCCTGACATTACATGAACTGTATACTCTCAGCTATAAACGTATTGTAATGATTGAACGTGAAAGTTGTCGCATTGAGAATGTCAATTGTTTTAAATTTTTATGAGGTTAGCCTAATCTACATTTCTTCTTTATTATTCTATTTTATAATTTATTTATTTATTTTACGTTAAAAAACAGTTAAAACCGTGTATGTCGTGCTTTCGGAAGAAGTGAATTCTCTGCACATTTTCAAAATTCTGTGATCCCGACACTAAGTCATATACTACTTGAATTTTGAATTAATTCAAAAACCGCTCCCATGTAATAAAATATATTTTCAAGGAAAAATAAGCAATAAATTTTGGGCTCTTATCCATGATGTCCTTCGTCAATGAATAATACTTCCTGCCGCGACAACATGGAAACGATTATTTGAATAACTATATTTTCCACTGAATGCACAGATACTGAAATTACATTTATGTCCAAAACCAATACAAGGGGTCATCTCAGCATTTGCTCAATGGATCAGGGAAACTGGACGAAAAACCTGATCGAGATTGGGGTCATTGTCCCAGATGCAGCGATACAGTACTTGTTACATATTGTTTAGAATTATACAGTCCAATGGTAAATAATACATTAAATATCACTGTTAAAATTAATGTTACTTTCCTTGTGATGCTCAGTATAGTCTCTAATTGTATAGAAACAGTTATACAGCAGAAACGATTTCACTTTGAATTTAAACATTTCTATCGAATTTAATCGTTTATTGTCATCTGGCAAAGTGTTGTACAATAATGTACATGTATTGTATGTGAATTTTTTGTAATGAGCTGTTGATACTGTCACCTGATGAATATGATTCCTACGTCGAGTGTTACAGTAATAGACATCGGCATTTTCTGAAAATATATTCCCGCCCTTAAGCAAGTCATTTTTGACAAAAAACACTGATTTGTAAATCAACAGACAAGGCAATGGTAAAATTCCTATATTAATGATGAGAGGCTTCCAAGAATCACGTGGGTGGGATTTGATTATTATTCATACAATTCTTTTTTGTAATCTAAAAGTCTGGGCGCTATAAGATGTATTTCCACAGAATAGTATGCCATATCTCAGGCGGGAATGAACATTCGCGAAATATACACAACGAGCAGTATGAAGGCTGACTGAATTTGCATGAATTCTGAACGCGTAGCATTATGAACTTAATTGAACTTAATTTTGTGTTCAATTCATTTATGGGCGTTTCATAAATGGGTTTGACTGAATTGAGATACCTAAAAATTTTGTTGCCTTAACATCAGTCAATGGTACACCGTTCATTTTCAGTGGAGCACAGAATTGTTTATTTGAAATGGAAAACTGCATTAAAACAGTTTTCTTTTCATTTAATATTAATTTTTTTTATTTCGGAACCAGTTTGAAACATCTGATATTGTTCTATTTACGGTTTCTTTATTGCAAAGGATGTTCGTATCATCCGCAAAGAGAAGCGTTCTTCCGTTTCGAATCGTCGAGGGCATTTCGTTTACGTAACGTAGGAACAGAATAGGGCCTAAAATCGATTCTTGAGGAACTCTACGTGCAATGGGCAAAGAGTCGGAAAGATGCGTACATAATGTTCCATTCTTTCCAGTAAGGTATTTCCACTCTCTGAGATCGTTGTTTAAGGTACGAACATAACCAATCTAGAACAATACCACGTATTCCATATGAAGGTAATTTTGAAAGTAAAATGTCATGATCAATGACGTCAAAAACTTTTGAGAGATGTAAAAATAATCCAATAGGTGCTTCGTTTTGATCCAATGATGAGGCGACATCTTTAAGAAAAGAAAATATGGCTATTTCCGTTGATTTTGATTTTCTAAATCCATGTTGGCAATCTGAAAGCGTGTCGTATTTACTGAGAAAGCTTTCCATTCGTACGTAAAAAAAGTCTCTCTAATATTTTTGAAAAAGCTTATAGAAGAGAAATGGGTCGATAATTTTGAATTTTAATTTTGTTGCCTTTTTTTGAAGCGCGGCTTAATTTTAGGTGTTTGAAAATATCTGGAAACGTTCCGGTGCATAAGGATGCATTAAATATGTGAGTTAACGGGTGTATAATGGCAAACGCACAGTCTTTAACAAAGAATCCGGGAATTCATCTAAACCGGTGGAATATTTATTTTTTCGTTTACCGATTATTTTGAGAATTTCATAGGAAGAAGTTTCGGAAACGAACATCGTGTCTAAAGTTTTTTGGGAAATGTCTGATATTGAATTTTGTGGCTGAAGACTCTTCGTGAGATCGGCAGCAATTCTCGAAAAGTATTGGTTAAAGAGACTAGCCACTGTTGCCGGATCGTTCACATTTATATCATTATATTTTAAAACAACATTCTCTACAAGGTTTCTAGTTGATTTGGTCGTATTTTTTATTATATTCCACATTGCTTTCGTTTTGTTATTTGACTTCAAAATATCCTGATCGTGTTTCATGATTTTAGCCTGCCTTATGACTTTTCTTAACAATGTTTTGTATTTTTTAAAGAAGAGGAGGAAATCTTGAGATACGTTATGACGTTTAGAAATGAAAGAAATAATTCGCTTGTTTTTACAAGATGTCCCTTGTGTTATCCAAGAATTACTTTTCCGTGAAATATTTAATTTTCTTTTTTGAAGAGGAAAGCAAGTGTTATGAAATGAATGAAATGAAATGAAATGAATTAGAATTTAGATGAATTAGAATGAAATGAAAGCGTTGAAAAAAAAAAGAATTATATTTGTCGTTTGTATCAACAGTATTATAAACCGCTTCCCATGACTCCTGCATCAAGTAATCAATGAATAATTTTATTTTCCTATTTGTAAACAATCTAGTCATACGTGTATTATTTATTGTGTCGGTGTTCGCATTTCTTGTAATGGTAAGAATTTGACATCGTGGTCACTGTATCCTAAATCTTTTGTTTCAACTTCATATCGAGTAGTAGTTTTGTTAATTATAATTTGATCAATTACCTTCGTCGAATTTTGTGTGATCCGTGTAGGTACATTAATTGTAATATCTAAATTGAAGGAATTAATTAAATTATACTTTTATAATAAATTAATAAATTAAAACTTTTCTTTCTCACAAATAGACCAGAAAATCAATGTTAAAATCTCCGCATACAACAATGGATTCAAAAGAGCTGACTTTGTCATACGTGTTACCTCCAGTTTTTCTAAGAACAAAATATAATTTGCTGCTCTCTTTGTTGGAGGTCTGTAGATGCAATGTAATATCACTTTTAGCGAAGTAAGATGTTCAAGAGAAATTTCGAAAACATTTTGAACGGAATACACATTTAATTCCGTCAAGGAGATAGAATCAATATTTTTTCTAACGTAAGTACATGAACCCTCATATGTAGGACCTTTATGCGATTCTCTCTCTCTCTGCAATAAAAGCCTGCGAGGTAAAAGTTTGGAATTTGGAAAATGCTAAGTTCATTAGGAGATAATCAATGTTCTGTAAAACAAAGAACATCCATTTGATTTAAATCGCTCTGTAGAGCTGCCTCGATAAACTCAGTTTTATTTGAAATGGATTGAACATTATGGTGCAGTATGTTTCTTTTGCAAGTACCTACCCGAATATTTTTCTGCTGTATCTGACTGTAGTTGCTATATATTTACTCCATTTTTACCTCGAGTGCGTGGTCGAAGGTTGTAATGTGTCCCGGCAGTGACAGGTCATGAGGAAAATGGAGCATCAGGTGCAGATGAATTGGTAGTGTGAATGGGAGAAACGGGAGTAGGTTCAGAGGAAGAGGCAAGAGGGTTCGAAAGGAGTGGGGGTGGAGAACATAAGGAAGGTGAAAGGGATGGATTTTTGGCAGGAGACTGCGTAGGACTGGAGTTGATGATGTATTGTGCAAGCTTGTTACCGACTGCATGAAGACCATGCCGGGTGAAGTGTTTGGCTGAGAGGAAATTAATTAAAAAATGTGTGACATTTGTTTCTCTCAGTTGCAGTTTTAATTGTTGGTTTGCGTGCTTAATCTCGCTGCATAGTGTTGGTCTGTTGTACCAGAAGGGCAGAGTCGAGACTACAATGTTAGTATTTTGGGTGGCACATTGTAATTTGTTTACATGTTGTTCAGGTGTTAAGTTACCGCCCAAGTCAATGTCATTCTGCCCTTCTATAATAATGACTATGTACTGATTGGTCAATGTCTTTGTGTGGGTGTCCAACTCTGCAGTGACATCTGCAAACCTCCTGTTTTAATTTGTTGCGTCTACCATTTTGATGCAACGTGTCTCCAAGCCCGTTAAGGGGCGCTGAGCGCTTTGCGCTGGAGAGTAATCCTCCATTTCATTGCGCACTTGTGCAGCAATCCTCTATTACCTTTCTGTCACGTCGCGTCACGTCGCAGTCAGTAGTCAAGAGGACTGCCAGGCAGCATCTCCGCGTACGCGCCTCCTGCTACGCGCTCCTGCGTCACTTCCCAGCGGCCAGAAGTTTAGGACACTTCACAAGGGTTGGACTAGCCCTAGTGAAACAGCCAATCTCGTTTTGTTAGAACAAATTTCACATGAGATTCGACGGTAATCGAACCCGGACCTCAGTGGTGAACGGCTAGCGACTTCGCTATGTGCCACGAGCGAGGCCGTTAGGTTTGAAAATAGATGAGACTGAGAAGTTGGAGGGTAACTTCCTACTGAGAATGGAGGAAAGATGGCGGCCATGACTGTCAGCTAAAATAAGTACCTGTTTTTTAGGCTCAGTAGGAATGTCTTTGTTTTCAAGCGAGCTAGGAAGCGCAGCTTTACGTGTTTTGGTTTTGACGCGCTTCCTAGCCTGTTTGCGTTGGTTTGTGCATGTATTTGTCGATGGTAGAGAAGGGTGTTGAGGATCAGGAAGGCGAGGAAAACCTGTTTGATAATCTGAAACACTAAATTTGTTTTGAGTTGTGACTGGATGCGTTGTCTGTGTCTTTTGTACAGTCACGGGTGCACGGTTGGTATTATTTGCGGTGTTGCCGACTTGTACCCAACCGTCTGTGTAGAGAACGACCTCTTCCAACCTTCGGATATGTTGATCTAAATTATTGTTTACGTGTCAGAAGGCTTTCAAAAGGTCGGCTTTGAGAGTGTATAGAGTAAAAAGAGTATAACGAGCAGTAGCCATGTCAAAAATGCGTTTTAATGTACGTGACAAAAATTAAAATAAATACAAGAAAACCCAGAAAATAAATATGAGCAACAAGAACCTCGCATAATTGAAAACCAAAATGTAGATAAAAATGCGTGTTTAGGAGTAATACACTTTTAACTTCCAATTTCTCTTCCTCCATTTCATGGTTGTTTAAATAATATTGCTCACATCGTTTCTCGAATAAGAGTTCTAGTGTCAAGAACACGAAACACGAAAGTAGGGGCAGATTCCACTGCTCTTTTCTTGGCAGCGGCATTCGCTGTGAACCCGGACTTGGGCTTGCCGTGAACGGCCGGAAATTCAAAATCGATTACAAAGTGGAGGTAGTATATGAAATATTCAGGTATGCAGAACGCGGTTTAGGCGCGTCGGCGGTAACGATCTGCATGCACGCGTCCGGAGGCGGCAATTTCTAGAAGCAGCCGCGGTGGCCGGGACGGAGGCTGGGCCGCGGCGGCGCGGCGCGGCGCGGCGCGGCGCGGCGCGGCGGCCCAGGAGGGGCAGGGGGCGCATCGGGCGACCGGTGAAATCTGCCGGCCTTCGCCGAAATCCCCTGCAGCGAGGACCCATCTCTCTATCACGGAGCAGGTTTCGCGCGCGTTGCATAGGGCAGGGAGCAGGGTTTGACGTTCCCCAGTGGGAAGATTTTAGTTTAAAATTGAAGTTCGATATCGATCGTTTTAAAGCGTGCAAGTTTGTGAGCTGTCACAATTCAGTAAAACCCAAATACTGTTGATTTAGAAATAACGTAAAATTTGCAATGATTTGTGCATTTGGTATTTTTATGGTCAAATAAAGGATAAACACATTCCAAACTCATCGACTGCAAACTGACAAGAAAAGGAGGTTAGATAACAATTTCTAGTATCTAAATGTTCTAGTTTTTCAATTGATGGACTTTAAAAACATTGAATTACAAAACGAGGTGCCATGGAAAAAGAACTAGTGGCACAGCAGTTAGCGGAATCACACTCTATATTACGTGCTAAGGAAAAATGGTTGCTTTTATTTACCATTTATAAGAAATCTACCCAAAACCTGTGAGTGTGTTACTGATAGAAAGGAAATTTCTTCCTGGCCCGCATCAAACAAATTTAAGTCGAAGAGATGAGAAGATCGAAATTTATGATTTAAGGGAATTAGACGCCCTTGCAACCCGCAACACACGTTACATTGCAACATGCTACGATCGTGCACCACTCGAAATCGACGCGTCTTAGACCCTGAAAGTCACATTTTCGTGACCCTGGGACCTTGTTTATGTTTTATATGCCGCAATCTTTACAATGAGACATGTTAGAACGTTCTATTGCCCTTTCTGAGGGTACTCCCACTTCGAAGCGAGGTATTCAAACGTTGGGCTCCAAATAGAAGCTATTATCACTTCTAAAACAACGATTTACGATGTACGGCATGTTCGCATGGGTCCAGTGGTGCTTTTGTTTTTTGGAAGATGTCAACTCTCCCTCCCGTGTCCCGACCTCCGAGGTCGGGCGGCGCGTTATGGCGCGCGGCGCAGCCGAAGGGCGTGCTCGCCGCCGTCACTCACCGCAACGCAGCGTGGGGCAGCACTGGCGGCGGCGGCGCAGCAGCACGCAGCCGGGCGGCGGCGGGTCGGGCAGCGCGGCGCACACGCGCAGCTGGCAGCGCAGCGAGCCGCGCGCGCACGAGCAGTTGAGGCAGGGCTCGCGCGTCGCCACGGGCCGCCCCTCGGCGTGCAGCCGCCCTTCGTACCAGCAGCCTGCGCACACCGGAGCGGAGCGGAGTGGGGCGTGGCACGGCAGGGCACGACAACAGGACGATCGATGTTAAATGATATATCGATCGAAATTCGTCGATGATTTTAAACATCGATATTTTAAAGCTGGCTTAGTAACCTCTGACGTTAAATTTGTGCGCAATAAAATTTAATGTGACAGTGACCAGGTATATTAATTTAATTTTAAAGGTTATTTGGAAACAATGTTAAAACACGTCTCTACATTTTCGAATTACGCAGGACATATCAAGGTATCAGGATCATCTCGGGTGAGGGATAGTCTGCTTCATGAAGGCAGCGCAAACGCGTTCGTGTGGTACGAATACTTACACAGTGGTATCATTAGTTATTATTTCATATTTTAAGTTTAACAAAATTGTGATTACAGAAATTTTTCATTCAAGAACGAAACATTGTAAACGTAAAAACATCGACTTCAATACACAGATGCCCAAACGTAGATATTTTTTCTAGACACATCGATATTTTGAAATAATCGACATGGAGGTCTCATCCCTACTTTGAATGGGAGTCTTTCATCTGCTCCGGAGAGATTCTATCCTATCTCGTGTTTCACTGACTTCCGAAGGTACCCACAGACTTCTAATTTTGCCCGTTCGGCGTCTCGTGTTTACCGCTCCACGGCTATGTGCCTCCGATCCCCAACTTACTACCGCTCATCCGTCTTTTGGCTCAGGAGGGGGAGTGCGATGCTACCTGGACTATTCATGTCTTTTTGGATCATGGTTTCGCACCTTCATTATACAGTCCTCCACGTTCATGCATCCTGAAGAATTTCACGAACGAGGATTTCGCGATCGTTTTGCCCATCAGCGTGTTGTTGCAGACGCATGTGTTTATCTGGACGGGAAATACGGTGCGGATAACGCTGTCATGAACGCAAACGTATGCCCTCTTCTACACGGATGACATTTGGGCAAGCAAAACAGCGTACTAAGTGTCCTGGTAGTTGAGTGCTTTCGGATCATGGAGCCGTCAATGCTATGTAATACTTTCTGTTTGACAAGATTTAGGGTATGAGAGTTAAACCTTGTCTATTTTACTTGTGATGGCCTGAGAGTTCATAAGTGAGGAAAGGCATTGCACAGAGCTAAAAATAGGACATTGTTTAATAAAGTATTGCCATTGGATATCATCCATAAGCACCTTTTCTTTAGAATGCGATTCGTTGGCAATGACTTCTTTTATGTAATATTATATCTCGATGAAGAGGCGAATTTCACTCTAATTAAAATGTGAATATGTGTGAATAATTATAAGCATTGCATAAAGTGCAACGACTTCATTAAATCTTTATTAATACATTTTTCAGAGGTCATTTGCTGTACTGGTTTGTTCGGGAAGCTCAGCATGTTGCCGGTCGTATTCAGCGTGTCGAACCCTTAAAGTCCAGCAATTTTGAAACCATTTATGTAGTCTCGTTATCTCCTCGAAACATCCTATGACGTCTCTCGCAATTCGTGCGAAGTAGACACAGGCCGCCGCAGCCAGAAGACAATGTTGTCGGCGTCTTTCTACGTGGGCTTTAATTTGATTCACGGAAGCCCCGGGGAAGCCCCGTGCGCTGGTCTCGAGGGCAGACACCTTTTCTTTCTTCGCTTAATGATTCAGCGGCAAGGCTTGGAACGTAAGGCTCCCGCCGTGCCGCACTGCTCCGCACAACGAGGCGCAGGCAGAGGCCAAGCGATTAGAAGCGGCGACTTCGATATTCCTGGGAGAGGCGGCTGCGGGATTCCCTCGCCATCTCGGGCGCGGGGCCGTCTTGGAAGCGGCGCGGCGCTCTGGAGGCCGAGGCCCTGTTTCCTCTTCTCTTTCCAGAATTTTTTTTCTCGCAGCTCTGATTCTTCCTTGGTTTTCATGTTGTTCTTCCTTTTTGATTTCGTCACTTCTTTCAGAATAATTTTTTAATTTGCGTTCCTTTTGACTTCTTTCAGATTTTTTGTGTCATTGTTTTTCTGAACGCAGAACATTTTTTGTTCGTCAGTTTGGTACATTCAGATATTTATTTCCAATATTGAGAACTATCTAACTTTGTAAGATTGAGCTTTTGTTACCTTTCTCGATAATTTTAAAAATTAAATTTCAGTCGTTAGATTTAATAATATCTAGAAATCCAGTTTGTAAAAAAAAAAGTAATAAAATATGATTCTCCGTCAGTATTCCTCCTTAGTCTTTGAGAAATGACAATGCTTTTCAGATGATTTAGGAATTGCAGGTAAAGATGTCCGTGGGCAACATGGGCGTGTTTTCGTCTCATCGCTAAAGTATTGTTAACGAATCTTGTAAATAACTTTTTACCTCCAACACGGAATCAGGATCAAGTGTTTCTCGTCTTCAAGTGATAGATAGTATATCATTTCAAATAGAATGATTATTTCTGAACATATAAATGTAAGTGTTATAGTAGCTGGGAACCCGCTGACAGGGTACTTGTTCGTTAGAATATTTTCTGGGAATTAGTTTTACGAAGTTTAATTGAGTAATATCTATAATCTTTTATTAGAACTTAGCAGTTGAATTGCTGCAAAATGTATTTACATTTTCTAGATTTCTTTTTTATTCTTGCCTTTGTGAGTATTCATATGTAAGCCTAATTCCTCTAGCTAAGTATGTATTAATGGTGCTTCAGTGATGCATACACTATCGTTCTATCGAAAGGGATAAAATGAGGATTGATTTGACCCTGTGGCATTGCTTGGTAGGACTCGGCAACTTACTGCTTTAGGATGTCTATTGGAAATGGTGATAATCATGCATTCTATATTAAAAACAGGAGATCTTAGGGCGTTTTAATCTTAAAATAATTATTGATTTAAACTGATCGATTTTAATATATAAATAAATTGTATTGTATTTCATTGTACTACAGAAATGTTTCTATAATCATTTTAACACTTTGAGGAATGGCAGACACTAAGCTTAAGCGCTTGTAGTCGGAAGCTACGCTAATTAATCTTCTGACCTCTTTTGTGTACCCACGTTGCCATCTGTTGATATAATTAATTTAAAATATTTTATAAAAATATAGTATGCCTTTTGGTATGTGTATGAATCACATTTGTGTATTTTTAGCGGGTATTTAATCTTTTATTGGTAAAGATAGTAGATTCTGAGAAAATACTGGGTGTCGTGCTTCAGAGAATAGTGAATCTCTGCACAGTGTGAAACACAACAGTGAATACGAGAAGAAAAGGTTGTGAATTCGTACAAAAGACATTAAATTGGAACCCTACGAACATCCGCTAATTCACACTTACGATACGGAAATATCGGAGTATACCAACGGATGTATGAGAAGGCACAGCCAGTGGGTAGAAGGAAACGACTTCAGTGGGTCTACGGTCTGCAACATATGTGCCGCATATTCGCCACCGCATCTCCCTAAGCGGTAAAATGATCCAAGATCACCACAGGATTACGGGCTTCAGCGTCAAGTTAATGCGGGCCGCTACAGACGTACGGGTGACTCTGAAGTGGCGGCGGGGTGTGCGTAAGTGTCCCAGGGCAGAGAGCGTTTGTGTAAACTGAAACGGGTTAACCGAAGTTTAAAACCCAATGATGATTTTATATCGGAGTACCATGTTCCAGGTGGCTCTTCGGGTACTGTAGCTTTACAATAATAGAAGGGTTTTTCTATTGAAACGGCAGAGTATGCTGTTGTTGTTAAACTAATTCCACTAGCAGGCGGATGCGAAACGAAATTCTAACCAAAATGAAAGAAGTTCTAACCAAAATGCTGTGTCGAGCCAGAATAACAGCACACACTGGATTGCAATTCAAGACTCTCATCAACGTAGAGCAAAAACTCAATGCAAAAGGTTCTGAGCTCATGAAATGTTAGCGCATTATTACCCCGTATGTTTCATCTAGTGTACTCTGCGCCAAGATAGTCTATTGGCGTTTGGGGGAAAACTGTCAGGAAAACACCCTCAGTTAGCGCGGAGTGGCACGGCGCATTCGATCTCGCTCTCTTGCGCCTGGTCCCTCGCCAGGAGCTTCTTTGTGTGCCCGCCCCGTGCGAAGCGGACCGGCCGCCCGCGCCGCCCGCGCCGCTCCCGTCCAAGCGATGACGTTTTGCTCTTCTTCGCGCTGTCAAGCAGCAGCAGCAGCGGCTGCGGCTGCGGCTGCAGCGCACTCACCTTGGGGCGTTGGGCTGTGCAGCGGAGGCTGCGCGCCTGCTCCCGGGGGACCTGCAACACACGGAACGCAGCGGCGCGTCAGACACATTGCAGCCTCGGGTGCGAAGGAAGGGGATACGCGTGGGGTGTATGCCGCCTGTTGGAGACAAATGTTACGAATATTATTTTATAGCGGTTTTGATTGACGAGTTCTGGAATGCAGCTGGAGCCGTAGTTGTGTATGTAGACCGAAGTCTAGCTGCAATCCAACAAGTAGTTTTGTGACATTTTAATAGTTTTCTTCTTACCAGAAAAAAATATTTGTAATGTGTGTTCTTTCCTTCCATCGCCTATAAAAATAATTAAGTCTTCGGTGCATTTTGTAGAGGAAAAACGGCAAAATTATTGGTAGGAAATAGTGTGGAGTTTACGACATTTGCATCATAGAAATGGATTTGAGGCGTTGTTTTGTCGTAAGTTTTTATTTCTCCAGAAAGGTTTTTCGGTCGTAGTGCGACCATCTTCAGTGCTACAAATAATAATAATAATAATAATAATAATAATATACTAAATTACATTTTTTAAATCAATTACAATATATCATTATGAAAAAATTAGAATTTAAGTAAATGAGAAAATTGGAATACAAAATTTGAATATATAAACCTAATTTTGAATAAGGAGTTCTTGAAATAACGGATGTACTTTTCTAAAGTGAAGTACAATTAAAATAACATAGTGTAGACAAATATATAAGTGGATAAATAAATTGAAACGTAAATATGTTATATATTTATTGATTTGCACAAGATAATATATTAATTGTTTACATGATCAGTTTGCAATTTTTTGCTTTTATTTGTATTTTGCATAGAGTAAATATTTTTTAGTATCGTTT
The DNA here is from genome assembly GCA_011170035.1 of Teleogryllus occipitalis. Taxonomy (NCBI): domain Eukaryota; kingdom Metazoa; phylum Arthropoda; class Insecta; order Orthoptera; family Gryllidae; genus Teleogryllus; species Teleogryllus occipitalis. The sequence continues at coordinate 320,532 of BLKR01000398.1, read as the reverse complement.
ATAACGTTTGCATTCAACTTTGAGTCCTTTAAAGTTTTTTAAATAGATCGTAATGTGTATCGTTTTCTTTTTTTTATTTTCTATTATATTTGCTTGAACATGTACATGCAAATAATAGCAATGATACAATTTGTTAAGTGCACCTGGGTGTAGCATCCTCTGTCAATCGTTATTTTTGTTCAGTTTCAATGATCTCGTGTGCTAAGATGGCCCTTTGTTCGTGCATGGGCAGTAAACATATCTTTACTCCTCCCCCGAATATCAAATAAAAATTGTTCGTATAGCTTTTATCGTAATGTATTATTATTATTATTATTATTATTATTATTATTATTATTATTATTATCACCAACATCATTTACATAAATACAATTTAACTTATTATTCATATGGTATTAAAACCCATTCAATTGTTTTCACATTTTTTGTCTGTCTGGGATAATCTCTGAAACGGCTAAAGCGATTATTTTAAATTGAAGAGTACTAGATTGTTTAATGAGGCATAACTAGTTATTATTATAATATTTGTGGTCAAGTCTCCAAAATCAACAGATAACTCCCTTTCACAGAAGATCATACTTGAACTGTATTTTACTTAATATAAATTTAAGAAACTTTTAGTTTTGTTTAGAAAGGTACATTACACAGAAATATGGTAATCCGATTTAGTTTGATGAAGATTATTATTATTATTATTATTATTATTATTATTATTATTATTATTATTATTATTAAATACTTTGTAGATAGTTTGATACTATTTTAGGAGAGGATATTGTGAGTTATTTTGTTTAATTTTTGTGTTGAAGTATTTAAATGAAACGGATTTAAAAGTGATTAAGTTGAGAACATTGTATCGTATACAAATAGTGTGTGTGTGTGTGTGTGTGTGTGTGTGTGTGTGTGTGTGTGTGTGTGTGTGTGTGTGTGTGTGTGTGTGTGTGTGTGAAGCATGTTAAAAGAGGAGTACATGAAACTACTCTAGGGTCTTAGAGCGGAATCTAGGAATCAGCCTGTGATGAATATAGTTGGTGAAGGTGCATCTATCATGGAAACGCTTCGTGTGAATGAAGTTCAAACTTGCGTGGCTTTGGAAAACCAATTATAACAAACAACTTCGATTTGATTAGTTGCGAATCAAGGCCATTAGACGAGAAAACTGGTTGTTTTATCAGTTACAAAGCAGCGCCCAATTTCACTTAATAGCTTGGCCGTGTCCGTTTCATGGCTATGCTAACTGAAACATTAATTTGGAGGCGGGCAGCCTCAGATTGGGCGACCACCGCCACCGCCACCGCCACCGCCGCCGCCGCCACCGCCGCCGCCGCTGCCGCCGCCGCCGCCGCCGCCACGGCATCCGCCGCTGTCCCTTTCCACTCGTCGATAGTTGGACTACCGCCTTGAGAGATCCCAGTGGCCACTATAGGTCTCATTGACCCACAGAAGTGGACTTCAGCGCCTCGGCCTCGCCGAGACAGATGCTACATGGTCCCAAAAATGTTCTTTGATTTTTCATGCTCTATTTCATCGGTTTCGTGTTCAATATACCGAAATCACTTTCATGTGTTATAGCCATAACTGATGTTTGATTGATTGATAATTTCGCGTTTTCAGGCGCGTCAACTGCTGTGGTCATTAGTCCTGCAAGTGTAATGCGTATTTTATCGCGGGAGGTGGCGGTGTTCTTTCCCCGCTGGATAATGAGACCCGGCGTCGGCTTGCGGAGTTCTCCCGTGCAGGTATCTCGTTCAGCGGGGCACCGCCCCAACCGGGACCAGCTCTAGGCTCCCGACTGGTCTTCGATGTGTGTGGTAGTGTAGAGCATGAAAATGTAAGTGTGTGTAAGTAGGGTGTGAGGATAGGACAAGGAAGAGAAATGAAAGATCGTGCGCGGTCCATGGCCCATTTGTTAGGATACTGTTCGCAGCCGGTCACTAGAATTCTCCTGTAGACAGTGGCTGAATTCAGCTATGTAGCTGTGTAGTGTCGAGAATCCTGGCACCATGGAACTCGAACCCAGGACCCGGGAACCCAGGACCTTCCGGTCAGAGGCACTACAGTGACCTCAATTGATGCCCTGAACCACTGTAGCCGGTTGCTAATGGGAGAGATCCTTGCTTGGAATCCCAATAATGGCGAGTTTTTGACTTTGGGTCCAACATCGTGTAGGCTAAATGACCCGTTTTAGAATACAAGAACTCGATTTTTCTGGTCAATTACTTACATGTTTTCCTTTGATGAATTCCATTCGGATGTGAGAGCAGTATAGGATTGTTGATCATGCAATCCTATTCACACTTTTATATTGACTAATTTACCCACGGTTCTGTGGGCTTTCGACAGTCCTATTATGGGTAAACAGATTCTGATATTGGAGTAATGGTGCGTCAGGCAAAATGTTAGAAGATCAATATAGGCACGTAAGTAAACTGCCTTTAATATGTTACTCTTCGTCTCCAAACACAAGCGTATTTCGTTTCATCGCTTTCTATTTGTGCTCTTTAAGTAACAGCGTGATCCAGTAGAACATTCATCTGTCGAGAATTTGTGAGTTTGATTGACATTTTATGACCGCGTAGGAAGAAAAGAAATAGGAAACTTAATAGACTCCCGAGGGCGAAAAATCTGAATCTTTTCCATTTTGTATTGCATATTCATATCTGAAATTTACTGTTTAATTCGGAATGCAATTCATGTTCTTTGGTAGGTTCTATTAATTAAAATTCGTTCTTGTTCTGGGAGAGTGACCTTCTTTGAATACTCCTTAGAATTTCTCTATTCTCATAGGAGGAGCTGCAGTTGTAATCCTAGTGCGAAAGATGGCAAGATCCGAACAATGCCTCCTAGTTACTGCCCGATTTCTTTAACCAGTTTGCATTTGCAATTTACTTGAACGAATCACTAATACTCGCCTGGTCTGATTGCTACACAACAATGTTACATGCTATATGTCAATATGTTTTCCGAAAACGCCGATAAACTTTCGACCAGAAGTTACGTATACCACCCAGATTTCACTGCGTTTATATTAAGGCACCACCTTATAGTCATCTTATTCGTTAGAGAAACGGCACATGATACTCGAACGTTCGTGACTCTGGAGACACGAAATTCTTTCTTAACCTGCGCATCTGGGGGCTCAGACGTCAGCTCCAACTGTTTTTCTAAAGTTTTCTATGACTAAAACATTCCGAGCATGTCTAGACTATAAACTACTTAGCAGTCATTTACTGGGAAATGGAGTTCCACTAGACTCAATCCTCAACGTTATTCTTTTTACTTTGCCCTAAACGGAAAATATTCAAGGTAACCAGTGAAACGTTACTATTCGTTGATGACTTTGTCACCTACTGGTCATCCAAAGGCAAATCAAACTAAGCTTCAATAGATTGCTCGAACGGAGCCTTCTACTGACCTCGACTAATAGAGAGAATATTCTGTCTTGAGAATATACTTCCTAAACTGCAATCCGGAGCTCACAATTCGAGTGTATACGCGGATACAATAAAACTTCGTCGGACTTTTATTTGATAGAAGCATATTACATGACATGCCCTCTTTTGGGAACTTCCAACACAACCATAAACTTTTCCGAACACTTGGAGCTGACCGCATTTATCTTTTTAGTAGGTATAGTGCGCTCAGCATATCAACCCTAAAGACACTACAAAAGAGGTGAATGGGAAAGGATGGAGTAATTCTAATACTTTAAACACTACACTAGGTTTTTTTTATCGAGAATCCCTTCGTGTAAGTAAAAGAATAGGTAATATGGCAATAGAGATTATTGATAGACGGTCCTTCCCCCTGAAACCTCTAAGGAATTTTTGCAGTGCGGGCATTCGCATATCAACAGCTGCGAATAATATTAGGCAAGTGGACTGCTTTCAGACGGAAGCTGGTGAACCCTGCGTAAAAAGGAGACTAGCAACATAATTGAAGCTTTGGCGCAAAGATATCGGACCTCTCGAACCACCCATCTTTCGAGGCTGTGCTTTGTCCTGGCTGCAGACACCACTACCCCTTCCGAACATCCTTACCCCAATCTTTTGGATGGTTGGTTGATTCTGGGCGCGTCAACAGCTTAGGTCATTAGTCCCGTACGTGTAGTGCATGTTTTCCCTTTGGAGATGGCGGTGATCTTCCCCCCCTGGATGGCGAGATAAGGCGCCGACCTACCGTCGGCTAGCGGGCTTTCCCCCTAACCAGGACTCTCCCACCAGCGGGAACACGCTCTAAGCTCCCGACCTGTCTCTTGGAGTATGTGGTAATACATTACCACGTGCATGCTAGGTCAGTTTGTGTGTAAGGGGAGAGATAGGACAAGGAAGAGGGAGGAAAGATCGCGCGCGGTCCGTGGCCCGTTTGTTAGAGTACTGCTCCGGCATTCGCCTGGTGTTGATCGAAAAAAAACACAGAAAACACTACTACTTTCATTCAAGTATGAAAAGATTGGCGAAAAAATATCAAGAATTGGCGAAAAAGTATCAAGAATTGGCGAAAAAATATCATCCAAGTCTACAATATTAATATGGGAGATATATAGTGTATGTAAGTTATTGCGGCACTAGTTGAATGTGGCGTTGTCGACGCGTTTATTGTTTTGGAAGTATTTTCATGTGTTGAAAATTTCTTTCATTCTTGATTTCTTTGATGCGTACCTTTGTTCAAATATGTTCTTACGGTATCTGGCATTGGACTTAACAATGAATCGTAGTAGCTGATAATGTCATACTCCCCTTCAAAAATTCCCAACATCTAAAGGCTTTATATGTTACCTCCATACGGGATATGAACTGGTAGTATTGCAATTTCAAAGTAATAATTCATCAATAATCGCCGTAAAGAATCCTTGGAAGGCATTAATGTGAATACAATTTAGTGCAGTTACGTTTCTTACAAGTTTCGTTAATATGCATAATAATGCACAAAGATCACCTGCAACCTGTTCTTCTGGATTATTCTCTAATTCTATTATAAGACCATTCTCAATTAGTTCCGAAAATTCTATCGCAAAATCTTCTACAACTACATTTGATTCTTCCCCGGATTTGCTTAACACTTCCAAATTTTTTCCGTAGTTTTTGTAGAGATTAAAACTCTGCAAACATTCTAATTTGTGTTTACTTCCACTTCTGCAATTGCACTATTAATCGTTTCGTATGCGAATCTAATAAAACATTAAACGCCGACTATTTTGTATGTTTATGTGAATAAGGTGTTAGTTAAGTTTAATAAGAATAAGTTCTGGGTCACATTTATTTGAAAATCGGCATTTGTACTCTTAAAAACGTAAATGTGAGAACTTTCATTCATTCTCTAACATTACTCGCGATTTTGTTTCCTCCGTATATACTTGAAATTCTTCAAATTTAATAAGTTCCAAGGCAATACGGTTTGTAGGATTTTGCATATTTATTTTAAAAAAATATAGTACTAGGTCTTATGGATAACTTAAAATGAAATATGCCGCGCGATTCACTCTTTTGTTAAAATTAATTTCACTTGTTCACTTAAAGATGTCAACAGTGTTGCCAACGTCTTGAAAGAATATTATGGCGTATTGAGCGAAAAATGTCTTTGTACACTGGACTTTAATCAACTCCACCTACATAGATCTATTTAGGTGGCGGTGGTTTAACTCCCGACTTGCTCATTAAGATCGCAGAGCCAAAAACACGCAAAATCACGTTTTTGGAAATTTCTTTGTATGTTCCGGCCGGATCCGAAAACAAATGATAATTTCTCTATCAGGAAACCGAGACGCGTCGAATGACACCTCATGTGACTTGATTGATGCACGGGAAATGGTCTAGCCGTGAGTGACGGAAATCACACTTATACACATTTGCACACTCGAGGAGTTTCTCAAATACTAGGAATAGTATAGGAGTTATGTGTCAAAATTTTCAAAAACTCCACAAGTTACAAATAGAGTGGAAAATATGTACTATTGTAGCATCATTAGCTTCAGATAGGTTTTAAGAAAAGAACATGTGAAATTTGTCAAACTAACGTTGGAAACGTCTTCCTGACTTTCCCTTGTGTCCCTGTGTCATTCATTTCTTCCTTGTGTCAAGAACAGAACATGGGCCGCGTAAAAAAATGTTTAAAAAATTAATCAACATTAATTTTTCGTCAAAACGATTTCGCGTGATTATTTTTACTTAAAGTTATTCTGTGTTCCATTGAAAAGCAGTTTTGAGCAAACTTTATGGCAAGAAATCATTGAGGATCGTTATTTCTTACTGTGTACAGAAATAATAGTATACTATAATGTTGGGATGAGCGAAACAAACGCTTCATACGAGTATCAAATAGAATAGAGAACAATAGAACTAGCTTCAGATGTTCTAAAGCTGTTAGGTTAAATGTAGTGGAGAGCCAGAGGGCGCGTGAAGATTGGGGTATTCCGGCTACGGAGCTGGCCTTGTTGTCTGGCCCGACGGGCGAACACGCGGAGGCGGCGGGTGCTGTAGTGAGTGTAAGAACCACAACCGGCTGGGCGCTGGCCAAATCTCCCAGACAGGTGGACGTCGACCGGGCTGTGGCGGCGGCGGCGGCGGCGGTGGATGAATATGCAACAGGCCGGAGTGACTGAAGCGAGAGAACTCGAAAGAGAAAGAGTACGAGAAAAAACACGGCTCACGTGTCCCGCGGTGTTGCCTATCTTGTTTGCCCGTTCTGCTTCTCACACGCGGCCGCGGCTTCTCGCTCTTGTGTTGCTATCCGTCCTTCCCGCTCTCGCCCTCCGCGAGCGAACTCTGTGGTTCAGCCGTGATGCGGCGACCCGGGGTTCGCTTCTTTCTACGCCCACGGTCCTCCTCATCGCCGTTCTTTTCGCAGCCGCCGTCTCCTCTTCCTCCAATGTACGCTGCTCTTTTTCTCACTCACAAGCCTTTTGCTAAGCAAGTTTTTGCATCGTGGTGTACGTCGTACGCGTTGTCACCCGCGGTTTCTTCTGCTGTCGCGGCCTGCGCTTGCCACTTCCAGCGTACGACGTCGCGATATTTACTGCCCCAGTCATTCTTTCAAGGTCCTTCATTCATTTTTGCTTTTTTTCCCCTCCGAGCCTCATTCATTTGCAGGTGTTTCAAGCGGCGCCGCCGACAATGCGAGTTTTAGTGATTTTGTTGTTCTTTCGCGAGGTCATCTAATGAACTGCGCGCGAGGCTGTTGATGTGCTGCGACTCGTTTGCAGATAACCCGATCTTGCTTTCGTTTCTTCTGGCGGGTCGTTTTTCTGGGTCTGGTTTCGTGTGGGATTTTTCCACGCATGGTGGAAATGATCTTAAGTTATCACAGGGGAGGCCGTTTTGTTTCAGTCATTCGAATTCGATGTTTGCCGTGTACATTTCATTAATATATTTGTTTTCACTAGAAATGTGTTTTTGCGTCAACCGATTTAACCGTCAATAAACCATTTTTATTATGGTTTATTGATGTCCACGATTTTTTAACTTTGCTGTTCGAAAAATAGCAGAGTTCATTTGTATGAATTATGTATATTTTATGATCATTTTGTGAGTTCTCGAAAAAAATAATAATAATAAAAAAAAGGTAACTAAAAAATTAATCATGCACGAACTCCATGGGTTATATTTTACGTCAAAACAAAACAAAAAACTCTTAGCTCCCGTCAAACGCATAAAATGAAAATATCACGTTTTAGTCTTTGAAAAGTGTAACTATCTAGTTAGCAAATTATGCGAATCGTGTTAATCAAGTGGGTTTACATTAATTTATACATTTATTACGGATACGGTCAGTATTTACTTATTTCCAGACGATAAAAGCACACACTGATTATAATGAAATATAAGTTTCAGGAGAACGTTTCCGCGTAAGTAGGTGTTTATCGTTTTGTGTTTGATTTTGAAAATATATTGAAACTTTTATTGTGTATTTTCACTGTTGTTACCGAAATTGAGGTATTAGCGTACTGTTTGTTCAGTGACGAGTTACTTAATTTTTATTTTCAAACATTGAAAATTTCAAATTTTTGCTTTTATTTTTCTATTTTTATTAGAATAGTTGTTCGGCGAATTCCTTCTTATGATAACGTAGATAACTTAATATCTTTAAAGAGAACTTTCGGGTCATACCGTTCCAATAATGAAGGTTATGACACCAGAGTGGCTTTTGCATCGGTAGTGGCCACTTCAAGTACAGAATTAGAAAAATAAGAATCGGGGACTTCAGACTTGCTTCGAACTTGCAAATCGTGAAGCTTATACTTTCTAGTGGTGAGAATTAGACCGAAGATTATTGTTTATTTCCCCCTTATTTTATACTTAAAGAATAACGTGAATAAGTTGTACTAATATTAGATTGCAATGATGTAACATGAACCAGTAGTTTTTTAAACTTTTCTGGTATCAAACACAGAGTGGTCATTACTGTGTCAAGTATCTGATCGCTACCAACGTTTTGCAATTATTAAGTGACCTCAACTGAAACAAAATCAGGGTTTGGAAGTATTTTTTATATTTAACAAATTAGAAGTTTGCCATTTTTATGCGTGATATCAATTTATAAATTTTGACAAAAACACGAAAATGTTTTTAACTGTGGTAACACTACTACTGCCTTTACTCTGATATTACTTTTGGTATAAATTGTAAAGTGGATTTTTTCTCGAAACCTCAAAAACTATTCAGATTGTCGAATTACATAGTGTGTAGTTATAATCTACACATTCTTTATCAAGGTCGGGTTCAATTTAGCGCTATGACTCGGCTCTTAATTTAACAGTTTTCGTCGAGAAGAAATGTAACACTATATATTCTTCCAGTGATAACAGGAATTCGCATGGGTCTCTTCTGCTATGGAGCTTTTCATTGTGAATTCGTACGACGACTTCATTCAAATCTCCTTTTCTGTTCTGGCCCATCGCTACCCTTGGCCTTGCCTCTTGCGAAGTGAATGGACTTCTAAGAGTTGGCAGACCACTGGGGACATTTATATTGTGGAGACGAAGAGACGGTGTGTTTATTTTTTTCCAGGAGCGTTATCCCTTCCGAGCGTCTTATTTATTTATTTATTTTGTGGAACCGCAAGAGGGTGTTTATTTTTCGCGCGTTATCCCTCCTTATCGAACGCGGCGGAGAACTTGGCGAGCTCATCAGCGACCACACACGCGGCGCGACGGCGCAGGCGCGGCGCTGACTAGAGAACGACGACGGCTGCAGGTTGCGGCACGGCGGCAGCTTCGATCGCCGTGAATTGGGAGCTCAGTCTCCCGAGCATTTGAGAGTTCTTGCAGGAACCGTGACCACCCGCGAACGGATTCTACTTGCCAAGTTGAGGAACTTTTTAAACTCGTCGTTCGTAGCTTTGTTGATATCAACACTTGAGACTCAAGGTGTGCGATGCTGTTCTGCTCGTCTCCAATTATGTAGATTCACAATTCATTTGCAAAATCTGCATTATTCCAATTAATATAGTGAATCAATTCTCTTAATTTAATTACAACTTTTGTTGCGTAATTCGAAGGATGCTGTTAATGCCGCATGGTATGATCCCCTAGTTTCTGTAGGTGTTAGTACTAGTATGAATGAAAAAAGTACTGGTACTGGAATGAAAAAGACAGATATGGAGATGGATGCCTAAAAAATAATTGATATTACTCTCAGATTAGGAGTGCAATTATCTTCAATACAATATCTATTTAATATTGGTGATATAATTTGCTAAATTCCGTTCTCAGTGGGAAGACTAAACCAAACGTATTGAAATGAAAATGATATTTTTCCAAATATCCATTCATTTCCGTAGTTCATCATAATATTAGTAGAAAAAAATAAAATTATGTCCCAGGTAGCCACTGAAGCAAAAATTCATTTTTATCAGTACTCACTATTTTGGTATATCAATAATTTTATTCTTAACGATGCTCTATTTTCATCAGACATCATTACCAAAGAAACTAGCAGTAACATAGCTCAGACCGCTTAGTATGTATAACAGTCAGATAAATTGTAAACTAAAAGTATATTGTTAAAAACCACCACTATTATTTTCTACTAATACTTAAAATATCTTTAGGAAATCAAATTACTTCTGTATATCAAATTACTTGAAGTGAGGTACTCAATGTCCAAATCCTGATATGTTCTAGGATATACTTCACATGGAAAATGGATCTTTTGCCCCATAAGTAGCAAAAAATTCACGTTTATAGAAGCTGCATTGGTTCATTTATTTACGTTTAAAACTACAATGCGATAACGACAACGTCTGGAGCCTTTTACTAGTCCTCTGAGAGCAATAATCCCAATTAAACAAGTCTGAGAAGGTAGGAATCATTCCAATCAATCTGCTCTTGAGTCACATTTTCCGTTGCAATTGCAGTTCATTAATTTCACTCCGTTTCATTCATTTGTTGAATTGTGTTTAATTAAATATGATCATTCTCGAACGATGTTTGTCACCGATATCTAGAATAGTAGATTTTTCCACTGAATACATTTGCAAATAAACTGTGATTTTTATGTCGTGTTATCAAGAACTTGTGATCTTATTGCGGCTTTTAAGCGTTACGAATTAAGATATTATTTCTTTAGGAGCGTCGTTTGTTAAATTACAACTACCGTTTCTGGTTCTCGAGAAATAAATGCCGTACTTGAAATATGCTTTTCATTTCTGTTTGTTGCAAATGCAAAGAACCAAAAGAAAAAAGAAAGAGAGAAGGAAAAAAGGGGAGTGCCCGAGGTGCATAGTGCGCTTTCCGGCGGGGAATCGCTGGAAACACGCCCATCAGATCCGTCGCCTCGGCGCTTTCTCGCGTCGCACATTGTGAACAAATGATGAATGCATGGCCAAAATCCCACATGACTTCGAGTTTTATTTTAAGATAGCTGGTTACCGGATATTGAAATAACGATAAAACTAGTGGTGCTACAACTGCACATACTTTCTCGTATTTTTGTAACTTTTACTGTTTTAGAAAATTCAGTGAGTCCAACAAAAATCGAACCTACGGTGTTTTTGTAAGCGAACTTGGACTATCTGAAATTAACATGAAGGAAAAAATTTGGAGCCTTTTTGGGAATATCTTATTTTTAATATTAACTTTAGTTGATGCAAAATTGTACGAAAAAGACTGTTGCGTTTAAAAATTGTGCATGACCTCATTTACATATGTAATTTTGGATAACTTATGTCATTAAGAAAAAATCTCTACCTTCAAGACACCGAAAAAAGTAACTTTTTTCAATTTTTGAAAAATTGTGCGAATCCAACGAAAAGCACTTTCATGCGTTCTTTGCTCTGTTCGGTAAAAGAACTTGAGGAGTTTTACAGCACATACTTTCTCGCATTATTTCTAAGTTTTGCATTTTTCAAAAACTCTGAGAGTTCAACGAAAGGGAAACCTGTGCCATTTTCAAGCGCTCTTTGCTTGAACCTAGGAAAAAATGTAAAACTAGAGGTGCTAAAACAGCACGTACTTTCTTACCTTTAGTAATGTTTATGTAATACTAATTATCCCACAATTTCTCTCCGAATCTCACAATTTCTCCCCATCTCAGTGAGTATTTTTTGTAAAACTCATTACGAACTGCAGAACATTTGGTAAGAAATCTAAATATTTTCAACCAAATATCAACACAAATTTCACAATTAGAATTGCATATGCAGATAAATCATATCACAACAATGAGACGTAATTCACAGAAATTCAGTTGCTGAGTCACGACAGGGAATGCCATTGTTGCATTCCAGTCTGATGTTACCTGAAGATTAACAACTTTTATTTCATATATTTCAAATAGGTTTCACAGAATTTATAAAAGATTAATTTGTAAACGTATAACAAAAGCTGCAATGTAAGAAATGAACAAATAAATATGAAATAATACCCAAATTCTAACTTACGTAGCATCCATCTGCCTGGAATCACATTTCAAATCATATTACGTTCACGAAGAGCAGAATATACGGAGTGGGCGACTAAGTTTGACGGCAAATTACTAAAAAAATTCTCATGTTTTCAAAAAATTCAACATGACCTTATTTGGAGATCTGTTTTTTATGAACAAAATACATTTTAAAAAATTGTATCTTCACAATTGTAGTTGTAGGAAGACCAGCAAACATTGTTAAATTTTCGAAAAATCAGGCATTTCAACGAACATGAGACCTACACCATTATCTTAATTGTTCTTTACTCTATCTAAAGTGCAAATTTAATAAAAAATGTTGTGCCGTTTTAAACAAACAAAACAGGTTTAAAGAAAATAACAATTGCCTATATTTGACGCAAAATTTCGTCGAAAATACTCCTGTTTTGAAAAATTGAACATGACACAATTTTTAGATCTGTTTTTCGTGATCACATTTCATTAAGAAAATATATTTATCTTCATAATTGTAGTAGAAGGAAGAGGCCAAAAACATTTAGAATTTTTTCAATTTTCGAAAAATAAGAGTTTTCAACGAAAATGAGACCCGAACCGTTCTCGTAAACGTACTATCCAACAACAAAATTTAATCCAACACGAAGCCATTATTATTAAAAATTTTGTAAATGTTCCAGGGGCTTCATGTAAAGTACCCTCCCCCAAATTAAAGTATTGGTTTAAAATTCAAGTGGCCGCGACACCAGCCAGATCGAATATCAAGAATATCAGTTTTGGAGAAAATCGGCTGGACGGTTTACCCACTAGCGTTGTTCAGAGTCAGACGTACTGACGTTTTGCCGTCATTCGATTTTTCGGCATCAAGGATCCACAAAGCATGGATTCTGACTACACCACGTGGTAGAGGATTTTTTTTTCTCTAAATTTAGCAACTCCATTTAGCCACTTTTTCGTTACCAGGGCCAGACAATAAGAGTTTTTCTGCCGAAAATTCGCCGCTTTTCCCCGCAGAATTACATACATTTCTCTTCTAAATGTGAAATTATTTCTTTTCTTCTGTTATTACTATTGTGAATACTATTTAAACAAACATCTAATGCTATGACGGGGAATTACTTTCACTGCTGTTATTAATATTGTTATTTCTACCGTTGTCCTGCTATGCTCACAAATTCTCTCGATGTTAACACCAAATTATTAAATTTTCTTTCAACTTAATTATGGGTTCGACATACAACATATTACTCCTTACCTGTTGCATGTGGACGTGTAATGTATACAGAATCACGATTCCTGGAAGTTCTATTGATTGAAACCAATTATTAGATTGATGGCAACTAATTTGAATTATCAGCAATTTTCAACAATAAAAAATTAAAATTTATTCCTGTATATATTACAAATTCTATTGATCTCATGAGAATTATTTTCAACGTGGAACATCAAAACACCGCACGGGTTTAATATAGTTCGTACGCTTACTACAATATCTTGATAGATGACTTCTTGGCTGACTGGCAGAATGTTGTCCATGGAATCCTCGGTATACCAATTCTCGTGTCCTTGCCTAAATTAAAAGTGTTCCGGAATGTTCTCAACGATTTGCTATTAATATGACTTAATATTTCCCACAAAACTGATACGTGGTCGTGTTTTTTTATCTGTTTCGCATGAAACACCTACTCGCGACTGACTATATGCATCTACTTATTGAGAAATCCTTCCTTCTACGGAGCTACCCTAGTATACATCCCCTCAAAACACGGATTCTATTTTAATTCGAAATTCTAACTACTACATTAATAAAATTTCCAATTACAATTTACTACTACGATTTAAACACTACCAAACTCTCAAACCTTAAACTAATCATAAATTCCCGCCTCACTATCATTTAAATAATACCCAGCCTATGCTGAAAATCTGTTCGCACCTCACCAACCGCTCACGTGTGCTCGCTTCAATTCGTGATTCCATGAGTCCTTTCACAAGATCACGGCTCTCAACGCCCTCTCTACACCTTTTTCATATAATGTGTTTGGGCCCATGTCCATCAGCACTGCGCTATAACATTAAGCATGGCATATCACACTTTGTTGGTCGGTTGTCCTATCAATGCGTATTCTTTGACTTTCGAGTTTGCAAACAATGCTATTATTACTAACGCTGGATGCGGATTCTATCATTTACATGAAACCTGTGGTTCTTGGCTTATCCCATTAAGAAGTATTTTCTTAAAGCGAAAATCATCAAAATTTGCTTTCAGGAGTACCAGGAATAAAGTATGGGAGTCACTCGAAAGAAGGAGAGTGAAGTCGCGTCTCTATGATATGTATAAAGCGTACACAGGCTTTGGAGCATGGAAAGAAATTCAAAGTCGATCAGGAAACCCTACATATTTCGGCAGAGCGTATCACATGCACAAAATTCAGACAAGAATTCAGAAAACGGACGTTGGGAAATATTCATTCGCGAATCGAACTGTTAGAGACTGGAACGGTTTGCTTGTAACAATCTTTGATCCCTTTCCTCAAAGCTGGAGTATATTTAAAAATAAATTAAATTCCTAGATGTTGATTTGTGTATTATTATATCTTTAATATTATTAAATAAGTAATCTCCTTTATACAGTATGTTGTATTATCACTATTATTATTATTATTATTATTATTATTATTATTATTATTATTATTATTATTATTATTAATTATGTGCAGTGGCGTGTAGTGCAGTGTTGTGAAGTTGAGGGTAACGAGTGTGTAAGAAACATATTAAAACTCAATGATTAACTGTATGGTGAGGTGAAGTGAAATGAAGTGTGGTGAGGTGGAGTACTATGGAAGCTTGCGCGGTGAAATGTTTATGTTATTTTGTACAGTTTTTTAATCTCGTAAAATTTTGTATAGTCGTTAAGTTCTGTAATGCTTAGTTAGTGTATTCTGCCACCAAGTTCTTAAAGTTATTCGTAGAATTAGTAATAAATCTAAATCGGTTGATACCATCGACTTGTTGAAACTAACGATAGTATAAGATCAGAATACAGACGTAAATATTTTGAAGATAATGAATAAATAAGTTTTTCTAGAGATTCAATATAAATGGTTATTTCCTTGAATTACGCACAGGGCATTGTTGTTATTATTATGATTTATTACATGCTATTGTTGTAATTGCTTGTGATGTGTTTAAAATATAATGTATCTGAGAGTGGATTCGGCACCCCTATATGGTAATGAACTTTACTGAAAAAGTAAAGCAAATTGAGCTGTTTTTGAGAAAATGTATTTTCTATACATAAATTTGTCTTCTAGCAGAAATTACTGGAAAACCATTCATTTTTTGAAAACGTTGCACATTACCTTTTTTAAAGGTCTGACTTTTTAGAACGATTTCATTTAAGACAAAAATCTACATCATTTCACGTTTGCAATGTTAATTTTTTTTACATTTTCATCAATTTTATTACAATTTCATTTCAACTGGCAAAAATTCGCCGTTTTCTGGCGCATGATTACAGTATTACGGAGTAAGGTCGAAAAAGTAAAATGACATACGTCCGACTTTCGATGAATTATTTTCAAGCTTCGAAAACTGCAAACGTTTTAATTCTTTCGGCGTCTTCTTACAAAAACAATATTGAAGATAAATAAATTTTTTCGATGAAATCTATTGTTCAAATTTATATATCTTAGTAATGTCAGGTACAAGTTTTCCAAAATATAGTAAATCATTTTTTCGCGTATTTTTTAAAAAAACAATATCTTATCACAAACGGTTATAATGTTTTTGTATGGGCGTAACTAAGTGCAGTAAATAACATGAGAAACATTAATTTGATATAACCTTTTCATCATTGTAGAAATCACGACCGTTAATAAGTAGTAGGAAAATCACAGGATCGGTCAATTAATGGATTACACTAGTTTGCCAACGTTTCGGAATATTTTATTCCATCATCAGGGCTAACAACCAAAAAACACAATCACAATAAATACAGACAAACTCTTCTGAACAACAACATACAAAAAACATGAATGAACATACATGTGGAACAATAATTACACCAATAACTAAATAAATAAATACATTATACACCGTATATCTAAAGGATACACACCTTACTAATACATATAATGGTCAACCGTGTTTCTCCACATCACAACTCCAATACAGAGTTGCTGAAGCACCCACGTCCTTAGCAGGTCCGACCATGGCCACGGCCCGAAAGAAAGTGAATGAAAAACCACTGTATTATCAGGACCACGTGCTCAGCAACTCCATGCCGGAACCATGCGTATCCGGTTTCATTATCATATTCATTTATTTATTTACCCTTTTTTTATTATAAAAAATTTTATATTTTTGCATCCGAACCCGTATTACGAAAAAAAACAAAACAATGTTAACAATTATTTGTGTTACTATATTATTAATAAGGTACCCTTAATAGATCTCTTGAGTATTGAGAGAAAATCATAGTATATTACGTACTTCCGGTGAATATGTGTTAATATTTATATTCCTTAATTTCATAGGGTCAGTTATTTGTTGTGTTATTTATTTATTATTATTATTATTATTATTATTATTATTATTATTATTATTATTAACAATCAGAGTACATGTCAACTGGAGTTAGCACACCGTAAACTCTACAATATTTATCAATGGAACCCTCATATGAATGAGGCCATTGACATCATTGCCAACCCAACCAGCCAAATTATTCATTTATTTCATTTATCTATTCATTTATTTATCTCCTTCTATATATTATATTGATTTTAATATTTTGATACATAAATACCTAAAATACTGAAAATATATTGTATATATAATATAGAGCCATATCAACCCTGGCTCGGGTGGGCAAAAATATATTAAAATAATAATAATAAAAAACCAATAAATACATAAAAAGTAATACACTAAAAAATTTTAATAAATGAATAAGTTAGTTGAAACCATCAACCTGAACCCTCAGTATTCCGCCAAAAATTTTGATAACCACCATACAGTACTCACTTCTCATGATCCCATTCACATTAAGCTGTTGAGTGATAAGGTGCAAAATTTATTTTGTATACTTCCAAGATCGTCCATTAATGAATAATGAAGCCAGAGCAAGATACAACTCTTATTTATAAATATGTTTACCTATTCTTCCCGTATCCTACTAGTGCATTGACAGTCCACGCCAACTTTCACGGCCTCAGGGCACAGCATACATTAACATTAATAAATTCACAATTTATATACCAAACATTCTTGTACAAATAATGGCGATTTAAATTTTCTCAATCGCACTCACAATTTTGAGGTTTTGGGCACATTTCGAGATTTTTGTCGCACCGTGCGGCCAGACCACTCGCGCGGGGTCACACTTGACGGATAACGCGTGTATTTGCGTGGAATGCGTGCGCGTACCTTGTGCGATGCACGGACTGCCAGGATGGAGTTTTTCAAAAATGGCCGGAAAATACTACCTGGCACTTTACATTGAGGTGGAGGGAGTCGTAGTCGTTCCGCGTTTCCTTGCATCTAACCATTTGCTTTAGTCGTAGAAAAGGAATGCTTTTTGTCGAGGGTCGGCATTCCCTTACGTCGTAGAGTGTAACATGAAAAGGTGGTTTTGATATTGTTGTTTTGGGAAAGTTGAATAGTTTGGAGGCAAGAAGGCAATATTTTCATGGTATCGTGTTTGTGGAAATTGTCATAGCAGGGTTTCATGTTTCTACTAGTTTACGAAGTTCCTTTTTATTTTCTCATTTACTACGTACTTTGTAGCCAAGAGCCGGTAATGTAATGGTACAGCGGAAAATGTTGTTTTTTTTTCATATTTTATCTCAGAAAATCAATATTCTCGTATCGATCTGGTCGAATTCGAAGCCCTGAGCGTGTGAAATGTATATATTGATGATAGTGATACTTAACGGGTTACTGAATGTGTATTGGGGCCTTAATTCAATTGCCGAAATTTTCTCCAAAGTGTCTCCATGTTTTTGAATTAAATGCTTGCTCAGATAGACCAAAGAACGCTTAAAAATGTGGTGCTGGTCTAATTTTCATTGGCTCTTTGAATTTTCAAAAATTGCAAAATTCAGATTATTTTCGGCATCTTCCTTCACAGAAAATATTGAAGGTAAAGTTTTTTCTTAACGAAAAGAGACCTACATTATTTTTAAGCGATCATTTCTCTTTCTGCGAAAGAAGTAATAAAAAAATATGAAAGTTTTTGAGAACATTTTGAAAATGCTATTTTGGCGCCTGGCAAAGTATCCCCCCAAAATCCCGAAATCAAAATATCCGTTTCAAATTCGCAGGGCCTCCAGTGTGGCCATGTCGATCGGGGAGTATCAAGTTTGTAGAAAATCACATGAATGATTTAGGCCCTTGGGTTGACCGCAGATAGACGAATTGACTGACAGAAGATTTGCCCTAAACCAGTTTTCCCGTATCAAGGACCCACAGAACGTGGATTCTCACTGCACAATCTGTTAGATATGAACTACGTTTAGGAACAAGATTTTTTCACTTTATCGATATCATGTTCCCATAATTAAGAGTTTTCTGGCGAAAATCGCCACTTTCCTCTGCAGGGTTACAGTACTTTCTCTTTACTTCGAAAGTACGTAGTGTGAAGAGAAACTAAAAGTTGCATGTTTAAATGAGGTCATGTATCAGTTTTTGAAAATACTAGTAGTTTGTCCGTAGTTTTTGTTTGAAGTGAAGGGAATGTAAAAAAGAAATTATCGAAAACGATTCAAAATATTTTCTTTATTTTTCTCGAACAGAGCAAAGTACGTTAATAAATATTGTATAGGTGCAGTTTTCGTTGAACTCTCCGAATTTTCGAAAATGGCAATAGTTAAAACAATGCGAGAAAGTATGTGCTATTTAGCACAATTTTCGCAGTAGTATCATATAATTTACTTTATAGTTAAATGAATTCTAAATTTTTGATATACGTTGTCTATGAATTTAAATAAGCAAATTAGAATTTTATTAGAAATTAAATTTAGTACAGTTTTAATCATCAATTTGGCCCGGATTGGATAATGTCCTTGAGATATTTTATATAAAGCCATAAAAAGGTTAGGAATTTCCACATATTATGAAATGAAAAACAAAGGCAGTGTATTGGGAGCACTGTACATTTTACCCAATGAAATGTTCCGTCAGGTTTTTCCTTTTTGACTATCATTTCCAGAATTGAGAAGCTTCGTGAGATTTGGATCCACACGCAATGCAACAGGCTCCGGGTGATGTCGACGACTGAAACGCCGGCGCAGGCGCTGCTGGAAGTTCATAAAGAGGCGGATCGCCGGCCATAAGGTGCTCGCTGGCAGAGTTAAATGGAGGCGGGCAAAATGACTAATGAGACGCGCCGAGTACATGCTTCTCGGGCACGGGGTTTAAACGTGGTCTCAGCGGCAGCCGCCGCTCTCACATTCGGTCGCCGCTGTGCCCAAGCCGCCTCGAACGACAAATGCACGACGGAGGTAACGGTGGCGGACGTTTGAATGACAATAACAGCCATTTGTATTGCTAGTCTCATTCAATCTGATCATCAGCAAGGTGCTCACTGAAAGGGCGATCGTGTGGGAAGAAAACATGTTTTCGTTTCCCAATCCTGCTTCATAATTGAGTGATAATTTTGATGTGTAGGAAACTAGCTGACCTGTTTTCCGAAGATATCACTAGAATGATATATAACTAAGTATATTGAATACTTAAAATTGATAGTCACAAACAATCGTTTTAACGATTACTCAACATAATGTTCTCTAAGCAAGACCAACTGCTTATCCATTTCCCGCGAACTTGCCAAGTCGCGCATGACGCCATCTTTCCGTTTCCATTCTAGCTGCACATTTCAAACGGCGCAAATTTCACAGCCTTTTATTAAGAAAGGAAAGCTGTGATCTATTCAGCATGTAGTGACCTCCACTCCTAATTTTTCTCTGTCTTGGTACCTCACTTATTGAAAATAGTTCACTGGAAAGCCGAGTAGGAGGGCAATCAAAATCATTTTCTACAGCTTTAATATATATGATTTTCAGCACGCTTTGGGGCAGTTTTTGAATTAATCCTTCGAAAATAACCATGAATAAATTTTACTCACTCCCACACCTTTCTATTATCACCTCCAGAGTCCCTGATCTTAGGCAATCCAGCTATTTGCAGTGTGATCTAAGTTAATATGAAATAAGCCTCATTGAGAGAAACTTGCTTGAAAGCTATGTGGTGCGTTTCAGTGGTGATTTTCCGAGGGACGGTTACGATTTTACTGTTGGTTTATTTTACTGATGGTAAATTTTACTAATGGTGTTGTAAAGTGCTTCTGTGGAAGTTACAGCTGTATTTTTCAAGCCAAGAACCAACAACAGTTTCACCTGTGTCCATGTGAATGGTAAAGATTCGTTTGAGTACTTTCCCAAGATACAATAATCTTAATGTATAAACAAGCTAAAGATGCATTATAAATATTTAACCTAATGTCCCTAGGCAATTAACTGATTCTTTACATACACTAAGGAGTTCCCCCAAAGTTACGTAAAATTACGAATTTAGCATCATTTATTAACTGTTTTCTTGGAATCAAATAAATCCCACAAGATTCCCCTCAGAAGGAAAGTATAACAGTTTGGGTCTATAATGTAAAGGAGACACAATCACTTCTTCTTGCCAAATACCTTTGCGTAGATCAAGATAGAATCAAGATGAACTGTTTCTTACTCTTCCTTAACATTATTTACTCCCTGTTTAGTGTAATCCAAGTTTCTTTTTTACATATTAATTCGTAATCTATATACAAATTAAGCGTTTTACGTGAAATGCGCGTTTCGAAAATGTGAACAGTACATAAAATAATCTTTGATTTTTATTTCTCACAAAATGTTATGCTAATATTTCTTTGTAACTCATGTAACATTCTGAGGATGGGCGTTTCAATGAATGAGTAATCAAAATGATACAGTACATGAATGCCAAGCGAGTTTGACCAGTATAACTTTAGACAGCATCAAGGTCTGGGCAAAAGTAGTGTCATTCTAAAGACAAACAAGAACCCCACAACGAGGAACAATTGTTATTATTTATCTTGGAGAAACAATATTCTCAGCCCTCATGATTGGAAACTATTATTTGCTTTATTATTTATTGATTGGAAAGTGTGACTTTAAGGTACGTGTACGGGAAAGGATACTTAACCATTCGCGTACCGCAAATATGTGTCGGTCATGTAAAACGATTCGAAACTGCAAGTGAACACAGCCCTGAGACGACATGAATCAACATGGTTTCCGTCTCATATATTGAGAATGATCCAGAGTACATGTTTGTTATTTTCCATGATTTCGTACTAAAATAATGTAGGCAACTCGTATGAAGGTGTCATTGGCGTACTTGTTTTAAAATGCCGGATTCCACTCCTATCTTTAACTCATCCGTCAACATTTCATTCGTTCGCCAAAAACTCACAATTTGAACTAGTTATGTAAATTATTTGGAAACGTGAGTTTGGAACTAATAAAAATTATACATTTCGTTGAAATATTCCGAATAATTAAAACTTAATTGGCTTTGATAAAAATGTCGTTCACGAAAACTGCAAAAGTGGCTCAGAGAATAACTGATATCACTGGAGTGGCTCTGACCCGGAGGTCCTAGGGTTCGAATCCCAAAGGTGGCAATCTTTTCGACATTGGCTAGACAGGTCGAATTCAACCGTTGTCTGGAGGAGCGGCCTGCTGCTCTGATCGGTAGTTTTCCGATTTTTTCCGATCAAGACCAGGCGAATGGCCGAGCAGTACCCTAACAAACGGGCCACGGATAGAGCGCCACCTTTCTTTCCTCTTCCTTGTCCTCTCCTCCCCTGCCCCGGATCGCCACCACCTCACGCAATAAAAAACGGCTTACGGGACTTAAGTCCTTAGCAGTTGGCGCGCCTGGAATCTCCAATCAATCAATCAATCATTCGTTCACGAAAAGTATTATAAACGTACTGAATCTATCCATTAATATTTTTAACTGGCATGACGGTTTGGATATACAGGTCTGCGCGGTACTACAAGGATTGAATTTTTCAAGGCGTGTTGCGCGTGAAGATAGAATGACGGAAATACAACTTCGACGAGGAAGCCTGGTTGTGAGGTATCACTGACAGCCTCACTGCCCCTGCAGCTTCGGTGACTTGGATGTCCTAGGGTTCGAGTTCTGATGGCGGATATTCGACTTCGAATGCTTAGAAATACTAAAAGGTTCGTAGTAAGACATTCTTATGCTACTGATTGAGATGATCTAAGTTATTCACATTGTAAACGAAGGTTTAGGCTCTTTTCGGTGTTGTGATTGATGACACTTAGCCCCTCCCCTTGCGCATGGCCGAAGCGCAGTGCGCTTAACCCGCCTAAGAGATCGCGGCGCCCCGCGTGGCCCCAGAGGCGTATGCAAACAGCGCTCAGGCGACGCGCGACGAGACGGGAACCGGTCCGCGATGACCACGGCCGGCCGCCGCCCCGCCCCGTCCCTCTCAACCCCACCCCAACCTCCCCGCCGCCGCCGCCGGTCTTCCACTCTTCCTGTCGGCCGGCGCCTTCCTGCATGGCCCGGGCGCCGCCAGACGGTAACGGAGGTCGGCTCTGGGCGCGGCGCCGCCGCCGCCGCCGCCGCCGCCGCCGCCGCCGCCGCCGCCGCCGCCGCCGCCGCCACCGCCACCGCCACCGCCACCGCCACCGCCACCGCCACGCCACCGCCCCGGTCATCGCCGACTAGGATGGCCCGGCGCGACGCAGCGTGGCGTTGGCGTCGGTGTCGGCGTCGGCGTCGGCGTCGGCAACGGGGCGGGCGGAGGTGTTTGAGGCGACGCGACGTGCAATTTGGTGTTGCGCCCAGGTAGCGCCTCAGAGTCTCTGCCTACCCCGTGCCGTCCTGTCATCTCCCCTTGCCATGGAGTCCTGCAGTGGGCTCCGCAGTAAAGCCTTTTACAATTAAGTCTCCTTCCTTGAATTGGATAATGTTCCTTGAACACCGCGTGTATTCAGAGTACGGGTTTCGGTATTGTAAATTAACGAAGTTGTTTTTATTTCATGGGAGATTTCATATTAAGTCGTAATTAACCATCAACTTACTCCTTTCGTCAACAACTCAATCAAATGAACATTGGTGAGGTCTTTCATTCTACCTACTTGATCATTCGTACCTACTTATTTCTCCAAACATCGAGAGATGTAGATGGTTTTTAATGTAGATTATAATGATGACTCGGCTCTAGTCATTATCATCTTAGTTTTCTTCATATTCTAAGACTAGTTTATTGAGCTTCGATAGTGAAGCGTTTCTCTCTTCTGTAGGACATCCGTGTTGCTCCCCATTTGCTTTAAATTTCTATACACTTTAGGAATAACCTTACATGTTGTCACTTGAGTCGGAGATGTATTGACTTCCCCTTTTCCAATAGACATAAATGAACAAATTAATGTAGACCTACAGATTTTTAGCATACGCAACCTACGTTCAGATTTGGTTTTGCAAAGCAAGCTTCACGTTATTCGTAAATATCAATACCTCGATTTTGGTGAATGTGCGGCTTATCTTGGTTTCTTGTTATTTATATTTATGACCAGCTTGGAGTAGTTACAAGTTGGGAGAGATTTCGACCAATATAGAAATATTAACATTGACAAAAAGGCTTGAGGCTTGTGCTGTGGCTGATGTGCCTTGTCTTGTTGCTGTTCCAAGCTCTTTTTTATGTACAGTGTATGTCTATGTACTTTTCACTTTGTTGATGTTCTGATTTATGTTATACGGTTTCTCTTCAATCATGTAGTTCTTGGTTTTGTTCTCTACACATGAGTAAGAAACTTCTGGATTTGCGATGCCTGGGTTTAATAAAACGCCTACACCTTTTCACGTTATAAATTCGTGTATTTTCTAACTTTCCTCGACATTTCCGGTTCACGACCCCAAACGTTTATTTGGAAAAATTATTTATTTTATTTATCAAGAACAAATAATACACAATATATTTTTCACTCATTATAAACTCTCGTGCTCTGGTCTATAAACGCACTGCCTTGATTCGCTTGGGAAAACCGCGCGCGGGACAAACGTACGATCTTTCTGAATTCTGCATTGAGCGCCAATGACATCTACGCACGTGGTACAGGATTAATAGAGTAATGACTTGTTTCATGTTCAAAACGACTCGCAGGCTGACGGTTGCTAAGATGTAAGTGATAATAGTATAACGTGTTTTTGTTACATTCAGTTTTATCAAACGACTCTCCTCCTTTAGAAATATTTACGATACGTTTCCCTGCAAAAGGCAACAACTAAGTGTGACGTAATTGTATTGAAATAAAGCATGTTTGTGCAAACTAACAAGCTTAGAACCCTATGAGGTTGAAGAATCACCAGCAGCAAGAACAAAAGCCCTGAAAGAAACCATATGCGTATTCAACGTAAGTGAGTAGCTGTTTTGGCGTGAATTAGTGCAGACGAGTCTCGTCGCCGGCGGCCTCCGTTCAACTGCCGCGCCACCGGCGTCGCGGCGCGGCGCGGCGCGGCGCGGCGTGCAGACGATGCAGAAGGGGAGTGGCAGCGGCGGCGCCGGCGGGAGAGAAGGGCTGGACAGGCGTCTCCGCGGAAAGTCGCTTCACCGGTCTGTCTTCACTGCGACGTATCTTATTTCGGAGAGCCTTAACGGTGAACCATACTCGCGGTGGTCGCTTCGCGGCGTTTTGGACCTAACGGGCCCAATCCTCCTTTTGGAGCCTCTTTCAGGAATAAATATGTTCACCTGTCAACGAAAGCTGTACCTAGTACCGCAAAAGCGGAATAGCAAAACTTTAAATTTGTGAGTGCAAATAAGTCGACCTTATCGCCGAGTTTAAAGTGAAGTTGAGTAATTTCGTAGAAATGTTTGTAATGTGTTTGTTAACTCGCAACCTAACCTGCATTGTCGCACACCCTCAAATAACTTTGTACCTGATCTTATTTTAGGATCTGTCTTTTAAGAACACATTTCATGAAGAGAAAAATCTGCATCTTCAATGTTGTAAGAGTAGGAAGACTCCGACAAACTTGAACTTCCGCAATTTCCATAAAAACAAACAAACAGGGATTTCAACGAAAATGAGACGCGCTCTATTTTTAAGCGTCCTTTCGGCTATCCTAGGACAAAGTTTAATCAAAACATTTGGAGCCATTTTTGAGAAAATATTTAAAATGTCGAGGCTCCATATAAAGAACCCTCCAAAATCGATATATTTAATTGAAATTCGCAGGACCTCGAGTTCGTTCGGATCGATCAGGGAACATCAATTTTGGAGAAAATCGTGTAAACAGTTTTGACACTAACCACTGACACATTTTGCCGTCAATCAATTTTTCGTTATCAAGGTCCCACAAAACATGAATTCTAACTATACAACGCGTTAGAGGTTATTTACTACACGTAGTAATTTACTACACGAACAATACTACATATCCGTTACCAGGTCACGGCAATAAGAATTTTTCTGTTGAAAAATCGCATTTTTCTGGCGCACAATTATAAAATACATTCACTTCTTACGAAATAGGACGAGGAACTAAAAGCAAGTGGGCGGTTTTGAGAAAATCTTGTTAATGTTTTTTTTTTATTTTAATTTTCAGCCCTTTACCATAACAATCACCTCAACAATACGATCTCAAATTTTCGGTCGTAAAATCAGTGTTTATAAGGTACTTTTCTGCTGTAACTTCACGCACACCAGGATTAAGCTTCTCTAATGCTTTTTCAGGAATGTTGAAGATGGGTGCAGGCGGAGGAGATGCATGCAACTTTGCACCCGAAAACAGGATGTTTTTGTGTAGGGATTGTTTGATGTGTCACGCATAACTGTCAGATTAGTTGAAACGTGGTAAACACATCAGTAGTAAGTCCTAGTTTGGCGATCCGAAGATCATTTATATATATATATATATATATATATATATATATATATATATATATATATATATATATATATATATGCTGGAGCAGTACCCTATCAAACGGGCCACGGACCGCGCGCGATCTTTCCTTTCTGTTCCTTGTCCTATCCTCTCCCCTTACACATACACTTACAATAACATGTACTACACTACCACATATTCCGGGAGACAGGTCGGGAGCTTAGAGCTTGTCCCGGCCGGGGCGGTGCTCCGCCGGTGGGAGAGTCCTGGTTAGGGGGAAACCCCACTAGCCGACGGTAGGTCGGTGCCGGATCTCGCCATCCAGCGGAGGAAGATCACCGCCATCTCCCGAGAAAAAAAACATGCACTACACTAACGAGACTAATGACCAGAGCAATTGACGCGCCCGGAAACATGAAAAAATCAATCTATCAATATATAAAATATATATAAATATATATAAAATATGCAATTTTTTTGAGCAATTACATGAAGCCATGTAAAATTTTGAAACTTTTCTCAAAAGTGGTTCCATATTATTTCTTCAATTTTTTTGCTCGAGCAAAGGAAAGGCATTCATAAATATGATATTTAGTTTTCGATTTTTATTAAAATATCTGAAATTTCGAACATTGTAAACGTCCAAATTTATTTTCAAATCTGACCCACATCCCAACATTAAAGTCAGGTATTGCTTTCTCACTACAATGTATCCCTCAACTGAAGGTTTTAGACGATGGCTAACACTTTCTTTCTAAAAAAATGTAGTTGTTGAGTAACACCAAGTGGACAAACAATTATGACGCTTATTTCCTCTAGTTTTGATTTTATTTCATATTGTTCGACAAATTGCAATTCACACGTTTAGCATTTTATGATTAAAAGTAACATTTGGAACCATTCTCAGGCAACAATTACTTTTTTCAATTAGTAGAAACATTTTTGGACCCTGCAGTAAATAATGATATTCTTAAACAGAAGCACATGGTTTATAATTGTATTGTCGAAGCCTAAATAAACCTTTTCTTTGCAATGTCATTTACGAGAGAAAAAAAAGCGAATCGCCTACATTTATCTTCAGCTAGAGAGCTATGAGAATCACGAGAGTGCCATACCAGGTGTGTGTTTTGTGTCACGGGTCACATTTAGAGAGATGAATCTCCCCATTACCTGGTAACTTGACTCTACTATGCGTTCCCTCGTAGAAAAAACTGCCGAGAATCTGCCGAGTGAGATTCCTATCGCATTTTCAACAGTGTAAGGTCGAGCAAAGAGCGTTGTGAGCAAATCACAAGATTGCGGTGACATGACATTGATAATGTACCATGGATTAATTCTTTTTGAATCCTTCACTCGCAACTTGGAATTTCTTAGAAATATCCATTAGTATAATTTATTTGTCCATTCGTGAGGACATATTTACCAACAACAAATGAAGCATATTTTAATGAGTTGGGATAAATTAACTTAAGTATTCATTTTCAATATTTTTGAGAGTGAAAATTGATCAAGTAGGTAGAATAGGAATTCATGCAAGTTTGTCCTAAATTTGAATAATATATCTTGTGATAATTACTGGGCCAATTGTAAGGAAAATTGGCAAAGATATCCTGTGGTCAATCTTACCTTAAAAACAAAATCACCCCACAATAATTGTGGGGTGATTTTGTTTTTAAGGTTCATTCATTATTTTTTTGATGAAAGGACTCATGTGTCAGACAATTTCTAGACACTACGTTTACATACACTCACAAGTGTATGGTAAAAACACCAATCGAACTACAGAAAACGAACTATATTAGCTTCTCTAACAACCTTACATTTGCATGATTTCTCCAAAACGAAAGGTCGAATGCTTTCAATAGATATATTACAATTCCACCATGAAATAAAGAAGAATTGCCGCCATATAAGCCTACATTCTAATAATTTTATGATTTTATTAAAATGTACTGTTTTTACTATAAAGTCGGTTAATAATACCTAACGTTAAAACATCTGGGGCCCACTACCTATCATTTAACGTGAAAATCACGAAATTTTGGTGAGTGGAAAGCTCAAACTTCTTTCTAAACAAAAACCCTTAGTGTTTTATATATAAAGATATTTGCAATTTTCTAAATGTCAAGGGTTTTAAAGAAACTGGCAACTATACCATACTTACAATGGATTTTCTTCTACATAAACAAAAATATTTAAGAAAATATTCAGGCATTTTCCAGAAAATGTCATAGGGGCTTCATGTAAAGCACCCCCCTCCCAAACATTAAAATAACGTCATGACCTCCGGAACGGCACTACTAGATCTTTATCCTGGCGTATTTAAAAGTTCTGCTCAGAAGCTTCTAATTTAATAGAGTTATGCGTGACACATCCATTCATCTGCAGAAATCGATTTTCGGGTACAAAATTGCACTATCTCTTCTCCATCTACACCCAACATAACCATCTTTGGTACAGTAGTAGTAGACTGTAATCCTGTCTGTATGAAGTTGCAGCTAAATAGACCCTTAAGCGTGGATTTTACGTCCGATATTCAATACCATATTGTTCAGGTGCTTACAATACTTTTTCTTATACTGTAGTAAAGGGAGAACAAGTAAAAAGTCTTCTTCATCAATATATTTCTGTTTAGCAGTATGAATTTTTTGCGAGTTTTGAAAATGCAGAAAGTTAACCGAAAGTGAGACCTGCACCATTGTTATAAGTGAACTTTATTAGAGAAAGCTCTATATTAACCCTTTCATGCATGGATCTCGGATTTTGCGACTTTTCACTTAGTGGGCCTCAGAGGACCGGCCTGACTAAAACACTGATTTGGGGGCGGAATGAAGAAGTAATAAATGCAATGTTTTTTATTATTAAATAAATTTTGATTTTAAACTTTTAACGCGTAATGAGTAATCTTACATATTTTATTTGCAACTATATCACAGAATAATGTTTTTTAATGTTTCGGTAAAGTTTGTTTTCGCACACGAATCACTGTGATTTTGTTTTTTGTCTTTTTCGGAGAGGCATAAGAAACACCTCGAAAAAGAAAGTAACGACCTCAGAAGAAAGAATTTGTAACAATTTTACCGCGATATTAACATTTATAACTATTCACCTTACCTCTTTATTTTCTTTGGAAATGATTTATAGGACGTTTGAAAGTTGTATTCCTGTGAATCCCAAAGTCCTGAAGACCATTTAGGGTTCTTTTGAGGATATTGAGGTTTCTCACTCATGCTTTCATATTAGCACTGGAAAATTCCACTACCATTTGCGTATGCTCTCCTTTTCCACGTGCCACTTGCACTACTTTCCCACTGACATTAGTCTTGAATATGTTTTGTGAAGATTATGTATGCATCCAATGCACAAACGTCAGTCTTATAACGTCTAAATAACAACATTGGTCATTGACGAGTATGCCTTCTTCATGGTAATTGTCGACCATGTGATCTGCGAGATCAAATCCAATCTTTTATTTGTTGTATGTAAGAATAATTAAGGTTTCTTTTTTGTTGTTATTGGTCATAGTCCTGATATATTGTGCTAAGAAGATAAATAATTTTGTAGTTTTGGCATATATGATGCAACCAAAGATTTTCATTGTGTCCAAAAATTTTAGAACATAATTATGTACAGCATGATATCACAGATCAGATAGTATTTCCTGCGTGTTAGTTTCTTATCCATTAGAAATTCACCTACGATAATGGATGTAAAAATCTTATCACTAAAAACTCATAAAAAGTTGTAAAGTTATAACCACCAGTGAATAATAACTCTACCAAGTCCTTTACTTTTTTTATGAAACTGCTTTTGTTACAGGTTCATCTTTCCTTTTTCTATAGTATATTTTGCCATTTAGTGTAAATCCGTTTCTAGAATTCCAGCACTAAAAACTCTTTATTCCATATTTATAAAGTCACGATTTGTGTCTCTTGGCAAGTAAATAATAAATTCTGGAATGATAAGGAATAAATTGCAAGATCATAAATGTGTTTCTTACGTGTGAAAAGATTCGTTAAGGGAATACAGACTACCTGGCCTCGGAGGCCCACTTAGTGGAAAGCACGTCTACCTGCAGACAAGTTGAAAAATGTGGAAAAATTGCATGGCTTACTGTACCATCTTTGTCATAAGAAAAGAAAAATAACAACAACAGAGGCTGTCATGAAAGGACATACCTGTAATGTTAATGGGAAAATATTTACAGCATTAAGAAACACCAGGGTTTCTGAGGCCCTACGTGCATTGGAGGATTAAAGAAAAAAAATGGAGCCGATTTTGAGAGAATTGTTTAAAAATTGCCTATATTACAAGAAAAACTATGTGAAAAATACTCAAATTTTTGAAAAATTTACATCACTTTTTTTAAAGATGTGTCTTTGAAGAAAAGATTTCATTAAAGAAACAATCTATTTTCAATAATGCAGTACGAATATGCCGAAAAATGAAACTTGCATTTCTCGAAAATTCAGATTTCAACGAAAATAAAACCTACACCATTTTTTGAAGCCCTTTCTGCTCTACCTCAGAGAGAATAATAAAAAAATTGCACCGACTCTCGCTAACATTTTGAAAATATTATTAACATTTTATATGATATATCCCTAAAGTAAAAATAACATTTTAAAATTCTCAGGGCCACAAGTTCGGTCAGATCGATAGGAAAATATCAGTTTTGGAGAAAATCGTCCGAACGATTCAGGCGCTTGCATTGACCACAAATGGCATGACAGTGGTTCTGAAAACGGCACAGCCTTTCTCGTACTAATTGTAACGATTACGTCAAATTATAATAATTATATTGTAATTTGTATATTGTATATATTGAAAAACTGTCTTTACCAAACGGCTTAAAGCCCAGCATATTATGTGAATTCCTAAAATCCAATTCAAGCATCAAATGCAATTTTGACCTTATTTGTGTCAAAACAGCCAACAGTTACATTTATTGACCCCGAATTTACATTTATGAACAAGGTTCAAAAGAACAAGTAGAACAATAATAAGTTGCATGCAGTAGCGAAAATATTGTTGAAGAAAACCACACAAAATGCTTTTCCATGAAGCAACACAAGAACAACAAAGAAAATACTCTCATATATCACTGCAGTGAATTATAAAGAAATCACAAAAAGTCTTCTGCAATAACATAGTGCCACATATCACTTGACTAAGAAATAATTAATGGCGGGTGGTCTCTTCCTGCGAGCCTTGCTGGCGCATGGCGTCAGCCATGTCGTAAGCATTCTTGCAGTGAGTATGAGAATTCATTCTGTTCGCGGAGTGTAAGAATAGACGGGTGAACAACAACAACAAATATTTGCATTTTTGAGTCAAAATCGGAACTTTTCCACTGTTTTTGAATTTTTCGAGTTGTGTGTGTAATGAATAAGCACATTTCGCAAGGGCGAAGACGGCATAGTTAAATAGCGAACATAACGGAAAGGTGCTTAGCGAAATTAGTAATAAAATTTGACCTGCAGCAGCAAACATGCTACTGAACCAAACCACACCAGTGGTTTTCTGGAAAGTAGTACGCATCCTGCTCAAGAACAACAAATGAAGTATTATCGTCTAACACTGCAATAAATTAAATATTTTAACAATAAGAATCTTGTGCAATAACCTGATATGGTATGTTTAGAGTATTCCATATCTTTACACATACAGATTAAAAAAAGGTCAATATTTCTACATGTGAATAGCAAATATTTAATATCGGGAGACCTCTTTCTTGGGGACGTGTTGACGCTTGACGTGAACTGTGTCGAAAGCAGTGACGCACTGAATATGAGAATTCAGTCAAAAAGCGCAATTTTCGAATAGGCGTTAAAAAAGCAAACAAATATTTTCATTTTTAAATTAATTTTGGCGTTAAAACGTGTTCTGCTTTACGTTGTTGATTCATAGCATCAGCTAATATTTTCCAGAAAATTCACTAGCTGTACACGAAATGTTGCAGATTTTAAAATTAAAAGAGCATTCCTACGAACACAATAGTTTACTTTTCGTTTCTACACGTAACTACGTACTACTTTCGTTACTGCTGTATCATATAGATATTTTACTCGTATATATAGCGTCGAGTAAACTAATCGTGCATTTTTTCATATATTTGAAACATTTTTGGCCCTAAATACATAAATAAAAATAAGGTTTTCGAAGAGCAAAATCTCTTTTATTTGAAAATGTACAACGATTAATTTGGAACAGATTTTTATTATTTTTTTGGAGCATTTTTAAAATTATTTCTTTTATTGGCTCATTTATTCTAGGAATTTTGAACATTTTTATCATAACAAATTTAACGATGTTGAGTCTACAATTACAATAAACTGTGAAATACATCTATAATGTAATTAATATTGATGTGCTAGAGGTTCGAAATATTACATTACAGAAAGAGTACATGTGTTAGAGATCTTTTTAATGGAGATAGCCCTGTGATCGCTTTTTTTTTCAGAAATATTTTAGTTTGTGGTAACATTCTTTGCATACTTACATCTTAACCAAAGAGTCATCGCAGTATTTACATCGTGAATATTATGACATACAATGCTCCATATTATAGTTTCAGGACTGAAAATTATATTCTTAATAAATATACAGCTTATACTGAGTCCAGAAATTTTATTCTAATATTCGTTACGTTGTAACCAATTTTGGGAAGATCTGGACATTTAAGGATTATCTTCCTGTTTAAAAGATAAATTTGAAAGGAGAGACATCTTGCAGACATATTTCACTATGGAGGTTGCAGCGTAACTCATATTTTCTCCTAGAAACCTCTAGATATGTTGCAGCTCCTGTACCTGTGTTTTACTATCCGCGAAGATACAATTGTAGCATAACGATGTCGTGCGCCAGTCTCGAAGACTCAAGAAATAGACGAGGGAAGTACGTTCATCATTCTAGTGAGCCGCAGAAGGATAAGTGCACCGGGGCCCGCATGCTTAGCGGCCAGCCCACGTAGAAGCATTGTGAAACGCGCAGACCGTGTACTACATACATCAACAGGTCAGATCGTCTATCACGGTGACATCACAAAGCTGTACCGCTGTCACATTACAGCGTTCATCACAAGAAGCAGCGTCTCGGTCGGATTTCCTAACAAACTCACCATAGATTCCGAACCCGGTACACGAGAGAAACATACTGTGAAGAGTAAAAAGTTATCCACAGACAACATCCGTTTCAAGA
The DNA here is from genome assembly GCA_011170035.1 of Teleogryllus occipitalis. NCBI lineage: Eukaryota > Metazoa > Arthropoda > Insecta > Orthoptera > Gryllidae > Teleogryllus > Teleogryllus occipitalis. Next base: position 287,530 of record BLKR01000398.1, on the reverse strand, counting down.
GCAATTAGCTGCTTGTTTTTCTGCAATTCCGCACGTTATGTATGGTGAAATTGGTATTTTTCACCTGGTAGTACAGATGAGATAGTCTCCGATGGCGTACGCTGTTATTACGCGGAGAGAAGATAGTTTTTTGTATAATTATAAAGCATTACATTTTTTAAATAAAAATATGTAACTAATAAAAAATATCTCTCGAATTTATTACCATTTTCAAGGAGACAGAACGGAATGGTATGTCCAACCCCCTCTAAATGCATATTATAGCAATATTGTCATAGTAATAACAAGTTGGATCTATGCCTACATTCCACACCTTGATAATTATTGTTTTCAAAGGGAAAATAGCTGTATACTGGATGAGCTTGGAACAATTCCATCCCCTGAATTGCATTTCGGTTTTATTAGTGGATAAAAATGGCTGGACTTATGTGCGGGTAGAAACCCTAAGAGATGGAAGTTGCGTCATTTGGACAAATCTTTTATTTTTTATTTCCATCCACTCAATAAAAATTCAATTATACAAAATACTTACCGAAAGAATTTATGGCATATGTGCTTTAATTATGAAATATAATATTTTTATTAATGCATTGTTTGTGGTATTGAGGAAAGGAAAAGTAGTGGTACTAAAACAGCCCCAAGTTTCTCGCCCTTAGTAACTGCTACTTAATATTATGCCGCAAAATCTGTTCATTAACATATCTCAGTCAATGAACAATGGCAACAATGGATGGATATTTTCTTATCAACTCTTGGCACAAAAACGTCATTCTTGCCATAAATGGAACTGTTTTTCAGTTTTCATAGTTGTGGATTTATGAAAGTTCTAATAAGGCTTTTTTTACGGAACACTATTACTTCTGTTTCGAATCTTTAAAATTAGTTTTCACTGTCTTTAAGTGTATTCTAAATTCATTCTTAAATTTTTAATTTTCTTTTAAATAGAGACTTACAACCAAACAAAACCATAATTATTTCCTTCGTAATTAATGTCTTAAAACAGAAATTATACAGTTATCGAAGCTTCGGAAAGCAGTAAAGCAGAAAACCCGCAAAAACGATTAAATTTTGTTGCCAAGTCGCTGTCAAAAACTGTTCCAATTTCGTACGTTGGTTTTTGAAAAAGTTAAAATAATATGAAATAATAAATGAATACTATTATAAAAATGTAAGAAAAATTTCCAACACATCGTAAGTTACGCAAGGATAATTTCAGAAATAAATTGAACACCCACAAGTAAATCCATCCATTACAAATGCATTCGAAAGAACGATAACATTACCTTACGCGTATCTGTGTGTATTTATGTATTTTATATATATATATATATATATATATATATATATATATATATATATATAATACATAAATACACTCACACACTTACCGCATGTATTAAGTTTGAATATACCATTTTATTGGAGCATAGAGAACATTGTAACATTAACGATAAGTAGATAAAGGCATCTTATTTCTCCCATCATATCGCCGTTCAGCAATGAACTTCTCTAATATCCGTCGCTGCATTGTATGACAACAATACGGTGGTAGTAGTATCATATTATCATAATAAATGTTCGTACAAAATTATGGAACTCAATTTTTTTCAATTTGCCTTTCATATTGCATTTAAATCGTATTTTAAGGCAGAAAGACTTATTGGGCTAATTTCAATTAAGGTTATTATATATTGATCCTATACGACGAGACGGTTTTATACATTGACACCTCTTCAAACCAGGCGCGAGAAATTCGAATTTACCAAGTCGATTTTTTAATTTTTTTTTCGAAAATACAGAGAGAGCGCAGAAAATGGAACCAGCGCCACTTTCTTTGTTACGTACGTTTTTTGCTGCCAGCGTTTTTTGCTACATACGTGAGAAAAAAGTTAACGAAAAGAGCCGTTTCTAAGAAAATAATTGTTTAAAATTTTAAAATTTTTCACGCCAAATTACGCAAAAGTACTAATATTTTTGAAAAATTGAACATGATCTTATTTGAAGATCTGTTTAAAGAGCACATTTCATTAATGAAATTGTTTTCATAATTGTAATTGGAGTAAGCTGTCGAAAAGTGTTTTTTTTTGCAATTTTCAAAAATTAACTTTTTTTCGATGTACATGAGTCTTTCACCATTCTCTTAAGCGTCCTGTACGCTATCCGAGGTCAAAATTTAATCATAAAATTTGATACAGTGTGTGAGAAAAAAATGTTTGAACAAAATTAAAAATTATCTATATTTCACGCAAAATTAAGCGAAAATTTCTCAAATTTTTGATAAATTGTTCATGACCTCATTTCAACATCTATCGTTAAGGAGCATATTTCATTAAGGAAAAAAAACTCTATCTAATATTTTAGTTGCAGGAAGATGCCGAAATTTCTTTTAACTCTTGCAATGCTCGAAATAGTAGGGTTTTCAACGAACATGAGACCTGCACCATTCACTTAAACGTCCTTCACACTATCCAACAACAACAATTTAATCAAACAATTTGGAGCCATGTATTTGACATTTTTTTAAATGTCCCAAGGGCTTCATGTAAAGTACCCCGAAAATTAAAATACCGGTTTCAAGTTCAAAAGGACGCGACATCAGCCAGATCGATTGGAAATATAAATTTTTCGAGAAAATCGGCTGAACAGTATAGCGGTGAGCGTTATTGACAGACGGACGTTTTGTCGTCAGACGAAAACAGAAAATTGGCATTCCTCCCGTACACCTCGGGCACTAGGCGTCCAAGCGATTCACTGGTTGTGTTGTCGCACTGAAGGCCTTATGTTAAAGCACAGGACCAAAGAATAAATTAATGAACCCAGTAATAAACCCGAGAGCGTAACATGGTGCACTTTCTGGGAAAGCATCGGACGCCGGAGACAGCGCTCGTTGGGCGCTCTTTGGCGCAAAATGATTTCATATGCATCGATATTGTTCCTACATCTTAAATATTAAAACATTATAGTTCCATTAAAAAGAAAAGGTATATTTCTAACATATTGCAAGATCTTTTTCGATTATCTGGGGGTTGTGCAACCGTGTGTAACGTGATAGCATTTTGGTCTGTCGGACCACACAAGGCGTGCGGCCGGCGAGGTGAAGGGTTGGTCCGCTGGCGCCAGGCAGGGGGCACCCCGGTGCTTCGTCGCCTATTCTGAAGGTGCGGGCCGCCGGGGATGTGCTTTTGGAACGTGGGGGTCATCTAGCGCAGGGGGCTCATGTATGATGACAGACTCGAACTGCGGCTGGCTGGCGAGCCCTGTTTTGCGTACGGCGCCAATACCCCGTAATGAGATGAGACGGTCCCCGTGTCTACAGCATGGGAGACACTGTTGCGTGATTCCTTGCGAGATAGGTTGGCGGAGGAAACTGCGGGATTTGAGTTTGAGACGAATCTCCGTGTAGATGCACATTGTCTCCCGTGAGAGAGTAATCGCAAGCCACGGCTCGAAAGGTGTGGCTTTCCCCACGGGTCAAGAGACCAGGGGTGGCGCTAGTATTGGCACGCTGGATTTCTCTGGATCAGACTGGGGCGGCTTGCCTCAGGAGTTGGAGTGCTGCGGAGTGCAGCGGAAAAAGTTTCCATAGAAGTGTAAATACTGTATAGTGAATGACTGTAAGTAAATCTGTACATAAAAGCTCAGTGTCTGTGTCTTACTCATTTCACGACGACGTCACCCGTGGATCAACTGATGTCACAGCAGCGCCTCTGACTGAGAGATCTTAGGTTCGAGTCCTGACGGCTGGAGGATTTTCGACACTAGCTTTTCAGCTAGGTCGAATTCAGTCGCTGTCTGGAGGAGAATTCTAGCGGCCGGCTGCTCTGATCGGTAGTTTTCCGTGGTTTCTCCGATCAACACCAGGCGAATGCCGGTGCAGTACCCTACCAAACGGGCCACGGACCGCGCGCGATCTGTCCTTCCTCTTCCTTGTCCTATCCTCTCCCCTTACACACACACTTACACTAACATGCACTACACTACCACATATTCCGGGAGGCCGGTCGTGAGCTTAGAGCTTATCCCGGCCGGGGCGGTGCCCCGCTGGTGGGAGAGTCCTGGTAAGGGGGAAACCCCGCTAGCCGGCGGTAGTTCGGCGAGATCTCGCCATCCAGCGGGGAAAGATCATCGCCATCTCCCCAGAAAAACATGCTCTACAGGTACGGGACTAATGACCAAAGCAGTTGACGCGCCCAGAAACACGAAAAAATCAATCAATCAGTCAGCCGTTGAACCTAGGCACGAGCTGCCACTGTTGTTACTACAGTGCGTCAGGAAAGTCTCTTTGCACTGAGCCTAGTCGGGTTTGTATTAAAAATTGCATTTATGTTTGTACCAACTAAATCACTGGGAAACAAGGGAAGGGGACAACACTTCCAGTATCTGTTATGATTGTGGTGAGTACGCAATTTACATTTTCAATCTGTTTCAAGCTGCAGTTCGTGCTACCATAATAATTTCTGTTGCTAGCACTCTCAGCTACTGGTGCCACTGCGGAGAGATTTTACTGCTGCACTTTACTAGTAGTAGTTCTACTGAACTTGTGTTCTCATGATGCGTATATTTCTCTAAAATTTGTGAGTGACCGGAATTATAATTAGTGGAAAGGACAGAGGAAAGCGAATATGTTTACCTATACTACTAACGTAGTAAAAGTAACGCAATAAAGTCATGGGAACCCCTAGAAAAAAGAAAAACAAGGGCGAGGCTTATTGCACTTTATGAATCGTACGGAGGTCGACCGGCTTGGAAGGAAATTCAGGTTAGACTAGAAAAAACGAATTATTTCGGCCGAAGCGATCACACCCACAAAATTCGTCAAGGAAGCAAAATTCGGATATTGGGAACTTTGTACTTTGAAACAGAGCGATTAAAGATTGGAACAAATTACCCTCAGGAACTTTCAAAGCCTTTCCTCCGAGTGTCCGAAGTTTTAGAAATAAGTTAGAACAAAATGAGAGTAATATATGTTAAATGAATAATTTAGTGCTGTGAAGTGCTGGTCAGGGTAATTTAAAGCAAAATAGTGTAGTTGAGTGCAGTGAAGTGTGGCGAACGCGATCAATGGTTTTTTACTTTCTTGTACACATACGGATATACGGAGTAATTATACGTAGTATAGAGAAAGTTATGTAATGCTGCGGAAAATCTATTCCGAGATTTCAACGGAAATACACGTTTTGGGATTCTCTGATACCAAAAAAGTGTATTTTTTCAAAACGTCCGTCCGTCCGTGTGTCTAACTGTCCGTCAGTCTGTCTGTCCGTCCGTGAACACTACTAGAGCCACATGTACGGTCTTTTTCAAATTGAAGAAACTCCTGTCCAGCTGGCTTTAGTTGAAGCTTTGAGATTTTGAATAACATTGTTTAAAATTTGGGGGTATTTTATACCAAGTCCGGGGAACATTTTCAAAATTTCCTCAAAAACTGCTCCAATTGTTTTCTTTAAATTTCTTGTAAGAATAGAGTACTACTCGCGCACCTTTTCTTGAACGATGACCTTGCTTCCCCCTCCCTGGAGCTATAAACAGCTGAAGGCAAAAGATCGCAGCGAGCACTGATGACAACATTCCCAGCATTAAAACTTCGTTGGCGTGAAACAGAAGCTAGTTGCTTTCATAGTCGAGAACTTCTGTTCAGCTTTATTACCATTATCTAAAGAAATGTCTGAGGCAGGTCCAGGACCTCCAAGGAAGGCACCTAAAACTTCTATCTACTGTCCCTGCTGTTGCCTACCCAGAACGATGACCTGGCCGCACACATAGCGGGTTTGACTTTCATCTACCAAAGGTTGGCGTTACTGAAAATACTCTAGTGGCTGCCTTTGTAACTAATACCCCCACTCCGCCCGCATTTCGTCAATCTATCGTTCAAGAAAAGTTGCGCGAGTGGTAAAATACACTTATAAACATGGCATAGGACCGATTTTCACGGTTAACTCTGGATTTTCGAAAATTACCAAAATTTGATTTTTTTTCGAGTCTTCCTACAACTACAAAATTGAAGACAGAGATTTTTCCTTCAATTGAAATTTCTTGTCCATAAATAGTTCTTTCAGAACGGTCATGTCAATTTTTTAAAACAAATTAGTAGTTTTCGTGCAATAGTGCGTGCAATCTTTGCAATTAAAAAAAGTGTTATATAATTTAATGCATTTGTAAACACAAATGCTTCAAATCATCATTTACGAAGTTTCTCGAAAACTCAAAGGTTTTGTGCGTGAACGAGCCCTAAATTGCGTATGTTCAGAAACTATCAGTGCCATTTTGGTGGTTGACATCGAAATGAGATTTAAGCTCTGAACCGTTCTCCCGACATGTGTGGTAGAATAGTGCGTGTTTACGTGCATAAGTAAGAGGTGAGTATGGGGCCAGGAAGTGAAAGGAAAGATCGCGCACGGACCGTGGCCCGTTTGTTAGGGTGCTGCTGCGGCATTCACCTGGTGTTGATCGGAGAAACCACGGAAAACTACCGATCAGAGCAGCCGGCCGCTAGAATTCTCCTTCAGACAGCGGCTAACTTGGACCTGGTAATAACTAGGAAGTGAGTGGAGCCAAACCGAAAAGGTAACGAAACTCAAAAGGGAAACTAACTAGTACAAGAAAGTCTGCGCCATTTTGTAGCACCAATAGTTTTGGTACGAAATAAGTTTATAAACCTTTCGAGGGCGGATTGTTTAGGGGCTCCCTTGGCGGTTGAAATGGAAAATTCTGAATAGCAATAGAACCCAGGAGTGTCGAAACTTACAACTATGTAATCATCTATTAAAAAATATTTCGGCAAGAATACCTACATCCAAAAGATTGAACATTTTATATTACGGTATTAAAAGTGAAAATAACTTCATCCTGAAATCCAACTTCGAATGTTTCTGACAGATCGTGTTGAGGAAACGTCCAAAAAATTGGAACGGAAAGACTAAAAGGTCTCATTTTGTAGATGACGACTTAAAAATGTCGTGTGCCTTAGCGAAAAGGACACGAAAACCCCATTTTAGTAGCATAATATGCATCGTTTCCGACATGCGCAGTAAGGTGTAGCTTGTCGGAGCGTAGCTTGTACTGCGGGTTGGAAACTTGGAAGGGCGCCTCATTTTTGGTGCTAAGATTTAGTGGTACTAAAACAGCACACACTTTCTCGCCGTTAGTAATGGCTATGTAATACTATTTATACCACAATTTCTCTTCGAATTAACTCATCTCAGTCATAAGTTTTTGTAAAACTCATTTGAAATCGTGGAACATTTGATGCAAGAATTAAATACTTACAAGCAATAGATTTTTTATTCAAAACTGTTTATGAAAATATATTTCCGGCATTGAATTCATTGCATAAGTTATGCAACGTATTCACGAACAAATGCGATGGGTGTTTTTAGCCTTACAATATTCAGCGTAAGCAGTAAGCGAGAAAATAAAATAATTAAAAGTTAATAAATAATACGATAATGATAGCGTTGGCAAAGAAATGCAAATATATCGAAAATATGTAATAGTAATTATCAAACACTATAGTATTGAAATATTCTATAAATATTTAAAATTATTAGTTTATATTAACGCGAACGAAAGGCAGCCGTCATTTTGTTATCAGTGCGGCGTTAAAGCAATGGGTTACAACAAGCATCAATGACCACTAATTCGGAAGAAATTTTTGCTTTCAATTGGTTTTCCAGCATCAAGGATCCACAAAACTGGGATTCTGGCTACATCACATGTTTGAGGAATTTTTCCTCTTAATTTAGCAACTGGATTTATTCACTTTCTCATTATCAGGATGCGGCAATGAATTTTTTTCTGCCGAAAATTCACCGTTTTTTCGCGCAGCATTACATAGCTTTCTCTACACTACGTATATTGCTCCGTATATATGTACGTATACGAGGAAATAAAAAATTGTATCTTCATAATTGTAGTTGCAGGAAGACACCAAAAACATTTGGAATTTTTTCAATTTTCGAAATTTTTTTTTTTTTAAACCAAGTAGTGCATAGTGCAAACAAACATAGTGCGCTATTCGTCACGGGAAATATCATTGTTGGAGTTTGAAAGATTTTTGTTGTGGGTGTAGAGAAGAAAGGAGTAATAAAGTGGCCGTCTCAGGAAGCTGAGTGTTATGGTTAATATAAAAGCAGGGTTTATTAAATTATTTCTCCCCCTCAAAAATCCTACCAGATTTTAGAAAATACGTAAAAACTTGGATCATTGATTTTTTGAATTTTAGCAAAGAAAATAACAAAAATACACAATACACCAAAACCAGTAAGAACCACAACAAAATCCTTTAAAACAAGTAGGAAAAATTACAAAAGTGCCAAATAAACTAAACTGTCTAAAATATAAGCCTTATTTGCAAATATTTACATTTCCAATTTCATCACAACAAACAGAAACAAAATCGGCTCACTTAACCCAGAGTCAACAATACCTTTGTCTCCGCGACGACCCTTATCGGGGGGTCCTGGAGTTCAAATTCCGACAATGGTGGATTTTCGCCCCTTGGTACATAGCTAGGTGGAATTCAGCCATTGTCTGGAGGAGGATTCTAGGGGCCGACTTCTTTAATTGGTAGATTTCCGTGTTTTTTCTCGATCAATGCCAAACGAATGCCTGAATACGCCCCTAAAAAACGGGTTACCGACTTCGCGCGATCTCTTCATCTTCCTTGTCTCCACCTCTCCCCTTACTTTCACTTACATTTTCTTCCACACATATTGGGAGACCCGTCGGGGGCTTTGAGGTTTTGTGTTTGGAGGAATGCTTTGCTGTGGGAGATACATGGAGGCGGAAATGCCCCCAAAATCCAACGTGTAGGTCGGCACTGGATCTCACCATCTAGGCTCTTGAGTGGATTCCTACATCCCGCTCACTTCCGTCTACATATTATCTGTTTTTATTTACTGTAGACGTGTGATTTATTGAGTCGGCGGTGACCTCCTTCAACAGATTTCAGCGCTCCATGTGCAAATATAAAATTAAAGAGTAATACTGACAGTTTAAGGCCGTGTATTGTACGGTTAAAAGTATGGTGAAGAAATGATGTAGTGAAAGTATTTTGTATTAAGAAAGTAAACATATTACATGCATTTTTGTAATATTTTTGGCGCACGGATGGCCTGGTCAGATGCTTTTTTGAGCCACTGTATATCGTTGCAAAAGGTTCCGTCACAGGTGTCATTCTGTAGCGAGCCTAAATCATCCTGCTTGCACACCTTGGGTCGACGGGCGCACTCCGCCCACCGCTCCGGGCGCCCATTCATGCTCGCGACCGCGGTTCTGAGGCGCGCCCGCCGCGCCGTGCCGCGGCTGCCGTCTTCGCCGCACAATTGAGGCGCTGGCACTGGGACCTTGTCAGTGAGTTATGAAGGTGCGCGCTTAATACGCAATGGTGCGCGGCGGCCATCAGCTCGCGGACCCAGACAGCGGCAACGACGGCGGCAGCGGCGGCGGCTGCGGCGCTCGTCCCCTCCCCGCCTCGCCCCCGCGCAGCCGCCGCCGCACTCGTGAATGACGCGGCACTCCCGAACACCTGGGAGCGGGCTGTGTGAATGGTAATGAGAACCTTGGTCGTCGGACTGCAAGCCGGGCCCGTCTGGCCTTCTCGTCCTGCTGCTCTCAGTTCACGATAACAGCCGGTCTGCACACCCGCTCGCCCCCCCCCCCTTCTCCTCTCTATCTCACCCGCACTACTGCTTTGGCCCTCCCATCGACCCGCTCGTGCTGACGCCCACTCGCCCGAGCGACCGCCGAACTCTCCGCTCACACTGCCACCCAAACCCATCTCCCCGCTTCGCCTCTCCCCTCCCTTCTGTCATCTTTCGCTTCTCCTTCGTTCTCGTCCGCCTACGCATTATTCCACCCGCGCCATTACTCACAGGTAGCTATCACCGTATTGCCCGCGGAATTGCCTTCTTGCCTGTCTGCGAACTCACCTATCGCAGTCTCTTCTGTTTTCTCCCCTCTGCCTTCGTCTCTCGCTCTCTGTTACCTTCTGCCGTATCACCTCTACGTATGTCGTTCTTATCATCTCAAATCATGCCAGCTCGTTCGACCGCGAACAGCCTACGCTTCCATAGATACTGGTAGATTTTGTTATGAGCGTAGTCTTTCATTTAGACTTTGGGCCAGGTATGAACAACGAAAATGACCATAAGTATTCGCAAATTCTTGCTGCCTTGTAATAAAATACGAGTATTTTATCGTTTCTTCCGTTGCTTTCACGTATTAGTTTGTGGGAAATGAACTGCTCTAATTTGAGCTACCGAGAAGCAGTAAGTTAGTCGATAGATTTTGGAATGGGTTTTAGTATTTGAGTAATGTGCGTGTCTGGCTTGCAGATGTTTGAAGAAAAATATAGAACACTCAAGAGAAGAGCGTCCTAATTCTATACCAATTATTTTCTAAAGGGTTGCTGCTCTGATTGTTGTTATTCGTAGCAAGGGCTGAAGCATTAAGGAAAACTGGCTATTCGGTTTTCGAAACAAATTATCATGCACCGACTCTGGTTCGATTTGGGTAACTAGCATGTCAGGTCCTTTCACCCACAATAATCGCTCGCTTTGCCGTCGACAATTATCTCACATTTTCTTGCCAGCGATTTCGTTGAACAGTCCTTTGATTGCGTGACGGCGCTGACTTAAAGTTAAGATTCGTGAAGCTATATGCTCTTTATTCCTTTTAATTCACCTTGTTGGCAATGCTACACCTGTGGCGACTGTCATGGTCTCTTCTGCGGCAACACTTGCGAAAATATCATTAGTTGATGTCCTTGGCGGCACAGGTGGCCAGGGCGGAGGTCGCCGGGTTGTTCTCCGCCTCCCGTTCGAACCTCCGCCGCCGGCCGCAGGTCGCACGCCGCTGCCTCTCGGCCAGATGGCAAAATGGTGGGAAGCGATTAAATGTTTGGGGGACGCTGGTTTATCAGCGAAAATAAAGAGTCGATACCGGTTTAACAAATCAATAGTGTAGTATTCCTCTTTATTTCAGCTGTAATTGATTCGTTAACCGTTTCGTTCTGAGAGGTGCTGACAGTGATATAAAGTATTTGGCGAAATTTTCAAATTCTATTGCATCGAGACACCGCTGAAAAAGAAGAGGAAAAAAGAAAGAAAAAAGCAGCAATTTTCCGAAACTTGAAGCGCTGGTGATAGAAACGGGCAATTATGTGCATATCCGGAAAGGCGCCCTGCACTTTGATCGCACTTCGATTCGGAGATATTTCTCGAACTTAGTTCGAGACAGAACTGTCATTATTCGCACTCCAATTTCGCCAACTCACAAATTTGCGTGTTTCGTCGTATATGAATAAACCTTTTCTCTCCCACTCTGTTTTAGACTCACGATAAGTTCTAAGCTTCTGACCGTTATGGAACAAGAGAATTAATCGACAAACTCCCATGCAGTAACGAGGAGTTTCTCATAAAAAATGGCATCACAAACCTTTCCTCATCGCATTGTGCAGAACACCCTGGTATGTGTGTGTGTGTGTGTGTGTGTGTGTGTGTGTGTGTGTGTGTGTGTGTGTGTGTGTTTTACCCGTAATAACTCTCTCTGTATTTTACTGCCCGCTGTTGGTTGGTTGTGCAGGGGCTTGGTGCATTGTCGTCGTCGTCAATCAGCCCTTCATTAAACACACTGTGGAAGGCAGCAGCTCACCACCGCTTATCATCTGTTTCAATAAGGAATGGCCTACACGTAAAAGGTTTCTCCGCCCAAGTTTAGTAATTAGAATGACTCGTCGATATCATTTTATATTTGAATATGTTTGAGAATTTACCCTTTTTACAAATATTGCTATATACTCTGCTGACTAGCGATTGTGTTGTTGTTGTTGTTGTTGTTGTTGTTATTGTTATTTTAGGGAATGACGACTTAGTATCATCACTACAGCCAAATTTTTCACTGAAGCTTCGCGTCGTAGTGTCGGTGAATGATAGGACACAATCTATAGCAATCTATACTCATTACAATCGAATTCGAATGGGCTGAGAGTCGATTTGTTATTGTTTCTTTTGACTCAGTTTTTCATAAAGTTTTCGGAAATAAAAGTTCCTGAAAGTTGAATTGGAATCTGCGCAAGTTCGCTAGGACCGACACGCTCGTCAGGCGTTTGAGGGTGGGGCAGATCGACCAAAGGCCACTAGCACCTCAGCTTGCCCATTAAAGTCCCATTAGAAATACATATGTGTGGTCTCGCGTACTCTCGTAATCTCAGGTTGCCAGTTGGTCTCAACGACTTGTACGATAATTTTGCCGCAACTCGTTTTTACTTCCGTGGTGACAGTTATGTGGTACCGACGAAATGGTAGTATAATATGTCTCATTTTTATGAGCGATTAAATATGTATTGATGCATCAGGTCAGTGTGATGTTGAATGTTTTCAGATTCTCTACGGATCATGAGTGGAAGATTGAAAATCGTTATTTATTGTAGTTTGGGTTTGTGATCATTTCTTCCTCCAGAATTGGATAAATTATCCTTTGTTTTAACTTATAAATTGAGAATATATTTGTTGAACTAGAAGTCTTTTACCTTTTGAATTAAGAGGCAAAGAGAAACTAACTCTACTGAAGTTTCGAATAGCGGTTTACAGTTTAGAATTCTATTGTTCTGCATACCGCTATTTGCTGCGTTTAAATTATTATGTACTACAGGACGTGTTCATGTTCTCTCGATAAAGATAAAACAGACAGGGATCAGCACTAAACACGATTCTCGAGCACGTTTCGCCGCGACTTATGTGTCCCGTGCTTTGTAATCCCGCCCAGACGTTACGAGTTAATCCACTTGTCAGAACAGAATCAACCACCTGTGGAGAGGCCCAGAGGTGGTTTGCTATATCCGGGAGCGACCGTTATTATTATTAGAGAGCGAACACCCTGTCCGTCTATCCGTCCGTGTCGGTTCGTCCGTTTGCCCATCAGTCCGCCCGCCCGCCCGGCCGCCTGCCCGTCGATTGTATTGTCGACGGCGCGGGGTCAGCGCGCCGGGATCCCCTCTTTGTCACGACCTTCGTGATCTCCCCTGCATGACGCATGCGCGCGATTGCGGCGCTGTACGGGTTTTGCCAATCCTGCAGAATATTACAAGACGAGCGTCCCGTCTCGCTGTTCTTTTTATGCTGCGCCCAGGTCCTGCCCTTCTCTCGATTTTCGTCTTCGAGCCGGAACTACAAAAAAGAGTCGGTTTTTACGCTCACGGCCGCGCGCCGCGCCGCGCCGCGTCGCGTCGCCGCCTCCGCGCGCCGCCTCCGCCGCTGAATGTTTGATTCCGTCGAATTCCAGGTGGTTCCTTTGACCGCCACTGCAGTGGGAAGATGTTAAATGGTGACGTCAGCGCGCGCGGCTGTTACGGCGAAGTTCGCACGGGCGCGAGAAGACCGGCACGGCACGCCCGCCGGGACGGTATGAGAGGCACCTTTGGTCGTTTCCGTAAGCGACACGGGACGTCCAACTCGAGGCAAGATCCATCTGTATTTTTAGTATTTTCAAGTCGTGAAGACATTTGTGTAGGTACGTTTATTTGTAGTAGAGTGTGATGAGAATTCACATGGATACAATCCTGATTTTCTCACTTAAAATGCCAACGTTTCGCATTTTATCTCGGAATGGTGACGGCCCCCGATGCTGATGACCTCAATCAAATACAAAAATATGTTTCAAACGAATTGGAATAGCTTGGAATAGCTTTCAGAACACCTTGTTTTATTGTTCTATTTCATAAATTAGAGTTCGTCTTTCATATTTTTTCGTAAAGGAGTACATAAGAAGAACAAAGTTATGTAATGCTGCAGAAAATCGATTTATAGATTTTAATAGAAATACACATATTTTGGGGTCCCTAAAAAGACACCTGATCCCTAAAAATGTTATTTCAACTCCCCGACTGTATGTTCGTCGTGCATCCGTCTGTGAATAACATTAGCCCCTAAACTATTCGTAGGATTGTTTCCAGCATTAATATTATGTGGTCAATCTCGCCCGACTCATAGCGTTGTGATTATGAAAAGACTTCTTTAAATTTTTGGGATTCTTTGCAAGAAGCCCCTGTGACAATTTCTCAAATATATCAAAAATTTTTTCTTTAAATTTCTTGTTGGAATAGTGTGAAATTCACTTACAAAGTTGGAATTGGTCCGATTTCCACAGTTAGCGCCGAATTTTCGAAAATTAAAAGGTTTGAATTTTTTCGGCGTCTTCCTAAATCTACAATATTGAAGAGAGAGATATTTTCGTCAAATTTTATTAGTTCTCCACCATTCGTTCTTTAATTAATGTATATTCATTGTTTTGAAAGTGTTAGTAGTTTTCACGGATGATTACGTTTTGTGATTTTCGCTTTTATGGTTCTTTTACCCTTCTATAATATTCTTAAAGTCATATTTCAATCCTCTTATTAGAAATACGGGTGGGGGGAATTGAGAAAACGTGAAAATTTGTCTTCTGATTGTCAATAAATGGCACAGATGAGTGTGAGGCAAAACCGAAAACATAGCTGCGACTAGAAAAAGAAAAGGAAACTATCTATTATGCGAATGTCTGTGCCATTCTGTAGCACTACTAGTTTATAAAAGTGTCGAAGCAATTTATGGTGTAAATGTTCGTAACAACGGGCAATTGTTTGTGATTCTGTGCTAGCAGGATCTAAAAGAAATTCAAGGAATGGCTATATTTCATGAAAACTAAGTTGCGTTCGTATTGAAATACAGTTTCGCCCTTTTTCTCTTTGTATTTAAACAAGTTCTCTCGACTCTTCGTGATAACTTTGTCATAGTACGATTTCGAGATAAGCCACTTGTGTGTATATATTTTACTATAAGGTTCATGTCTAGACAATGTGTTGAAAATAGTAGGTTAAAACCCATGGCTCATCCACGTAGGGCGGGGGTGCCCAGCAGTCACGTATTTACAAATGTTCTTTTCGCAAATTTTCTATAGGAATGTAATCTTAATGGAATGTCATAAACAACTAACAATCAGCAAATAAAAATCAATATTAAATTCAGTAATATCTGAACATTTCTTCCCCAAAAAACATCATTTGACAGGAATATTTAGTTTTGTTCTACAGCGCTGTCTAGTGGAGCACATAAACCTTCTGGGTGGGAAAACAACAACAAAAAACAAACACACACGTAGATGTGCCAACTTTCATGGAGATCGGTCACAAGGTGTCGGAGTTAACCGCACTTATATATACCAACATTCATTTTTATATATCCTTCTCCACCCTAGCAAATTCATGATTTCGTCACTGATTAAAACTCTCGTTTCTGTGAAGAAAGTCTACAAAACTTATCCATTAAAGAATAGCACAAAAATGAAAAGTTGAGAGTCCACATTGATTATTGACAACTGAAAATAACTGAACGGAAAATTTAATTTGGTTTTAGAGTGCTCGTATTTTGTCCACGATTATTGATTTTTGCAAAATCTTTTAGTTGTTTGAACTTTCATTAGTTACATTATCGAAAACATCGTGGACAGGATAATGACGGAGATACCTGGAAATATCAAGAAAAGTCACTCCTCGTATATTGTCTCATTTATTTTCATGTTTATGTAGTATCGTGTATTTAAAACCATGATTATCTAAAGCTTATTGCAAATCGAGTTGGAATAAATTCTGCCAAACATAAAACGATGTTGTTCAGGAAGTCAGAATCATCATTCCAAATTCTCTCAATATCTTTTACTCACTTGGCCGCCCCAGTGGGTTCGCATTGCACAGCGAGATTGGGAGGAACGAGGCAATTCGAAGAGAAGGGGGCGGGGCCGGGCGCGCTCGCGCGGGCGGGCGGGCGGGCGGGCGGGCGGGCGGGCGGGCGGGCGAACGAACGGCGTGTTGGCCCGGCGCGTTATCGCCGCCGCCTCGGCCTCCGCCTTCGCGGCCGGGGCGTGGGAGCGGATGCGGCTCCGCACCTTCTCTACCCGTCCGTCCGACCGACCGACCGTCGGGCGGGTGCCCAGCGCCGCACAGTTCGGCACCGCACAGCGCCGCGCCGCGCCGCGCCGCGCCGCGCCGCGCCGCGCCGCCGTCTCGCGTTCGACCGGAGCGGTAGATTTCCACGCGGGCGAATCGGCGCACCGCCTCATTTGCATGCGTGGTTCCGCCAAATCGCGGGCCTCACCCGCTTTTAATGTTTGCCCGATTTGGCAACGACGACCGGAAATCGCGCCGACTCACGACCCACCAGACGGTTCTAGACGGGTCGTTTGTTTATTTGTTTGGATGTTTACTTGTTTGCGGCGATTCCTGAATAGCAAACGCTGTAAGCTCTCACGGTCTAGGGTTTCGAAGAGGTAGCGGGCAGTGTTAGACCTTCCTAAGTTCTCACAGTTTTATAGACATCACGTGAAAGCGTTATAATCGTAGGAAACGTTGACACGTTATTTTTTGTGTGAATTGAACTGCTCTTATTTATATCTGGAGACAAGGAATTTTGTAAGAAAACTATTAAGACAAAATAAGATAATACTAGAATTCCAACGGCATTCGATTTTATAATACTTGTGCATCATAATATAAACATGAAATGGGTTCCATATTTTGTGACAGTTTTTAAACATTGTAAAACGAATGTTGCTTATTTTTATGCCCTCTTTTTATATTGAGGTGACATTTTTTGTAATTGGCGTTAAAATTCAATATTGATATATCGTTTTTTTGTAGCCTGTATATTTTCATATGTATTTTGATGAAATAGAATGTATTGAATATTTATGAAATGTATAATATAATACATTAGTTTTAATTTAGCTCGTATTTGCGGTGAAAGTGAAAATTCATGACTATTCAACAGATTATATATGATAACATTATATAAGAGAATAATATACATGTTTCATACACTGTGACAAAATTTCGAGACAACGTGCACATTATTAATTAACAAATACGTTGATAATAAATGCTTTGTTTTCCTAAATATTTTAAAACTAAAATATTTCTTTAAATATTCTACGGTCAAACACAAATCTTTCTTACAATTTTTACTCTCTCACTTTACTGTGTAAAAATATTTTCGAGAGAAAAACTTTAATTTCTGGCGCTGGTAACAAAAAAGTGAATAAATCTTATTCATGTGTATAGTACATTACTTACAACAACACGTTATGTAGTCACAATTCATGTTTTGTGAGTCCTTTATACCGAAAGATCGATTGACGGCAAAACGTCCGTCCGTCTGTCTGTCTGTCTGTCTGTCTGTCTGTCTGTCTGGCTGGCTGGCTGGCTGGCTGTCTGGCTGGCTGCCTGGCTGCCTGGCTGCCTGGCTGCCTGGCTGCCTGGCTGCCTGGCTGCCTGGCTGCCTGGCTGCCTGGCTGCCTGGCTGCCTGGCTGCTTGGCTGCCTGGCTGCCTGGCTGCCTGGCTGCCTGGCTGCCTGCCTGCCTGCCTACCTGCCTCCCTGTCTGTCGGTTTGCCTGCCTTATGTCTGTCTGCCTGTATGTCTGTCTTCCTGCCTGTCTGTGGTTCACGCTAGCGCCTAAACCGTTCAGACGATTTTCTCCAAAATTGATATTTCTCGATAGATCATAACGAACTCCAGGCCCTGCGAGTTTGAAAAGGATGTTTCTATTTTGGAGACTACTTTTCATGAAGTCTCAACGACATTTTTAAAACCTAGACTTTTATAGCCGACATTTTTACCGAGAATTTAATGAACTCTAATGTTATTAACTCGAGAAAGAAAGTTGTCGAGAACAGGTCTATTGAATATTTAGCGGTTTTGCACTGAACTAATACCTCACCGGTATTGTCGCCGGCGCTCAACTCTGGGTGTTTGCTGCTGGCATAGAGAGGAAGAAGCGTGGCGATTGAGGGACGTCGGCCCGAGGGCGGGAGCGGGGAAGGGCGGACAGGGCGGAGCGAAGAGGTGGGTTGTTGCGGGGCGGAGGGGCGACAAATGAGATCATCGCTGCATCCGACGAAGCTGGCCTCCGCCGCACCGCGCCGCGCCGGCCCGGTCGCCGGCCGGCCGGCCCGCCGACCTGCCTGCCTCCGTGGGCGTGCGCCTCTCAGAGGCCGGCCACGCCCAGCTCCGCTGCTCCCTGCCCGTCCTCGTCTCCGCCCCTGCTCCCGTTCTTTCCCCCGCCCCTACCTCAGCCCTTGCGTGAGACCGAGGAGTGGAGACGAACCGAGACTCAATCTGCTGTCTGATGAACGTCCGTTCATCGCCCGCCATACAACTCGACGCCGCAGTCGAGTATCGGGAGTTATTAAATTGACTATTGAGTTTTAATTAATTACTGAATTTATTTTTAAATGTTTTAAATCAATTACATTTTAATTTAATAAATTGCGTATTCCACGAAAAAGAATAAACTCCTCGGAACAATTTCTCTGTGTCTTTTAAAATGATTTCTTTGAAGATAAATGTGGTTTCATAGGCAAAGTTTTGGCAAATCTCGTAGAGTAATAGAGTAACCTGCGTTCGTCCCTTTGTATATCACTCACAGTTAGACGCCATTCGGTTCACCAATGGATACAAATGAGTGTAGTACGTAGCGCGTCTTGGTCTTTTGATGGCGAAGTTTTTGCGGATCCATCCACAAGATTCTAAGAAATTTCTCCTCACACGTGTTTTGCTTTTTAAGCAACTAAAACGCATATTGGCTGATTGACAGCCCCTACAGACGTGATCATAACTAATTCGATTCCACTCAAGACTAATCGATTGGCACATTCCTCGGAGGTTCTTCTCTCTAGGACATTCTGGAAGAATTCTTGAAAAAAAAAACTGCTTTGTGGTTTCAGTGCATCTACGAGAATATCGATGAAACGCTGGGAAAAACTGCACTTTCATTTACATGAATCGTTACGACTTTATTCATCAGATTGACGTTAATTGAACTTAAGTTTGTAATGAAATGTTGGAGAAAGGTATTGGAGGGTTGGTTGAGCCCTTAAAATGCGTTTTGGAGAGTTTGAAAACCACCTGCGGAGGTAATCACTTGTGTTTATATTGAGAAGTACTTAGAAATTACTTTTGTTTAAAAAACCCAATGGGTTGTAACGCCACTTTATTGAGTATGTTCTGCTAGCTACTCAGAAAGAATTGATTATTCGTAAAACTTGAAGGTTTACCATTTTATTTTGTAAACAAGGCAAGTGTGCATTGTTTGGTGAGGTGGTTCTGTTGCAAGACCAGTGATTGTCTGTTGTTTCCTAATTGTGCGAAAGTGACTCTAGAGGACTTATCCAGTTACGCAGTACCGAATATGTGTTACCGTATTACATGTTTGATCATCTTCCATAAAACTCCTGAAGTACAGTATGTCTCCAAGTGTTAGTTCAGTCGTAGCATTCTCCAAAATATTATCTCATTTTCTAGATTACTTGGCCCTTAGCGAGTTCGTAAATGCAGTTGGTCAATACCGAGGTTATAATTATGTTGACAAGGCATAGTTGTTCTGCTGACAATAGAGTTGCTCTGAGAGGAAGGTGTGTGGGCGTGAAAGCGAAGAAAGGTTCTGGCGACGGTCAGCGACGTGTGTGGGCGGACAAGCGGCGCCTGCGGACCCCGCGGTGGCTTCGCATGCATTGTGACGCAGTCTGTCGCGTGGGCAAGGCGGGGGCGACTAGCAAAGCAGGGATGACGAGCCGAACATCCTGTGAAGGCGCTGTGATGGTGAACAACTCGAATCGACTGCTGAAACAAATTCACACCGCACTGTTGTTCAGGGCGAACTGGTTGGTCTTGTAGAGGAAGAAATTGAGTTACGCACGAGACATAAGTGGGTGTTGTAGAAAGTGTTCTTACAAACAGCCGCGCGCAATAACGACGGATGTCTGTGTGCACATTTAACCAGAGGATGTTGAAACTAACAGAGTTTTAATGCTAACACCATTGAATAATTGTTTGCTAAGAACCGTTAAAGTAACAATGCAATTCTACCCCTCCCACATAAAACAAAAACAACAATCTCGTGCGAGTGAGAAATCCTTCGAAAAATATCACGCAGCAACCCACGGATTGAGGCGAGGAATAAAAAGAAGAAGGAAACGGTGAATTGGAAATATATTTTCACTTCTGAATCGTAAACATTTTCTTCATAATTTTTGCAATATTTTTCATTTCTTCCAAATTAAACCTGATTATAGATATTTGCAAAAACAAATAATTGGTGCAGAGAATTTGCATCAGTGAGCCATTGTAGTTGAGTTGCGTAAATGCAAACCTTTGTGTTCTGCCTCCTCATTTCCGTCACCATTCTCGCCTTCGAAATAACTCGCCGACCCACCTCCAGCGAATGCACGAAGCAGGAAACCGCATCGTAAGAGCAGCGCTTACTTGGGAGTTGAATAGCCTGGCGCGGCGGCGGCGGCGGCGGTGGTAGTGACGCCAACCTTGCGTCGTAGCCTCTCTGCCGCCGCCGCCGCCGCCGCCGCCGCCGCCGCCGGGCTCGTGGGCAAGCTGTCTGGCGCGGCTGTTACGGCCTTCGCCGTTGCGTGCCACTTTCTGCGTGGGCCGCCACCCGCCGCCCGCTTTGCGTCGACGCCGCCGCCGCCAGGGGCTTGGAAGACGGCCCGCCGACGCCGCGCGTGAACTCTCATTGGGTTGCTCTGTAGACGGGTCGTCACTGGTATTGACAATTTTCTCTGCTTCATAGTTCTAAATTATTCTTGCATCTTAGGGGGGGGGAGCGGAGTTCTGATGAATCAAAGCCCAGTGCACGGCGGGTTATATCTCGATCGATGCACATGCTTTTTTAAACCGCCCAATATTCGTGACTGGGTTGTGCTTGTGATATGACGTATAGAAACTTGCCGAAATTATATTTCCGACAGTTCGCATTCTATTTAAATTCACTTTTTGCTGAGGGTGGAAAAGAAAGAAATGTTAATTGAGGCGTTCTTCTGACTAATGGCATATCAGTTCAAGAACCCCTTTCCAGGAACTGCGTAGAAATGATATTCCATAATTGATTCTACAACCTCTGAAAGTTTTGTTTTCCTGTGACAGCAGGGCAAAAAGTATATATTTTTTTGTTACGCCATAACAACCAATGTTTTGCATTGTAAGTGTGTCGGATTCTGATCTGAAACTGGAACTGTGTTGTTTTGTTTTCAGTAATGGATACGAATGAAGAAATTATTTGAAGCAATTGCCTTCTCACAAAAAAAGAAGATGAAAAGAAAGTTTTCCTGTTAACCGCAGCTACGAACTGGATTGAAAGTGCAATCCCGAAATTTGTAGTAAATTCAATGCAAATAGTTTTTACACTTCCAGATACTTTCTTTTCAATATTTTTTTGTACAGATCATATATTCCATTGTACTATTTATTTTGCAGATTATTTTGTGTACGTTCGAAAAAAAGTCCACTTTGAGCACTTTCACAATAGATGTGTAATAGGCATAATTAAGAATACTCAGTATGTTGAAGCATTTCAAGATTTACTTAATAAGTTCTTTGTCATATCAAAACCTTGGGTGGTCCACTTGATGTCCCCTGACCCAGAGCGTAACTGCGCGTCACCGGGGTGGTCCCCTACTTGTTGATTCACAATCTTCCCAGTGGGATACGAGGCGAGGCGCTCGGCCGCGAACAGTTCATACAGTGAAAGGCAAGCGGCACCCAGGTCCCTTCAGCAAGCCACCGCGAACAATCTGGTCCCAATTCTTTGCATTTGAGCCGCCACGATGTAAAGTACCCTGAAAATTAAATTAATTTTTTTAAATTCGAGGACATCCCCATGAGTCAGATCGATCAGCGAATATCAATTTTTGCGAAAGGCCTGCGTATGGATCATTGTATTGTTAATAGACGGACGAAGAGACACCTCAGAAAAAAAAAAACAACACTTTATCGGTATCGAAAATTGCGGATCTTGTGTACTCGGATTCGATAAACTAATTTACTACATATAAGAGCAAGAACATTCACTTCGGCGGACTCAGGGTCCCACAAAATGTGTTTTCGCGTCAAACAAAAATACTTTTTCCAAAACATTATATAAGTTCTCTTTGTACAAGATAGAGTCGAGAAAGTACAATGATTCGATTGAGTCTTTCTGAGTTTTTTCATCACTTCACTGAGTAATATTAAACTTCCCTACAATATTAAACTCGATATAATTGTGCACGTTGTCGGGCTAAAGCGCTGGCAATGAAAGGAGATATCTTGAACATATGTAATATAGATTTGTGCAAGCACACTTTTGAATCAACAACGCCTAACATCATCTTTCTTCCTATATAAACGACCACCCTTTATCCTATGTCAGGTATATTTCGGTACGTCATGAACTCTCCCCCGCCGACCATTGATTCTATTGTTCTGTGAAACAACGCATGTGCAAAATGACTTGTTATTGTCCTCATCTTAGAAAACAAATAATTTATACACTTTTTAACACTTTCATTGGGTTATCGTCTGTGATTATATCTTGGCTACCCGTACTCATTGTAGTCCTTCATAATTACCTCTTTCGTTACCACTGTAAGGTTGATACTGCTATTTCTGGCTTGTTTTATACATACATACATACATACATATATAAAGCAGTACAGCCCTGAAGAGGACCGCGATATGTCGGTCGAAACGTCGGCACCCCAGCCTTCGACGCGGCGTCACCCGGACAGCCCAGATCATGACTGGCCGCGGAAGCCTACGATATATACTATATATATATATATATATATATATATATATATATATATATATATATATATATATATATATATAGTATTTCTACGACTCGGTACTAGTTATTAAAATTTATTCTATGAAAGCAGCTACAGACAACTCAGTGTATCGTAATACTTGTATATTAATTTTCAGCACTTGAACAGCTTTTCCTTCAGATTTAACATTCGCAGCATCCGTTGGGATCCATTTCAGGCCACTGGGGGATTATGAATTGCGAATATATTATAACCTGTTTATAATTTCTTCAATTCCTTCTGGAAACCGCTGAATTGCAAAGAGCTGCTATTTTTCGATATTATGTATGAAAGTTCCCCCTTTTTATTTGTATTGATGACGACTTTGTAATTGGGAATAGTCGAGAGAAATAAATTTATTGCGGGCCTTTGCTGAAAAGCTCTGGCATTCAGAATGTGTATATTGCATAACTTGCCATTGCTTTTATTGCTGAATCAAAAGTCACTAGATGTTGCGTGTGCTGTGTTATCACATTTGTTCGCGTTTCTTTTGCACGTGAACCCAACAACCTTTCCTCGGGTGGTCACAAAAGGCAAGGCTGAGCCTGCAAGGCTACGTCATGGCCACCAGACCCAGACTCTCCTCGTACAACAGCATCGAAAACTGACAGGTAAATTGCTGTAGGTCGCCCTATTAGCAGCCGCACCCTATACACCTGTTCTCGCAGAGCGAGGCTAAAAAGAACCGTAGCAAAAACATATTCAACCTTGTGTAGCTACAGTGTAAACAAGTTGAACATGTGGACATCTGCGAACCTATAAAACGGAGTTTCAGACTCAGAGTAATCACTAATACACCTACTTATTAACTCTTTGACTGTTTCGCGATTTCTTGGTGTGTAAACTATCTGACAATATTTGAAAGACACGAAATGATTATAAAATATGTGCATCTAAAGAGCAATATCACTCACGGAGCAAACCAGACCTCGACACATATTTAGCGAATATATCCTGTTTGGTTTTATATATACAGAGATTCAAGCGAAACCACTCAATTTTAGACACAGTAATTAATTCAGTAACGTAGACAGTGAAGTCAAGAAATTGGGCGTAATGTTTCTGGCTATTTGCTGAATACCTGTTTATTCACAAATTTCGTAGTGAAATGTTCCGGCACGAAGTAGATAAGATAGTTTTGGATTGAAATGTCGTAAGGAAAATTTCAATAAAAAGATGTTGAATTTGTGTATTCTTTTGAATTGTGTATTATTTTAATAATGGTTATACAATGTTCTCTTAAAACCGTAACAATATTTGGTTTAGGTTGGAGTTTATAGTAGTGCTACTAGTTGCTATACACATTATTTACACATTTCAGAATAAAAAAAGCGAAGTTAAATTTCGTCAACAATAATTATTTTCCAATGAAAACTTCTCTTAAGATGTAAGTCAGTAGTATAAAGTATATCAATTCATTACGGTTTACGTGGTCACAATGAACGTAACTGGTAACTGATCATCTCAAGAAAAAATCCTCCCAATTTACAAGTTAATACATCATTTATTCTAAAAGAAAACAAATAAAATGCACACAAAACATGAGCCATCTACAATCAATTTAAAATACAATTACACTGAGAATTTACGAATAATGAACTTCAGCATTCCTCTTCTGTTGCAATCATTCAGATCATCAGACAAGATATATTATTTGAGAATCTTTTTGCCTTATTGTGGATTTACGTGCAAAATCGCATAAATGATAACCCGTAGTTATTGAAAACTGACACGCTAAGCGTAGGTTAAAGATCAATTTTTCAGTTATTGTCAAAACCGAAACATTTAAATAATGAACATATCTTACATCATGGATTGCATTATTCCTTGATACCGATCAGTTAATTCGATTTCGTTTGATTTCATGTTTTTCTAGTACTAAGACAATATCCTAGGTCGGCAGACCTGTTGAATTTCACCGAACATAAATATACTCAAGTTTGCCTCGATGAAACAAGTGCCATGTGTACCCAACGTCGAAGACTGCGGGCTCAAGTCACGCGTAGGGCATGCGTGTTTTAACCATCCGATTGTGCTTTGTTGTGCGACTAGCTTCTCATTCCACCACTATCATATCTGAACTATCGTCCATCGATTCACATTCATTACTCGTTATCCATCCCTATTGTCATCCATCCTGAGTGAAACGTGGCGATCCACCACAGCGAACGTCTATCCAGGAAAGGGGAGAGCACAAACGTGCAAGTCCTCTCGCTTGTCTGCGGACGGAGAAAAAATATGGCTTTCAACCACATCATCAATGGTCTCAAGAGCGACTCCGTAACCTAGCGTGGAGTGTTCCCTAACGCTTCGAACGTGAGAGCAGCGGTTACGTTGCCGAGTGACTCCGACTTAGCATACGCAAAAGAGGTGGCAAACGCTTCGGGCGCTCTCGTCCGCGTGGGGCGCCTCCGCGCCAGCTTTGATCAAGCTCTCTCTCCCTTCTCCCACACCCCCTCGCCCTCCCCTCTTCGGCCCCGCAAGACCCACGTCCACTGTCCCAATATTAGTGTAATGTGAATGCAAAACTTCCACTCGGTCGTTTATTACATGGGATTAAGCATTACTTATGCACGCGGGACGTGAAGAGTAATAACAGTTCGACCAGACCGCTTGTCACTTATCGCTGCGTCCGATCAATAAGGGAGGAATGAAAGGCTGCGAGATGGGTGAGATAATTCTAGAATTTACTGTTACAACCAATAAAATGGTTATCGCTGCTGTTTACATGGGTACTGCAAGTTCAAGTTAGACAAGTTTGTATTACATAAACCTGACCAAAACTTTTACACAAGTTCTTTGTTTACTTATTAACGTAAATACAAACATCTTTGTTGATAAAACAATTATAAATCAGGATGAGATGTATTAAAACTTATTACAAATGTTAGCGTCGTGTGGTTTTGCCTTTATACAAACGATGTATTAGTTTTTTTTGCAAAATTGTATGAGTCTTATAAATAAACGTATTGTTGGTATTGAACTATCCAATTTAAGTCGATGTGCATTTTTATTAGAAATAGAGACCCACTCTTCTGCCTAATCACTGCTTTAGAATATACTCGCATGCAATTAATTTCTCTAGTTCTGCGTACTCAGCAATTAAGAAATGGCTACTTGATTTTTTCTCGGTTTTATGACTAAATGGGTTACCTTATGTAATAACAATGTCTCTGAAGTCTCCATTGAAACCAAAATTGAAAGAGATGCAGAGATGACATGATAAACGTGCTGTAGACAAGACCATTATTAATGAAAGATGACAGAGAAGTGATAGAGTCACCTACTTCTCTTTGATGACATTGATACTGAAATGTCGCAAGATGACATGTTAATCGTTTTAAAATGGCGGTTAGAAATTAGAACTGGTAATGCCTTTTGCGTCTAGGAATATTGCAATACTGTATTAGATACGACATTTTGTACCGACAGCAATAAGAAATGCTGTAGAAGGAAATGATATTTATTTTACTCAACATTAAAACACAGTATGTAATTTTTTGTGAAATATTTAGAATAATATTCTTTATATTCTGTTTTAACAAAATTTTACCCTTTTCCAACGAATCTTGTGTATTAATTAATAAATAATTACTATGGAGTGATAAAATGTATTTGCAATTGTAATAATATTTTTATTATCTAGCAATCCTCGTTTTACTACTACTGCAATTTTGATATCGATTACACGGTATTGGAATTTCATTATCTACACTGATACTATTAACATCGAAAAAATGTCGATGTTGAAAATATAGCAACATCCCTAGTTGTGTCATCAGCTAAGTGTTGAGGGTGGCGGTAGCGACGATGGCGACGAAGATCGAATCGGCGCGGCACGGCGGCGGCGGCGGCGGCGGCGGCGGCGGCGGCGGCGGCGGCGGCGGCGGCGGCGGCGGCCGCCGCAGCGCGCCTGCAGCAACCGCGCACGTTCGCCCGGACTTCGGCCGCAGGCGCCGCTGCGCGCAGCGCCCTGTAATCTCCATTCACTGAGGCCGCGGGCACGTCCCGCAAAGTGCCGCCGCCCCGCGCGGCGCCGCCCGCCGTCTAGACTGTGGTCAGTCATCGCGTTCTGGAGCGCCTTTTGGCCTCCATTCACAACGCATCCTGCCGCCTCGACGCTGCGGCACCGCGCCGAGCTCCTCGCGGTCATCGCCGTGTTTCTAGGACGATACACACTACGCCCTCTCTGACTTGAAAGTTCCACAAATGCCCTCCACGATGCTTAGGTTGTGCTCGAAAGAATAATCTGTTTGGAATCTTATTTGGAAGGATGCACTATAATCGGAGACTTCAATGCGCGTGTAGAAGATGAACTCGCGGTTGTGTCTTTTCACGGTTGCTTGGACAAGCGTTTGGTCTTCAGGCGAAGGGAGTTTTTTTTATTATTATGGGAATATGAAGGTTTATCATAAAATTTGATTGTTTATTGATAATGATAAGGTCTTAAGATTAAGAGAAGTAGAGTACATTACTGGTTACTGCTTTGTTTACCTCGACTTTCCTTCCGCGACTATTTTTCTCTCACGTTCACATACTTTTATACGGAGTACATGTACACGAAGTGATTTAGAGTGGCGTAGAAGAAAGTTATGTTCCTAATGCTGCGGAAAATCGATTTCGAAATTTTGAAACAAATACAAGTTTTCGGGTTCCCTGATACTGAAATAATATTTTTGTATTTCAAAACGTCTGTCCGTCTGACTGTGTATCTGACCGTCCGTCCGATCGTTTGTCCGTAAACAAAACTAGCGCCTAAAACATTCAGAAGACTTTTCTCGAAATTAATTTTACCCACCGACCTAGAGAAGTGACCCATGATAAAAATCGATGTCAGTGCACTGCCTCCCACCGGGAGGTCCTGTGTTCGAGTCCCGACAGTGTCTAGAATTTCGACACAAGCTTGTCAGCTAGGTCGAATTTGTTGTCTGGAAGAGAATTCTAGCGGCCGGCTGCTCTGATCGGTAGTGTTAGCAGTACCCTAACAAACGGGTCTCGGAACGCGCGCGATCTCTCCTTCCTCTTCCTTGTTCTATCCTCACCCTTTAGTACACACAATTACACTAACATGCATTAGAGTACCACACATTCCAGGAGACCGGTCTGGAGCTTAGATATTGTTCTGGCTGGGGCAGTGCCCCGCGGGTGAGAGACATATGGTTGGGGAAAACCCCGGTAGCCGACAGTAGGTCTGCGCAGGATCTCGCCATCCAGTTGGGGAAGTACGCCGCCACCTCTCGAAGAATGAATGCACTACCTTTACAGGACTAATGACCTTACCAATTGACGCGCACGGAATCACTAACAATTAATCATTTTCCAATCGACCCGGCCCTGCGAATTTCATTTGAAGTCCCTGAAACATTTTCAACATTTTCTTTAATCCATGGGGCTACATTGTACAGGTTCAACACGGAGATAGGTATTCGATATTTTTAGAGCGCCAAGGTAGTCTTCACTGGGATTATCTTAAAAGGAGCGGTAGGTCTGTTAGGCGCGATATACAGCAGCTGAGAGGAAGGCAAGGCAAAACAGTAAAGCTAGTTCCGACTCAACAGATTAGGAAATTAACTAGTTCGAGAAAGTCTGTGCTGTCCTCTAGCACCTCTAGCTTCATGTTGCTTTTATTTTCTGTGATTGTGAAACACTAATATTATTTACTCCGAAAATCAGATCAATCTGATGGAATGTATTTTCAAAGGTAATGAAAATATCGGAAGTTTAATTTTTTTCTAAACGGATTTATGGTTCTTCTTTACAGTTTAGCAAAACATTATTTTGCAAGTGAGACCCCTTCCGACAACTTCCCCCATTATGTGCCTCGGTGTTGCGATGAGGGAATTGTCTCGTAATTAACTCGTAATCTCTAATTATCCGATTGTAGGGATTCTTCCACCCTTCTCACGCGTTGGTGTTCATCAGCGCAATCCAAATTGTTTTTATAAGCTCATGACACTAGTGAAAAAAGTGTTTCGATAACGCAATTTATAAAATAGAAGTATTAATATCTCGCGTCGGTCAACCTGAATAACACGTATGCGTCCTCGTGTTGGTTGTGCTGCGCGTTCGCCTCCACGCCGGAGGCTCTTGAGCCCTGCGCTACGCCCCTGGCCTCGGCGGGGAATCGCCGTCAAGTGACCTGGATCGTGAATCAGTCAACTGACAGCGCAATATAATAAGGCCAGGATTACGTGCGGTAGCGGGTGGGTGGGAGGGCGAGGGACCGGCCAGGAGGGTGGGGCTGCTCGGGGAGAGGGAGGAGGAGCGAGCCGCAGGCAGGCGAACGATCCTTGCCACGTACGCGCGCCGCATTCTGTATGCAGCCCGAGGCCCCACTTGGAGCACCGCCCCGCTTGGTCGCACACGCCGCCCGGCGGCCTTCTAACTCGCCTGCCCGTCTGCCCTACAGCTGCTACCTGCCGCCTGCGTTTTTTACTCCATCCTTTATTGTGAGGCGTAGGCAGCGTGTGGTCTTCGAACGTGGGTATTAGGCGGAGAGAAGAGCCACACAGTAAACTGAGTGAAATGTAATGTTGAATTTGAGAATCTAATTACCACGAGGTAATGAAGAGAAGTCAATATTTTTTCTGTGGACTTTGATTAGTATTGTAAATATATAGTATACATTTTTGAAAGGTATTAAATGATATAAAACTAACAAAATCTCAACGTAATTATTTGAGAATGATGTAATTATAGGTTTGTTAATTTATTAAATGATAAGCTTACTTTTTAATGATTATTATTTGTAAATTCTCCTATTTTAGAAAATTTCCTAAATTCACATTTTGTTCACGGCGACACCGATTCTCAAATGAATTGCCTGTGTTAAACGCATCATGAACTGATCGACCTTTAGAATCGTATTTTCAAGGAATGTGTGTGTGTGATTACTGTGGGTTGATTTCAATAAGTGTTTTACTCTGACAATTCTGAAAAAATGCGCTATATAAAATTGTGTCGTCTCAGAAATTTTAGAAATAACAGTACTAACGCCGTGGACGTACAATGTGCTTTATTAAATTGCGTATTTGTGTGATATTTTTTTAATTTCGTGATGGATTCGAGATGTTTTTTCGACGCATCTCGTTTGATGTTCACTCGCCACTCAAACGAGAGAGCGTCAATGAGTGCGCGAGAGAGCTGACTGTCGAAGGCAGTTGCTGCGGCGCAGTTCTCCGAAGCGTTTGCTCTCTGTCGCGTCGCGGCGGCCTCAATGGACGAGAGGCCGACCGCCTGCCGCCGGCGCCGCGCCATCGCTCGTTCGGCCCCGCCCACTCGTAGAAGACGACGCTTCTCCCCTCCCGTCCCCTTCTTACCGCTCCCCTCCCCTCCTCTCTGCCTGCTCCCGCCTTCTCGAAGGATCCGCGCCGAATGCGTGTTCCTTTGAATGAATGGGCCGTACGATCTTGGGCGTTTACATTCCGCGTTGGACAGTCTTCGAATGGGGAATCGCGGGACGTCGGCGCGGCGTGAAATGTAGTACGCAAATGTTTTCTTATTAGCGACCTGTTCTTGGAAGAGTTGGAGTCGATAGTGTCGAAGACCGCCTCTCGCCCTTCTTTGCTGCGAACGCAAATGAACAATTCCGGGAGCAGGCGTATACTCAAGTCCAGGTTACGGCACAGCAGGAGGAGTATCACTGAAAATATGTAATCATATTCACTAAATTGTCCTGAGAATTGAGAATACTTGACCTGTCTATGGACCAGAAAAAAGATGAATGAAAGGAAACTAAGAAAAACTCTTAATTCAGTTGAAATTTTTTACCTACATTCTTTTTTTTTGCATTCTTTGGGAAATGTACGTACCCCGTATGAAAACTATGGAGAGCACATCAATACATGAAAGGTCAAAGGTCACACGATTTTGCGTGAACATCTCCCTTGCTTCACTTGCACAAAACCTATGAGACATACGTTCTCATAGATCATCATACAACGTATGGAGGATGCAAAAGTTTATAATTTCGATCATTTTATTTTCTTTAAATGATACAGTGCGGAGGGGGAGCGAGTGTGTATTCAATGGTTCGCCGTACGTTCGCCGTACTCAATTCGCCGTACGTTCTCATTGGAAGTGATAATTTTAATTCGATTCACAGTGTAAATTGTGATGAAAATGTATTATTAACAATATTGATGTTGAAAATGTTTATGTATTCAATACTACCTGGTTTCCGTGCTTTGTCCGTGCAGTTATTTACTACATTCATCTATTATACAGTGTACTCGATACTGATATCAAGCATTTCCCTTGTGTAATTGTATATGTGGCACTTGATAACAGAAAATAACTTTTTTTCGATTTACATAAAAATTATTTTTTAACAAATTAATGATTCCTCATTTATTGTCATTATAACAAAGTTTTAGACAGTTGTCACTCTCTCCGTTGCTTGCAAAGGGGTAGCTGCTCCGACCGCGAAAGACGAGAGGACAACGCCCCTCACGTAGACACGCTGATGTTTACTCCGATACCAGCTCTCGGGAATGAATCCGCCGCACGGTAGTCCTTTTGGATAAACATTTAGGCAAAAATATTTTCATTCATCATGATGAATCTCAGCAGAGGATTCGCAGACCGGCTGATTCTAGGATCGAGCACTGACAGTGGAGGATTTTTGGCACGAGGTACAAGGCTTCATCGAAACCAACGTACCAACTACGTTCCAATGTACCAACTAGTTTGTTTCGTTCCTGCGCTTGTCATTCCTTCCTATCTCATTATCTCGAACTCTAGGGCATTAGAAGTTAATATGTTATAATAAGATGAAGATAATAAGTTATAAGTTTCGTAGTTGATGGATATGGAAACGAATAATTTACGAACACATACCGTAGTCTTTTTGGTAACAAAAGTGCCCACTTCTTGGTGAACTTGTGAAAATCTTTATAAGTCAATAATCATGAACGCAAAATGTCTCGTATCAGGATGAACTTTAAAAAACAGTTATACAACAAAATGAAAGTATTAAAATAATTTCGAAAGAAATATTTTTAGAAAATAATGAATAATGAGAGAAACTGCTACGGACAGTTGCGGATCCCAAATTCGGATGACTACGTCCGTCCGGCACTAGAATTTGCGTATCTCCTACAATCTAATGAGCAAGAAATTAGGACAAATTGGTTCGTAATCTGAAGTTCTGAAAACTTTTCTTTTCAATTCGGACAGTTTTGAGGACAACAAAATTGTTTGCTTTCTGCAACGTGCAAAGTATCTCAACGGATCTTTGCGACACCTCTAGAAGATGGGCGAGGAAGCATTTGGCTGAGAGAACACCATCGGCGACTGCGTAGGTGTCGTGGGTGGCGTTGGAAGGCGCGAGTGTGGGCGGGGGGCGGAGCTGCTGGAGATTCGCGCTTGCGCTGCCGGGATCGGACAACTTGCGGAAGATGAATGTTCGGGGCACCGCGTGGCTACACGCCCCGCAGATGACTCACTGAAAGACAGAGAGAGAGAGATCGACGAATGCAGGGATCATCTCGATCAAAAAACAACTAAAGTGTAGTTATTAATGGCTAAATGCTAGCCACTGTGCTACTTTCTTGAATACGAGAGAATTGCGTGTCGATTTCGATGAATCATACTGCGTTTCCTGCTGTTTGGAAGCCAGAATACAGCTACTTAGAGACTTCCAAACAGAAGAGAACTAACGATGATGGCTAGGCCATCGAAAGCTGCTATTTCAATAAATAATATTGTTGGCAAAGACAACGCCTCTAATTATTTTATTTCGCATCCAATAAGTCACTCTTCCTTTAAGAGTAACATTGTAGAAAGGGAAAATGAGATCCGTGCGAAAACGGCTGAAGTCTGAATATAATGTTTTGTGCTTAATAATTTTAACGAAAAATTATCCTATTTTTACTATCTCATATACATACGTATACGAAATAATATACGTAGTATAGAGAAAGTTATGTAATGCTGTGCGAAAAATCGGCGGATATTCGACAGAAAAAAATTCATTACCGGTCCCTGACAAAGAAAAGGTGGATAAATCCAGTTGCTAAATTAAGAAAATAATTATCTAAAATGTGGTGTACCCATAATCCCCGTTTTGTGGGTCCTTGATGCCGTACAACCAATTGAAAGCAAAACGTCCGTCTGCCACGTCTGCCCCGTCTGCCCGTCTGTCCGTCTACCCATTCTGTCAGTGTGCCCGTCTGTCCGTGTGCCCGTCTGTCCGTGTGCCCGTCTATCCGTGTGCCCGACTGCCCGTCTGTCCGTCTGTCCGTCTGCCCGTCTGTCTGTCTGTCTGCCAGACTGTCAGCCTGACCGTCTGTCAGTCAGTCTGTCCGTCTGTCAGTCAGTCTGTCCGTCTGTCAGTCAGTCTGTCCGTCTGTCAGTCAGTCAGTCTGTCAGTCAATCTGTCAGTCTGTCCGTCTATCCGGCTGTCCGTCCGTCTGAACACTACTAGTGCCTACACCGTTGTGGGATTGTTTTCCAAATTGAAGAAACCTCTACCCATCTGGCTCTAGTGGAAGCTTTGAGATTTTGAAAAACATTCTTTAAAATGTGGGGGTAGTAGATTTCGCGCAATAATGAGTGCAATATTTCCAATTTAAAAAAAAGCAAAAATAAGATTTTCTCAAATACAGCTACCAATTTGTTCTTTACATCTTGGGTAGTAATAGTGCTAAATGCACTATATAAGATGACATAATAGCCATATTGCTATATTCTTTTATTTTTTTCGAAAGTTACAAAGATGTAATTTTTTTTGCTCGTCGGTCACGTCGTGAATATTTTCATTACTGACTATTTGTTAACATATATATATATATATATATATATATATATATATATATATATATATATTAGTAAATGCGCTTTAAATAATGTCATATAAAATTTCTGGAAACGTCAACAGTTTTCTGTGCAAATGAGCTCAAATTTCAGCATTTTGAGCAACGCTTAAATCGTATTTTCTGAAAAATGGCCCAAAATTTTTTCTTCAATCTTTTCCAACGAATTGCAACAACTAATTGCATTATTTAATATAACGTAAAGTTCATTTTGGGGTATTATTTTGTTTTTTTAAAAATTGCACAAATGTATTTTTTAAATACCTCTCACGTTGATAATATGCACATTTCCAGCGATTTGTGTTTATTATTGCCTTTGTGAATGGAGTTTTCGCTTCAGCTTCAAATGAGTTCAAATTAAGGTTTTCGAAAGCTCTATACATTCTTGTGAAAAGGAGCTTCAAATTTCGCATTTACAGTAATTCAATCAATATCTCATTAATTACAAAAATATTAATGAGGTTGTTAATATGTTGTCTTCTGTTCAACTTCAAAGCAAAAAATAATAACTTATAAATTCACGTCTGTTTAGAAATTTCACATCATATCTATTAATAATTATCGAAGATTTGTGCAGTTGAATATGTTGTCGTTGTTTCATAAAACTTGTTGGTATTTGGAAAATTAATAATTAAATAAATTTAATAAATCTTTTTTAAACCTTTTATTCGGTTCGCTGTCTAATGATCGTCTTTAAAACATTTATATATTATTATTTGTGTTTTGACACTGTTGACCGCGTGTATTAGAGAAAAAAACAATTGAAGGGATCAATGTAGCAAATCATTCTTCTGTAATAAATATAATACATAAAAATTATCTACAAGGGATTTACATTGTCGCATAACATTTTTTCATAATATTTTGAAAATATTTCTGAGAAAAGTTCTTACATTTAATGCGGAATGGAAATATTAAATTTATACATGTGTGATTGAATTTTTAATTTTCGTTCAAAATTGTTTATTTAAATATTTTTGCTAAGAGTTTTGTTTTCAATTTGTATTTTATGAAAATTAACAAATTAAAATTTGACGTTAAAATTAATAATAACATTCTCTATACTTCTACTGTCCATTTTCTCTTTCATCTACTGTTCTATTTTTGTCTTCATCCGAATTAAATGAAACGAAGATGTTGACACGCAGCCATTGATCCTGGTGCATGTCTTCCTGTTCGTCTTCTTGACATGTTACATTCATTATTGGTATTCGCCAGGTGTCAAGAACATCCTCTGGAGACAGAGGCGTCAATTAAAAAAAACACAGGAATCGCAGACAGCTTTACGACTTGCAGCGCGTCCGTCGTGTACCTGGGGGTCTGTGAAGCGCGTGAGACGCGGCGACTGATTCCTCCCGGACACCCACGCACTCCGCGTCGCCCCCGCCGGCCGGGTGCATCGGACGCGCGCGCGCAGATAGCGTCAGAGGAACATGGATTAATGTTCCTATTGTAGGCGCGGATGAGGCGCGTCTGCTCGGAACAACGGCCATCCGGTCGACGGCTGAGGTGGGCGTACCCCCCGTTCACTGCCCGTCGCCCGTGCGTGTGCTCTCGGCTTGAGTTTCTCGTTTGAGAACGAAGACGTTGTGTACACAAAGAATCCAAAGAGTTGACAACAGTCTTCCTCGACTCCATTGCTTCAGTTGCGCGACCCATGGTGAAGTGGTCGGACTGTTCGTCTCCCACCTTTGGGTATCGGAGTTCTCTTCCCGGCCGATCTGTATGGACTTTGTAGGGGACAAGATGGGTTCGCGGCAGGTGTTGCTTGACGGGTTCACGGGTTCTTCCGTGCTTCTCATTTCACTACTGCTGCTTCATCCTTGTTTGCTAATCAGGTCACTTTTGTGTGTTCGTCAGACTATTCGAGCCTTTCGAGCTACCGTTTCGGGCAAGCGAGGAGTCGACGCTGATGAAAAACACCATTTTTTGTATCCTAATCCACTTTAAAAAATTCGACTAAATAAAAATGAAAATACTTTTAAAACTGTTTAAAGCGTCGAAGATCCCACAAGAAGTTAGTTGTTCATATCATTCCATACTTCTAGAAAATTTAGTCAACAGTATTGTTTTCTTTCCGTCTATAATCTGCCATTGGATGTTCAAAGCCCAACTAATAAAAAAATGTACAAGAGTGGTAAAGGATTTATTTCTGTTAGTTAGATGGGTTTTATGTTTTATTTTAACACAATGAGTTATAACATTCTCCATTTGATGCTTCATTATGTGATTTCGAATAACGTAGATATTTTTATGCACTTCCATATTGTCTTACATTGTTTACAAAAAATATAGCAGTTGCGTCACCTATTTCTTTTGAATCAGTGCCACTGTCGATACCGTAACATTGAATATCATCACAGCTTTCATCAATAGTTTTGTCATCTCAGTCTTCGGGTATTACGAATGTCAATCCGTGGCGTTATCATCACAAGCTGCAATCGCTTGTTTTTTCATTTTCTCTGCGGTAGTGCAATATCGACCACAGCAATGTCAAGAAACATTGAAATTAATTGAATAGAAATGCTTTTTCTTCATATTGTTTTTAAATAGTGTCTTGTGCTAGCCTCAGATACGCAAGTTTAAGAAAGCGGCTATACATTGACTATATATATATATATTGCTGTTGTTGAAAACAGCTTACTATTTCCTGATGCGATGAGTAACCTCGGAATTTTAGGCACAAAAGAAGATGATTTAGATACCTAAAATAGGTAACAAAATTATAAAATTAGGCACTATTGGGCAAGAAAGTGACATTTTAGTCAATTAAAATAAGTTACAAAATAATTAAACCAAGCATTTGATTGACATGGACAGTCATGTTCTGACATCTAAAACTGTCATTACTGTCAACTGTCACAACTGAGGATTAAATTAGACTCTTTTTATTATTTAGGGAAGTTAAGTATTTTTATATTTATGAGAGTGACTAAAGCATATTATTTTATGCACTTTTATTTCTTTTTATTTAATTAATTCTTTCACCCTTTGCATTCTCAACCTGTCAACAACACAGCTGCACCAGGAATGGGCCTAAGTGCGTGCTGATTGGAGACAAGCATGAAACATCCTCTTTATATTGACTTGCAAAGCTCCTTATTTTCGGTGCGTTGGGCGAGAGATTTATGTGCGAGGTCGATTGCGTATTTGATCAGGGACAATTGCGTTTCGGGAAGTTCAGGAAAGTTTTTGCGTTTCGGTATAACAAATTCAAAAAATGAGTAATTATTAAAATATGATAATTCTTCAAAATGAGTGGTTTTAGGCAAACAAATATTAAAATAAGTATCAACCACCGTTTTAGGACATATAGGCACTATTAGATACTTTTTGTAGATCTATTTTTCATGATTCGTCAACATCTGCAATGATTTTTTGCAACCTCTTAAAGGAACTAAATAGACATTTGTCCTAAAATCCGAGGTATAGTGGTGAGGTGCTGTTTGTGGAGCCGCCGTCAAAAGCTGACGTCGATTACGAGGCGGCTCGACCTTTGTTTCGGTGGGACGCGGACGTGAGTGTAGACGGCGGGGGATGAGGTGGTTCGGAGGTCATGGGTGCTGCGCCGCGCCGCGCCGCGCCTCGCCCGCACGCGTACCGTTACGCCCGCTGCCGCACTTCGCGGCCAATACTCGCCGCCGCGACTGCCGTCGACCTCGTCGCAGGCAGGTCGCGCCCCGCCGCCACCGCTTCGGTTGCTGCTGCTGCTACAAAAGCGACCTCCGTGCTGCAAGACGTTCCACTCACGCGGAGAAAATATCCTCGATTTTTGCGTTGCCCCCATCCGTGCGGTCGTGCTCGTCTCGTCGAACATGCGTACGTGTGTGGAATCGCAATCTATCGGTCTAACGGATAACTAGCTATAGTTCTCGTAGAGGATTTGATAGGCGCAGGAATAAGTAAAATAAACGTCCAAAAGTCAAAAGAATTGATTGTTGAAAAGTCGAAAGTATCGATGAGACGTTTTTCACAGGATTTACGGATGAAGTTCGAGATGTTATCTTGGTCAATATAAATTAACGTAACGTTAAAATAACGCACATCCGTGATGATCAAGATAGCTTTCATTTCATCTATACTATAGAACTGAATATTCATAGATCGTAGATTAGGCTTGAATGTGTCTCCATGGGAATTTATGGAACTGTATCAGTTAAATAACTGTGCGGTTCAAATCTCCTAAGCTATTGTATTTGCATTCGTGGAGTTTTTTAATGTAACCGATACCATGAAAACAATAAATTCTCTTTGACCGAATCTCAAATAAATTGTAGCCTGGATATCGTTGAGGTAACTCCGACGGCCATAGACTTAAGTAAGGATTATATATTGATTTATTCAGTATGGATTGTTATTGTGAAAAACAAATTGGCACGAAGTGATTGGGAACTTGAATAATATAACTTCAAAAATAATACAGTGCTGTTCTTTAATCTCAGGAATATTTCTGGGATTAGTGGAAGAAGTCCCCAAACAACAAATGTGCGAATAATAATCAAAAGAAGGAGAACTGAGAATTATTTTCAAAACTTATTATTACATCATTTTATTACATTTTATTACAATATTATTACAAACATTTTACAATTTTTGAAAACATAGTATTCGGGAGTAAATAGCCATTGGAAAGACTATGAACTTAATTATGCGATATTCAATGACGTTCTCTTTTCTAGAAATTCCCTGAAAAATTGAATGAGGAGGGATCTTCTCGAAACTCGATCAATCCAATCTTCTTCGCTTGTATTTTGAGAGACTAGTGTTTGAAGGTTGAACCTGTTTTAATCGGTCACAGGCGTAAGTTTTCAAATAGTTAATAAATTACGAAAAAAAAGATGTATGGACAGTAACACTGGCAGAAGAAAGAAGTAAATGGTGGGAATCTTACCCACGAATTGTCAATATTTATATCGAGATTAGGAAATTAAGATTAAAATTTTTGGCTGACTTGGTAAATGTTATTTATTTTACCATCTTTCATTATTGTAGAGTTTGTTCTTGAATGGTGAAGAAGTATAAGCCAAAAAAGAACTTATTTTGTTGTTGTTTTCATCGACTTATTGACAAATACTAGTGGAAATTTGCATTGCAATTCTGAACATCCCGATCTAAACCAGAAAAGAAGTACAGTGCAGAACGAATTGGTTTGCTCGACGCTGTTTCTTATTTACTTCGTTTGCTCTATGTATTAAAAGGAAATGGCTTTCAGGGACCGTTGCGTCGCGACTACCTTCAGTTCAATGCATCGTCGTTTGCGACATTTCGTGGTGAGGAGGTCGGTGACGTGATTCGCTACGTTAATGACAGGTTCTTTGGCTGTGACGAACGTCTCTTCGCAGAAACAGAAAATACACGTTTCCGTCAACGCAAGAGCTCGACAGGAGTGACGCCGTGGTTTCTGTCACGGTTCCACGGGAAAAGTGAGTTGCCTCGAAACCGTGGAGAAATTTCCTTAGGACCCACAATAATGTTTTAATCAATGATATAGGTGGGAGGATAGCTGATGGAGAAGGTATAAATATCATACTATCGGAGCTGGTAATTACAAATTAATTGATAAACATTCATTCTCTTTTTTCCCGCATTCTTCATTCATTCATTCATTCATTTTTGTTTGATATTATAGAAAATGAATGGATTTAGTCCTTCTGCCGTTGATACTATTCAGTGTACTTTTATTACTCGTTTCATTGTTTCCTAATATAACTACCTGTTTCTACACAGCCCCACCATTTCATCAAATTATTCTTGTATTAGCTTGGCATATAACAGACAATTATTGATGTAGTCCCCTGAAAACGTCGTGTCTGCAGATGAACGGAGTTGTGTTGTGAGTTTATGACTAAGTAATTCGAATAACAAGTAGTTTTAGCATTCCGAAAGAAACATAATTTTCAAACATTGTTGACATTTTCTCAATGCATTTGATAGTTTTTGTCTTTGCAATTAAAACAAATACTTGCCTCTTGAAAACAAATATAATATCATATGTGAAAAGTACTTAGTTGTCGCAAAATCAAGTGAGAAATTTCCTTAATGACTGAATAAATTAGTAACATCAGGTTATGAAGTTCGGACCATGTTGGTTCTTTAGTTCGAACTTTATGAGTTTGTGGTATATCATAAACCATCATCTTATGATTTCAGTGTACCTTTCCTCTTCACCATCTCTGTGTTTATCCACTCCTACCTAAGAAGTTTCAGTTTTTTCACCGTTTCCATGATTTAAAAAATCTTTCATTATCATACATCATCCATACATATTTATTTTGAATATGTGTATGTAGTTGCGGTTTTCCAAGTATTTTTCGTGTTACTCTGAATGTTCTCACTGGCGAAATGTTTTATCCAGTCTGTTCCTTCCTGAACACTTGTCGAAATGCTTTATAACAAATACGATTCAATGTATCTACCCGATGCGGTAATTGACAAGTTTCAGAAATATATAGATCGAATCCTCTGAAAATACTGTTGGCAGTGGAGGAAATATCAAATTTCACTATTATTAAAAGAAGTATTGGCCTTGAACCTTACTTTGCATTAACGACGGTAGTTCTTAGTCTGTAGAAGAGGGGGAGCGGAATGAGAAGTGTAGGATATCAAGGAAAGTTGTTCTCAATTATTCATGTCTACATGACAATGAAAGAAAGAAAAAAAAAAGTACAGTTCTGGGGTTAATAGTCATTAGGGAAAAAGTCATTCATATAATAAAATGAATATAAATAATAATGAAAATTTAGGAGGATGGTCCAGGGCTTATTAAGTCAGTTATTTTTACTGATTTATTAATATAAATATATCTCAGCGAAATAAATCTGTAAAGAAAAAAATCACTGTCTTTAATAAATCCTGGTCCGTCCTCCTAAATGGAAATTAAATAAAGATGTTCTAGGAAATTAACCTAAATAATGAAAATTGCGCGATTTTGGGATGTTCCTGTAGCTACGACAAATTTCTATAAAATTTCGTTGGAAAAATAAGTTTGGCTGTTGTCTGCCTTGAGGATGTGTGAAAAAGTGATGAAAGTTGATGTAGCTGGAAATTTGCTTTTATTTAGCTCGGTGCAAATTACTTCCTTGATTGTGTTGGCATCTTAAAAAATTCCATCACGTGTGTATCTTTCTTTGAACCTCTTGGGCATGTTTTTCTCGCGAATAACGGATTTGTACCTTCGCACCGTTGCTACCTGGATAAATTGTTTCTCCAAGAGCAGCGAAAGTATTGAAAGCAACAAAAAACTGAGACAAATTGAATGAAAATGAGAATAGGTAGATAGCAGAAACTAAGCTACCCCTATCATGTTTAAAATTTAGCGAGAATCACGGAGATCGAATTTTCAAATTAAAGCTTTTTGTTTTTTTGTCCGATTTTGTATTTTTAGCTTACACTCTGGCTACAGTAGATGCAAATCAGACCCATTTCCTCTTTATCTACTAGAACCCCGTAGTCGTTGTGATTTTTCTGGTCATTTATGAAAATGATTTTTCTTGCTTAGATCAAGGCCTCACATCATAGCAATTTAGCGATTCTCTATATTCTTATCAAGAAGACTTTGTTGAATGATGAATTAAAGACTTTTTTTGAAAGTGGTGTTCGCTCATTTTTACTCGACAGTCATGAAGCGAAATTACCACCACATCGCTAAGAAATCGAAATTCTAAGGTCTCCAGTTGATTGAGTGATGGATTGGTGTTTCTGAGTACGTCAACTGCTACGTTCATTAGCCCCGTTAGTGTAATGTTTCATCTCTGGCATAGTTAGTGTCCCTCTTTCGCTGGATGGTGCCGATATGCATGTCGGTTTGCGGTAGATATCCCCCTTCAGGTAACTTCCCCCAGCGAGGCTCCCCTCCAGCCGGAACAAGCAATAAGCTCCTGTCTGATCTCCCGATATATAGTAGGTAGTGGTAGTGTGGTAATGTAGTGCATGTAAGGGGAGAGGAGATGACAGAGAAGAGGAAGGTAAGATCGCGTGCGGTACATACCCCATTTTTAACACTACTGCTTCGACATTCACCTGGTATTGATTGGAGAAACCACGGGAAACTACCGATCAGAGCAGCCGGCCGCTATAATTCTCTTCCAGACAGCGGCTGAATTCGACCTAGCTTGATAGCTAGTGTCAAAAATCTGCCACCGTCGGGACTCGAACTCTGGGACCTCTGGACCAGAGTCACTGCGGAGACACCGGCAATATGCGCTAAATTCAGCCGGTAAAGCTCTTCGAAGTTGTCAGTACCAATTAAGTTGACAGAAAGGGGTCGCAAATTACGTGTCTGAATTCAACAGACAAACTGGTGGTGATCAAATAAGATTCGCAGTCGGGAAGCACCGTAAATCGACAATCGTGGCGCCGCGATTATTCCACGAACATTTTAAATGTGCACGAATGCGCGATCGGTCATATTCAACCCATTTGAAGGTGTAAGAAGCTGGAGGTTTTCCTCTCCCTATTTGGGTAAAACATCAAGGTTAACCATAACTAATGTGCTTCAATGATCTTTTTCAATGTCTTAAATTTATTAAAATTCAACAAATGTCATAGTAGGTAAAAACCAAAAAACAAAGACTATGAGAAGAATTATTCTTTCTGGTTGCACCTAGTTGGAACTTGATGGTGCTCATGAGCAGATCGCGCGGCCCGACTCTGCTGAGATGCAACGGCAAGCTGGAGGTCGCGACCCTGGGCGCGCCATCCGCGCCGAGCCGCGCGGTCGCTGTCGGCGGCGAACGAAAACATTCGGCGAGAGCGGGGATTTCTCTGTTTCTCTCAAAGTCAAGATCATCGTACTCCCAGACGGCGTGGGGCGGCGTCACGTGAATGTCAGTGCCAAGGCCGCCGGCGAGCGGTCGCAACAGCTGTGCGTACGCGCGCTTGTCGACCGCGCCTTTTGCGTTGTCGCGCCTCTCCGCCGCCGCAGCTCGTTCGCTCGCTTCTCGCCCGCATGCGTAGGGTGAGGACTCTCTGGGGAGATACGAGATGAAAACAGTTGATGTAGCTTTCCGCGTGAGGTGAGATGTGTTGTTTGTTCGATTCCCAGTCATGTGTATTGTTCACATTTTTATCCTACTTGACATTCCAGTGTTGCTTCGTCATCATTCCTCTCGATCATTAATTTCTTATTACACCATTAATTCAAACATCCATCTATCCACCCATTAATTCATTCATTATCGAACACGGTAAGAAAGTGATCTAGCGTAGATCTCAAGAAGACAGAACAATATGACACCTTAGTACTAATTGTTTGAAACGGAAGATTAACATTTACAAACGCTTGCGTATTCACGGTAATTAGATTTAGTGTTAATTTCGGGATTTCATTCGGAATGGAGGGCGACATGTTTATTATTAGTACACAATTTGGTGCTTTTGGCAAAAATTAGTTGCTCTTCTTTCGGGTAAAGAAAAAAGCCGATATTATCAGTTAAAAGTAATCTTTAAAAATATCGTAATTTTCTATAAAATATGCGCGTACAGTATCCAGTATCCAAAGGACATTTTCGAATTGCCGGTTACAACCATTTCGCAATCCTCATAAAGAAAGTTCATGTTCCGTGGTTGCGTCATGTGGGGGCTCAAACATGAATATAGTATTTGAAATAGGCATCTGCCAGTGTTTCGAGGACCTCGAGAATCTCCCTAACGTTTGCAGCTCATTCTGTCGAATAGACAGGAGCGACCTTTTGACCGATTGTGTCCGCACGCAAAGATACGATATTGCTAACATTACATTTTTATTAATTTCAATTACCATTTCAATTATTGTTAATGTATCTTATATTTAAATATATATGTATGTGATAACAAGTGGGCAATCACTACACTTATCAACTATTTTCATTGAGTATTAATTTAAAAAAAATTATGGATGGGTTCTTGTTCTTCGAAGATTTTGATGGAAGTGATATTTGTAGATAAAATTTGGAAGAGCGAACGTTTTCCTATCTCGAAATATAAGGAACTGCCCCTCCCTCTTAAATTTCAAATTTATTGAACGGGAAACTAACTGTTGGCTGTGCATTTCATAACATTGCTATATTTTGCTTCGTACCATTTTTTCCTTACAATCTCCAAAACAGTTATATGTATATATATATATATATATATATATATATATATATATATACATATACATATACATATATTGGAACAATGCGATCACTTAGCTCTTGCACCCTCCCGCAGTTGCGGGAGTTGCGGTACTGCATCAACGGAGTTGGGCCGAATATTTATTTTAACTTATATTTACGTAAGTCAATTAT
Source organism: Teleogryllus occipitalis (assembly GCA_011170035.1). Classification (NCBI taxonomy): domain Eukaryota; kingdom Metazoa; phylum Arthropoda; class Insecta; order Orthoptera; family Gryllidae; genus Teleogryllus; species Teleogryllus occipitalis. The sequence goes on along the minus strand of BLKR01000398.1, from coordinate 243,784 downwards.
ATAGTAAACTTTGTCTTGAGTTCTGAAGATAAACTTGTAATCCGGTAATGTGTGATTGTCTAAATCGCAACATGTAATATGTAGCAATCGAGGGTCGTTTACTTTCTTTAATTTCCTTACTGATTAACTTGTACAAAAAAATCGACAATTTTATTTCTTATTTTTGTTTCTCAGGCGTGTTTCGTACTCGTGCATTTTCTAATTTATTATTTACTTCTTCACGCCTTGTTCTTCTTATACCCAATTAAAGACTAGTATCTTTTAAACGATGTTATATGTATTTTGCTAAACGAAATTTATGTATAAGTGCAGATCTTATTACTTATGGAGAATTCTTTATTTCGTTTCTTTCAATTTCCATATGCCTGTACTTTGTTTTTTTCGGCTGAAGCCATTCAATTTGATTGTGTGTTTTACTAAACGGAGATAATTTGATATATTTATGTTAATTTTTACCAGTGCATCTAATACACTGGTAAACATTCTTGCATTGGAAATAATGGCTTAAAATACGGTACATAGTTTGATTTTAATGTGCGTATTATATTCACCAGTGTCCTGCAGCAGCGAAAATTCTGCTGAACGAAACATGACAAAATAGTTTTCAAAATGTAGCACGCACTCTGTTCAAGAACAAAACAAACGTATTTAAAACTACAATAAATCAAATATTTTGACAAAAACAAACTTCAACAATACTGCAATATCGTAGTATAGTATGTAATGTATACTGTATAATAAAATATACGGTAAATACAATAAAACAGTTATTTACCTACCAAGCGCCATGCCAATACCAGGAATTATGTTGCTGTTTTATAACACAATACGTGAATAGCAAATATTTAATTTACTATTAAGTGTAAGTATAAGAAGTCTGTCGGTACGCGCAAAATGATAGTACACGGAATCATACAATTTGCATTTTTCAATCAAAATTGAAACTGTTTCTTGTTATTGTTGTTTTATTTTTTCCGTGTTCCTAGGTATCTAACGAAACCTTAGACACCTCTCACATGGCGGGAGGCTACATAGTTTTCTTTCATTGTGTGCATTGGAAATTAGTAATGAAGATTCTAAAACTTTCTTTTAATGTTTCATATTTTTTGTTTAATGGCAAAACGTATTGATATACAATGGGACTGCGAAAAAAGTAATTTTTCGACAATTTTTTAAGTAAGAACTACGAGAAGATGGGAGGAAACTAATTTTATGTTATCATTATGCCTCTTCTTTCCCCTTAAACGTACCCTTTTGGATATTTATGGCGTGACTTTTGAACTAAACAGGCGGCCCAGCCGAATCCTATCGTATAACTCGAGAGGAAGAACAAACCCCGGGCGCCAGAGAAGATGGATAGAAAGATGAAACCAACGAGATGTAACACGCGGAAGCCTAACTACCTGAAGAGAAGAAGACATCTGAACTAGATTTAAGACATTGGAACAACATTTTGAGAACAATAAAAGGATTACTAAAAGCTGTCTCACACAAATGAAATATGAATTACAAAAATATTAATATTTATTTAAAATTAACGGGGAACATATTATTGAAATAAGAAAAAAAAAAATAGCTCGGAAGACAGATTCAATTGCATAGCAAAGATTTTGAATGAAATAAAGGGGAAGATCGCTTGGATGACATTCCCTACCTCGAGAATGTCCAAAGGGCATGTCGGCGGGCGCCTACGTGCGTCCCGGGGTGACAAGTGTCGCGCATGTCCGCCGTCACCGACGGGCGACTTGTCGGCGCACGGCGGCGTCGCGCCATGCCGTGGCGCGCGGGTTTTGTATCGTCCTCGACGATGTGTGAATATTTCATGGCGCGCGCGCACGCGTCGCGTCGCTAGGGGTCTCGTATCGAACCCCCTGTCTCCCCTCGTGCGTCGCGAGGCACTTCGAGAGGTTTGCTACCAGTGTCCGCCTTCAAGGGGATCGCAGTTTCTACTCTGGAGGGAACGCTGATGTCTCAAGAGTTCCTTGAATTACATTGAGGGATAGGCTGTGATTTACAACTGTTCCATTATGGAATTAAATGGAAGACGATTGAACAGAAATTTGAGAAATACCGAACAAAGCAAGAAAAACACTTCTTCACAAACATTTAACTTATTAAAAAGACATTGTTCATTGGGATGGTGATTATAAAATTCGATTTTATTGTGGTCCAAATTGTGAATTTTGGTTTAAAGGATGTGACAGCGCGTAACCAAATATTTTGGTAAAAGAGAAGCGAATTTGAGATAAAGTTGCAAAAATGATTCTCTTAATCATTCTTCGAAGGCAAGATACCAGAATGTTGTTTTGCAAAGTGCCATTTCAGGCTTCAATAAATTCTTATGCTGTGACCTATTATTCGTCTGTACATTGAGAAAGTTCTAACTAAAAGCCATTGACGGGAAGAACTGGTTCAGCGACGATCAGCGAAATCCTTTCATCCGTTGTTGCCGCCAATTATAGACGTGTTTCCGCACAGGTTCAGTGAAACTACCGGGAAACTAACATGACAGGTGATATTTTGTCTCGTAAGAAACGAGGTCTGCACGAAGGAAATAGAGTAAAAGTAAGCTACTAGTTCCTAATTCATTAAACTTTTCAGGTATTTTTTCAGAGTACAGGCCAGGTGCAGCACATGTTATTGAAAAAGGTTCTATCTCGAATAACGATCTGGAATTCAATAAAATAACAGTGATTTGTGGATGCTGTTCCTAACCCAAATTGGGTAGTGAGTGCAAAAATTCATGTGAGTGAAAGAGCATTCATCAATAATTTTTCTCGTCGGTACTTTTAATAGCTCAGTCCAGAGAACGAAAAGAACTTAATTCACAAAAAATGAAATTTTATATGATAATTTTAATTTGTATTTTATAAAAATAAATTTGTGAACTGTATTTCATATTCATTTTTGTTATTTTTAATTTTTTATTCAAAAACAAATTTCTGTGAGAAACAGATTAAATGTGCCTGGTTGTAGATAAAGTTGTGTTATGTACTACAATAATTTCTTTGGGTCTGAATACTTTATTTCAAAATATATCGCAGAGGCCATTCCACCAAGTATGGTTGTGTTAAATTGTAATATCTATAATTATAATTTGTGATTGTAAATCCAGAAATTGTTTTAGTTTTGCATCATAGCTATTATATTGCAACGATTTACAATTACGTGATTCTCGAAGTAACTTAGCAGAGAAATGAATGCCTCCAACAGCAAATTTGGGTGATATTTTTAAGAAAAACTTGACTCGTTCAATAGCTGCAACTGAATCGGTCCCTAAATACTTAATAATTGTATCCCGTTATTGTAGCCCAACGTCGGGATACTACTGTGGAAAGTTAAAATATATAAATTCAATACCGTCTGTTTTTATGGAATGAAGCTCTCGTGGTAAAAGAGCACAGCTTCAGAAGCGATGCATCGCGAAAATCGAATAACATAATGTGCGATACGTATCTGGAGAGTCTGGAAAATACCCAATTAAATGTGACTCAATAGAAGTTTGCGCCCTTCGTTGTATTACGAAGTAATGATATACTTGCATAAAACCTAGTATTTAGTGTTTAATCCTCGGAAGATTAACTAAAGATCTATGCATATTATTAACGGGAATGGGTCTTTATTTGCTGTTAGTTTTCGAGGGTCCGCGAAACCGGCGCTGGCAGCCACGAGGCGAAGGCATATTGGCGGGCGCGAACGCGATCGCGGGTGCGGGCGCCTTGCCTGTGCGCCGGGCGGCCGTCGCGGCGTCTGCGGCCGGCGGATGTGGCAAGCTAGGGGGCGCCCGCCGACCGTCCGCGACATCCCTTTCGCACCCATCGCTGCGCCTTTTACATTCACTTTAAACGGCATTCGCACTGCACGAGACGGCGTTGTACGAGATCTGATTTCGTGAACGCACCTTGTGCCGAAGGAGTACGATTTGCCTTGGCCTTTCAGCGTTTCGAAAGACGTCGAAGTGGTTTGCAGGTGAAGAACACAGAACGATTGTTCGTATACATCGGCTATTCATGCTTCGCGAGTTCCCACCGTAGCGTTACGAGGAAAACGTGAATTGAATAATGCTGTTTGTGGTCTACCGTGCGTAGCAGTGTTCAGTCAGGGAGTCCATTCCTCCATATTCTATTCAGCGGAAGGAGAACTTGGTTCTGCGTTATTTGAAGATAAAAGAGATTGTACACGCATATTCTATTGTTGGATTCTTTGAATCAAATTGAATTGAATAACTTCCAAGACTTTTGAACATTTATACTTTACATCTCTAGGAAGAGAATAAACATCTACAATCCATCGATTAATGTACTTTTGTTACATTTTTTGATTGCAATTCTACATTGTTAAGCAGATATTTTCAAACGCTTTATGACGTCAGTACGAAGACTATAATCATTGTATTTCGTAGAAAAAAATTATTACAAATTTGAGTAGTCCGAGGTCCTCAAACAATCGAGTTGTGAGTCTATTGAAAGAGAAATTGAAATATTATTTTACGAAGCAGCTCGAGAACACATTGACAGTACGATCTGGCGTGTTTATTAATTTTAATTTTCGAACTTCATTACTTTTTACACATTTAATTTTCTAGTTTATTTCGTAGTTGAGACTATCGACCTCTCTAGAAGTAAACGTAGACTGCAGTTACTTGGAATATTTAATTTTATTGACACTTAACTCCTTGATCTCTTGTTCGTCAGCGATTATGAATAATATGTAGAAACGTATTGTGGTGATAATGCAATGGCGATATCCAATTCGCGGCCTTTTTTGCACGACAGGCAATTATTTCAACCTAACTTTTGCGGAAATTACACAGTAGAGAGTGATACAGCCTTTCGTTTTGCAGAGTTAAAACAATGAATGGAGAATTTTAGAGAGTTTCGAGTAGCACATTCAAATGTCATGCAGTTTTGTTAAGTAATTTGAACTTCGCATAGACACATCGAACAAATTTGAGTACCATTCACGTACAAACTCTTTCGTCGAGCGCTTCTTTTCATATGTCAGCCGATCGGAAGTCACTGATCTTACATTTGCGACGAAAAGCTTCCAAAATCGGGCGTGTCGAGCGAGGCGCGCGTGTAACGGGAGCCGCCGTGGAAGCGCGGGCGCGAAGCAGCGGGAGAGCACGGACCCCGGGCGGCGCGGCCCGCGTGTACTCACTGACCCGCGGGCGCGGCGGTGACGGTGGCCGCCGTCCACACGGCGACGCACAGCAGGCACAGCAGCAGCGGCGGCGTTGGCGGCGGCGGCGACGACGGCGGCGAAGATGCTAGCGGCTGTCGCGACGGTGGAGGCGACGGCGAAATCCGCGTCGAAGTCGGCATCGACGACGTCGTCGTCGTTGGTGGCGGCGGCGGTGGCGGCGGCAGCCGCAGCTGCAGCAGCGACGGCGTGCCCGCCATGGTCCCCGGCCGGGCCGCAGGGAGCTACTTGCCGGCGCGGGTAGTACTTGTTGGCGGTCTGCCTGACTGCGAAGAACTGCCGGGGTCTGGGCTGCAGCTCACCTGGTGGGAGGGGGGCGGCAGGACGGACGCAGGCACACTCACTCACACATACATACATACACACACACACGCTCGCACTCACATTCACTCGCTCGCTCCGACTTCCTTCCCCGAGCCCGGCGAGAGGAAGAAGATGTGGGGTACCGCTGCGCCTGGCGGACGGCGGGCCGCGTTTCCTGGTGCGGCGGCGGCGGCCTCTGGCGGACACGCCGCCGCCTCCGCTGCCGCCGCCGCCACCGCCGCCGCCTCCGCCACCGCCACCGCCACCATCACCTGGCCGCTCCAATTTATTTCGGCGGGCGGGCGGCGAGACGGGCGGCCTGGGCTCTGGGAGGGCTTGCGGGCGGGCGAGCGGCGTTTGGGGCGAGCGTGGGAGGGACGGACGGACGTGGCCGACGAGATGCACAGCGGGCGGCGCTGTGTAAGCGGATGATGAGGAAGGCGTGGGCGGCGGAGGCGAGAAACGCTTGGGCGTGTGTGCACCGAGGATTGTAGGAGGGAACTACCGCCGCATCCGTGTCCAATTGTGTTGTATTGTCGAAGGCAGATTGTGATCGCCACGATATCGTTTTGAAAAATCATAATATCGATGGAGATAAGTTTGATTCTTTTGCCATTTTCATTGCCTTTTGAGACATTACGAATTAAAAGAGTTCTGAAAAATGTACTAATTTACGTTTTTACGTGTGGTCGGATCTTTTAAGTTGGCATTTTATTATCAGTCCGCCGAAATACATTGTTTTCTTTAAAAAGTGTAAAAATGTTAACATTGTGTTTTTTCTGGCGGATAGCATTGTTGCTTTTCGGCTTATTCCCGTCTGCATTCTGAAGTTGATTGGTAACTCCCGTACTGACTTATCGAGTGTGGACATGGCGAATCAATGAGGGGTGTCTCTGTCCAATCGTGCTGTCATAAAGGCTGCCAGCGGCGGCGGCGGCGGCGGCGGCGGCGGCGGTGACGGCGGCGGCTTTTGGAGGGCCGACGCCGTCTGTGGTCTCGGCCAGCGCGACGACGCCTCCTGGGAAATCGGCAACGGTAAACGCGCTGTTCTCGTTGAACGTCCGCCAGCCCGGATTTCACGCTGCCGGACACGTCCCGCCGCGTGCTCGGCTGTCGCAAACAAATAGGCTGCGGCGCCGGGGGCGACGATGAGCATCGCGCCTGCGGCCAACGGCGGCGTACGGGGGTTTATGTGGGCGGCAACGATTAAAGTTAGGTGCATGATGACTAGTTTTGGTTGTGAGAACTGGGAAGGAGTGGGAGACATGTATCGTCAGTCACATAAATTATAGTGATATGATGATAGTTTGTAATGACAATTTCTTGTAGTCGTCGGTGTTACTTGGCTACTGGTCGACTGGTTGTAGCAATGAGTAACTATGATTATCGACCAAGGTTTCTGCTAGTGTCGTCGTTGGCGTACGTTGTGGATAAGGTAGTGGGTCATTTCATAACTACAACTACCCCCACTTAGAGGACCAATAAAAGGAGAGGTAACGAATGAGGCTTTTGGCAGCGTTCAGTGGATATCAAGCTAGTGATTACGGTTCCATATGAGAGCATAAGGTAAACATTGGAATTGTAAAAAGTGTAGTGTACGACGCTAAGTCGAAAAAAGGGAAGGATTTCGGTGGGTTTTCAGTCTTACGGATAGAACTCATTGATTTTCGAAGGCGATAATGAAGGTAACAATAGGAAGAGTTGTGAACATTTGAACATTACTTGAAGAGATTCATTGATTGACATGCCCCTGCCCGTGTCATATGGATACGTCGCGTCTGCTTACCCTCTAGCCCAGTTTGGTGTGCGGCGTACGAAGCCCCTCGGTGGACTCTGGCTCAAGCGAGTGGCCCCTGGACGAGCACCTCCACCTCCACCTTCCCCGCCGCCGCCGTTGCCGCTGCCACTGCCGTGCCCTTCTTACGTCATATGTAAATATTGAGGTTGGGGGACGGCGCGGCGTGGCGTGGCATGGCGTGGCGCGGCGCGGCGCGCCGCGGCGCGGCGAGGTGAGGCGAGGTGCGGTGCGGCGTAGCGTGGCGTCGGCGTCGGCGCAACCGAATGAGCCGGCGGGTGCGGGCCGCGGGGGGCCTTCTCGACGGCGGCGGCGGTTCAAGGCGAGCGGCGCGGGCCCGCGGGCCTCTCGGCTCGCCTCGATCACGCATACAATTAGCGTGGCGAATCGCCCAGAGTGAGCCCGCAGCCTCAGGCGGTCCAGCGCCGACTAACTAGCACTGCAAAGCGCCGGCCGAAAGCACCCAAAAGCCGCCGCCGCCTGCGCCTCCGCCTCCGCCCAGCCGGAGGCGTGCGGTCGGGCCCGCCCGAGGCCCGTGAGCTGTCACTCGTCTTTGTTTTTGCGCCTGTTCTCGATGATGCGTTCAATGCACCGCGCGCGCGGAGGAACAAGGAATTGCAGACTGGGTGCGGGGGGGCAAACGAGAGCAATCTGCTGAGAAGAGAGGGCATGCCTCCTGATTAGTTTCCACAGCATTGCTTGTTATTGGGTTTTCCATTCATCGATGTCGTTTGGCTTCGTTATGTCTAATGAGAGCTGCTAACCATTGTGTCTAAATACCTATTCTGGTGATTCTGGGCATCTTTGTCGAATGAGCACGACCTTTTAACCTTGAAAATATATTTGTTAATACGTGTCCGAGGCGTGACATATGAGAGAAAATTCTTCTGTAATTTGTATGGCAATAATCGTTTGCTATTTAAAAATGAGCATTATGCTTCAAATACAGTGCACCGATGCATTTAATTCCTAAAATTGTTAGACGTTTTAATAATTCCACTATATAGCGCTTAAATAAACATCGCTATGAAATTAAGCTATGATTTCATTTTTTGAAATCAAATACGTTGTAACACATACGTGAGGATTCACAAGTTGAGCTGGAATTCAGAAAAAATCAATTTTGATTTGACGATCATAACACGCTGTAGTGCTGTACCTCTCAGTGTGTGGTGTGTCAAACAATGTGTTTTAAGTGTACATGTCACTCTGAAAAAACTATATCGCTTTGGCAGTAATAAACCTGAAATTATGTAATCATTAAATGTAGAATTTAGGTATGTTTACACAAGTTGACGTAATGTATTACGGGTATCCGATATGACGGAAATTCTTTTGAGTATCCAAGAAAGACTATTGAGTACCTCATTCGGCACATTTTTGATAAAGGACTGAAGAAGTTTGACTTTTTGAGACGAAATTACGGGAATTTAGGAGAAGTAATTCCTATCTACGAAAAGTAGATCACTCGGACGAAACAACCGTCGTGCAACTTCGTGGTTTATTCCGATTTTAATTAGAAAAGAACTCGCGGATCAGTTCTCTCTGAACACTTGTTGAAGTGTGAATAAATAATAAAACCTAGTGATACAACATCATATATTTTCTAACATTCATTGTACCAGTTACGTATTATCAGTTTGTAGGATGTCCTAATAGTATTCCACCCTTGTCTTAAAAAAGTCATAATGAAACGATGCCCGAGAAACTCGAGAAAAAGTCAAATCTTTAATTTTCGGAAATTCAAAAGTGCAAAAGAAACTGGCACGTCTGAAATTGAATTTAGTACATGCGCTCTATATTTTCAAATTGGGGGGGGGGAAGTGTTGCGCAGACCAGGATAGGAAGCCCAGAACATCACCTCTTCATGCCAACTCTAATACTTGATTTATCGAAGTCTATAGTTGGACTGTACTTGGAATGTATTCGGAATGTTCTGTTGGCTACGTCATCTCTGAAAATTCTCTACAAACTGGCGAAAACGATTCGTATTTTGAAAAATGTACACGAAATGAATTCATTGAAAAATATTCGGTGGCAGGTCGAATTCAGTCGCTGTCTGGAGGAGAATTCTAGCGGCAGGTTGCTCTGATCAGTAGTTTTCCATGGTTTCTCCGAGCAACACCAGGCGAATACCGGAGTAGTACTTTAATGAAGGGCAACAAACCGCGCACGATCTTTTCTTCCTGTTCCTTATCTACATCCATTTACACCCCTTACTTGCACCAATTTACATTTACATGCACTAAATTACCCCACGTGTCGGGAGACCAGTTGGTAACTTACACATTGACCAGACTGGGGTGTACCCGCTGGTGGAAGAGATTGGTTCGGGGAAAATCAGACGTGTAGGTTGGCGCCGGATCTCACATCTAGCTGGGGAAAGATCACAGCCACGTCCCGTGTCAGAAACATGCACTATACTTACGGGACTAATTAGGTTAGCTGTTGACGCTGGTTAGCAGCTAAAACTAATCTATAAATCAAGCCAATTGTGAGATGTATTGTATTAAGAAAGAAATCTGGCTTTAGAATTGATGATGTGGGATTGGCTTAAGAAAATTCCGAGTTTTCCAATTTTTGAAATTCGTGAAGTTTTAATGAATGGCCCGCTACAATTTCAGTAAGCAAACTGTGATCTATTCGACCTAAAAATTCAAAGACAATATTTGTTCATAAGAATATCTTGTTTATGCATTTTTCAAGAATTGACACAGTTTCACTCAAAATTGCTCGAAAACCATTCATATTTAGAAAAGCCTGTAAATTTCGTTATTGATGGAACGATTTTTTTCTCAATGAAGTCTATTCTTCAAAATTATTCTTCAATAATATAGTTGGAGAACTGAAAAATAATTAAACGTTTGTAATTTTCAAAAATTCAGATGTTTAATTTAAAATCGGACCTGTACCGTTTTCATGAGCTTATACTTTCCTTTATTGGGGCAATTCTTTCCTCTATTGTGGCAAATAATGTTGAAGAAAAGTGAAGCAATTTTTTATAAATAATGAAAATGTCGTTGTGGCTTTATGTGAAGTACCCGCAAAAAATGATTGAACGGTTTGAAATTCGAGGGCCCGCGACATCAGCTGGTTCGATAGGCGATAGCCCATTTTTTGGTGAAAATATGTACGGTTTAGGCGCTAATGTTGTTCGCAGACAGACGAATAGACGCCGGACACTATTGAAATAAGCTTATTGCTATTAGAGAAAAAATATTTTCAGCTAATTTTGAGAAATTGTGAACATGTTCTGGGGTCTCATGTAAAGAAATCCCAACAATTAAAAGATACATTTTAATTGTTGGATTTTAATTTAAATTCCAGAAATCACTACATCAGTTTGGTCGATCCGGGATTATCCATTTCGATGAAAACTCTATGTGAATATTTTGGTTGAAAAAAAAATCTGTGTGAATATAGTGTTCTTCACTGATAAACGCAAGGACTGACAGTCGTTTTGAAAACAAATCTCTTCCGGTGTCAGTTACTAACAAACGTGACAGGTTGGAGGCAAATATTTATTATCAACATATAACACCCATTTATTTTCATTTTAGATAAAATTATTAACACCGTATATTTTTGTAGGTATGGTATTGGGGAGTGGAAGTAAATTAGCAAATGAGTGTGACATTGTGTCAGCGTCCCAGCTCATCTAAAGAGATGTGAATTCCCTTTGTTTAAAAATAATCCTTACTCGACTTACTAATTCTTTAAAGGTATTGAATGCTAATACACCTGTTTCAGATGGATTATAGGAAATTACTTGCTAACTGTCCTGAATGACTCGGACTTAGATTGAAGATAAATTAATGGTCTATTACTGTCTGCCATTTCTGTTTGGTAGATTTTCTTTGACGAATCTGACGTTTCATGTGAGATGTGGCCTAAACAAAAAAACACACTGAATATACTACTAATATAAAATGTAAAGAAAGCGTAATGGAAAAATTTAGATGTTTTAAGTGTTGAAATACTAAAATTTATTAATTGCTCTTAGTTCAACGTCCTTTATCTTATGTTCAATCGTCATTGCCCTTTCCTTTCGAATGTGATGGAAAATATTCAAATTATTTTGGGAAATATATATTAAGAATTTTATGTTGTAGAGTAATATTTACTGGTCATTGAAAGAAAATATTAGGTCGTCTTAAACGTCGTTTAAATACATCGAAAATTTAAAATACGCATAAAATGTATATATCCCAGAACTCTCTATTGCAATGTAACAACAATTTTATTGAAGCGCATGAATAGAAATATTACTTTTTAACATTTGGATTATTTTTCCGAAAATATCCTGAAAATTCAACGTAAAATATTTTTCGAAAAAAACAACAACAAATGGTTTACGATAATGAATCTCTTGAAACAATCTCATACACACACACACACACACACACTTCAGGAGTGTTCCTTTGTTACTGACAGCTAGAGAGATCATACATGATGCAGTGTTGCCAGGCGCCCAAATTCTTGCATTTTTGCAAATTTTCTGATCTATAATATACTTTTGTTGGAAATCTCAATAATTGTTTACGGTATATCAATCACTTGTTTCTTTCGAATGCTATAGACTTGATGTCACACAGATGTTTAAATTCCATCGGCTACGCGGGTCGGCGGTGGCTGTAATAACCCACACCCGATTGGCCCGGCACCTGCCGTTTCCACATGATGATTCCATGTGGAAACAGAAGAGTTGGCACCCAACTGTCAGTCACAGAGTTCAATCTCTCGCAATATAATATGAGCACTACATTGCAACTGTGTAATGCTGCAAAACGTCACTGTCTATTTTGAGAGTAATCATGATGGTAAATGGTGGTTGAGCTTTTGCGCATCGTATTCGACTTCAGCCAATGACCTTCAGGCACCAGTTTGCCCCACTGAACCGTATTAGCAGGAATTTTAAATGCAGCCTGATACCAACATTATCACATTGCTACCCAGATCATTGATATATATATATATATATATATATATATATATATATATATATGTATATATATATAATATGTGTGTATGAAGCATTTATTTGAAATATTGCAACTTGTATACTTTCATCGTGTTATTTTTAGTTGGTCATCGTTGATATTTGTCACTTTCTACCACTTTCAAATGTTTCTCAGCACTTCTCGCTCTCCATGCATTATGACGGGTACCGTCTGGTCTGCCTTTTCAAACGAAGTACCCGTGTTGTGATCACGTGGTTCGTGAGGCAAACTAGTGCTGCGCAGAACGAGCAAAAATCGGTGCGCTGGAGTAGCTTACCCATCTCTTACCACAAGGAGGATAATACAGGAATTGGGGGTCTTTATTAACAAAAAAAGTTATTTTTCAAAGGTTCGTCTCTCCGTAGAACTTTGAGACACTGCCCCGGCATTCGCCAATTATTGAGTGGAGAAAGCACTACCGATCAGAGCAACCGACCGCTATAATTCTACTCTAGACAACGGCTGAATTCGCCCTAGCCATCTAGCTAGTGTCGAAAATCCTGCCACTGGGACTCGAACCCTAGGACCTCCCAGCCAGAGGCACTGCAGTGACATCCATTGATGCCCTAAGACTTAGGGCCTAAGTCACCTAAGCCGGTGATTGAAGTAGTTAACATTGATTGATGTAGCTCCTATTAAAATAATAGGCGGCTCTCGATGGGCGATCTGCAGACAAGTTCATGTGAAAAATGAAATAATTATGTTGCAATATTGCTTCTCAATTGCAATGCCTGCAAATGTAAGTGAAATGTATGCTTCATTAACTTGGCGTTATAAACCACCACTTCAAATTGACCCGCCCATATATTGAAATATTTTCACTACAATTCCTTCGGAATTTCACATTCGCTGGAATTTGCTCTAGGATGTTGAGAATCGATTCCATGTGTGTAAACGTTCTGATGTGATCGGGAAAAGACAATAAACTCAAAATTCACAAATAAAACAAGTTAATTATAACAAGCTTTCAAAATCGTACCAGCTCAGTCCACGTTCACAAAGTCACAAGATGATGTATCAGTTCACGCCGAGCCACCACAAACCAAAAGAAGTTCCGCACTTAGCCGGGTCAGGAAAGTAAATCAAGGGAGAGAGTACAATATCACTAGCGGGGTCCTACACTTACAACACTGACTCCAGCCTACGTAATCGAACGCGCGTTCCAAAGTGAGGCGGAGGCCCGCCCGGCCACCGCCCTGCTGCCCGCGCGTGTGGGTGGCGAGAGCAGGAGGGCGGCGGCGCCCGACACCCCTGCGCTGCAGACGCTGCCACCGCTCCAGCGCCGCCTGGACGCGCCGTGCCCAGCGGTGACGTAGCGCCGCCGAGGGTGAGAGTGGCGGTGGGCGCAACTACGGCTTGGCCGCCACTACACGTACGTCGTACACCTGCACTGAAATCCATAGGCGATCCGAAGCTCTGCACCGGGAGTTTCCTAGTGAGGTTCAAAGCGAATATAAATGTTGAATTTATGTAGTTTTGACCGGGAGCGGTAGCTCAGTGCATCAACTGATGCCACTGCAGCGCATCTGACCGGGAGGTGCTAGGTTCGAGTCCTGACGGCGGCTGGATTTTCGACACTAGCTTTTCAGCTAGGTTGAATTCAGTCGCTGTCGGGAGGAGAATTCTAGCGGCCGGCTGCTCTGATCGGTAGTTTTCCGTGGTTTCTCCGATCAACACCAGGCGAATGCCGGAGCAGTACCCTACCAAACGGGCCACGGACCACGCGCGATCTGTCCTTCCCCTTCCTTGTCCTATCCTCTCCCCTTACACACTCACTTACACTAACATGCACTACACTACCACATATTCCGGGAGACCGGTCGGGAGCTTAGAGCTTGTCCCGGCTGGGGTGGTGCCCCGCTGGTGGGAGAGTCCGGGTTAGGAGGAATCCCCACTAGCCGAGGGTAGGTCCGTGCCGAATCTCGCCATCCAGCGAGGGAAAATCACTGCCATCTCCCGAGAAAGCATGCACTACACTAACGGGACTAATGACCAAAGCAGTTGACGCGCCCGAAAACACGAAAAAAATCAATCAATCAATGTAGTTTTGATGTAGTGCCTGTGAAACTGTTCCATAAAGCAACACGTGATTAGCATATATTTAATGGTGGTCGGCATCATCCTAGGAGCCGTGTTGTCCCAATACGTCAACTGTGTTGTAAGCAGTGATGCACTGAGAATGAGTATTCAGTTGGAACGCGCAGTATGAGCATAGGAGGAATAACATAATCAAATATTTGCATTTTCAGGCAAAATCGAAACGCAATGTTTTTTTTTTTTTTTTTTTTTTTTTTTTTTTTTTTTTTTTTTTTTTTTTTTTTTTTTCAGAGTTCCTGATTCGAAACTACAGACACCTCTTGTTTGACCTAAATCTGCTTGGATTTCTAAGAAAAACTTCTCTATTTATGCGCGCATTGGAAATTAGTCATGTAGATTGTTTCGGTAGTAGAGCCGTTTTATTCCACAAAAAATCAATATTTTTCTGAAATTTGGGATGTTGATATTTTCTTTGCGAAGGATTTTTTACCAGCGTATTTGATTTCCTTATTTGCACTCGTGTGTGTTAGCTTGTCATCTTTTTCCAGAAATGTGTTCTTATTTGCAGAGCTTTGTAGTTCGTAAGAAAATTCGAAGGCGAATTATAACAAATTGTGTCTTTTCGTAGTGGTGTAACAAGGTTTCAGTGAAGGGAACAATACTTGTGGTGTTCAGCGAATTTGAAGTTTCCTTATAAGTAATTTTTCTTCAATACTGAAATTTAAGTAAATTTTTATTGGCCGATTTACTATTGTCTATAATGTATTCAATGAAGATATCGAATGACTTTCGTCACTATAGAACCTCTGTCAATATCTTTGGTGTCTGGGGGACGGGTGATTCCCCTTGAGCCCATGTAGGTCCCCCTGATTTATTTTACCCGTCACACACGCATCCTGGCCATGAATGTTCCCTGACAATAGAATTTGCAAATTTCAGTTTTTTACAGTTGGGTTAGTGTTAAAAATAACAAAGATCATTTAAATACCCGAGCAACGAATTAAGTTTCCAGCACTCGTATTTTACAGTTGCGTTGAGGGACATGCACAAAGAGCCGAAGTGAGGGTCGGTTTCAGAAGAAGCTATCACCTGGCCGCGGGCCTATCGCCGCACCCTCTTTGTACTCACCCGAGCGATAGCTGCAGCGACGTGTAACGAGCTGCTCCACCGGCTGCGGCTGTGACGGCGACAAAGACGACATCGATGGCGATGGTGACGAAGATTGTAATGGTGGCGGCAGAGATCACCGTCGTCGCCGCCGTCTCCTCCGTCTCCGCCGCCGTCGCCGTCGTTTCAGCGCGCGCGCGCGCGCGTAGACAGACTGGCCGACCGGTAAATCCACACCCAACCTCATCGCCATTACTGTTGGTTAAGGTTATGTCTGTCTGGCAACGAGCAAGGCGCGTTCATGGCTTGACTTTTAATTAGTCTCATAACAGAGCGCCGGTCAATCACTTTCGTCGGAGCCGTGCCGCTCCCCACTCGCATCCGAGCGTTTCCTGGACGCCGATTCAAAGAAACGCGCCTTCATTTTGCGTCGGTTTTGCAGCCTCGCGATGATGATGGACAGCGACCTGCTCGACTCGTCGCGTGAGCCGCCGCCGTCGTGGACGCCGCCCTCGCCCCGTCGCCGCCGCTGGCTACAGCCCAATTAAACGTGTAAAACACGTGAAATCTATAACGTCCCGCCGCGCGTGCTTTTGTTGTCGCGCGCAACAATGCTTGTGCCTGTTAGTGGTGCGTGAGGGTTTCGTAAAAGTGTAGGTACTCATTATTAGATTCCAAGGGATCTTGAAAATCGAAAATATTGGTTCACCAGTCGCGGAGATGGCGTTGTGTTGTAAGTATCCAAGTTGATGAAATTGATAGATGTTTGCTTATTGTACATCATCTTGAATATTAAGTTTTTCTTATGTGGGATTGAACGTTAAAATAATGCGTTTCTACTCTGAAGGTTTTCTGATTCTCGAAATCTGAAAGAGACAGAGCCATAGCATGGAAACCAAACAAAATAAATATAATTATTTCCATAGTGAACTGTACGTAGCTGGCTATCATCTCTTTCCGCACTAATAGCTCATTAGTTGTATTACTTTTATTAGGATGATGAAATGGAATATTAGAAGTTAAATTAATATCACAATACTCAATTTCACATCAAATTGATATAATTATTCAGTAAAAGATTTCAAATTGAATATAAATAATTGTAATGAATTACATACAGCTCTCAAACTTGTTGACTAATAAAAGCTACTTTTGCATTGATATTTACCACACTTATTAAATGGAACTCGTGATGTGATATTTTTCACTGTTTTGTGGTAATACAGAATCTGTGAACGTATTCTAACAACAATAGAGCACAAATCAAATAAAGCATGTCCCTCTAGAAATACAGTAACGAATATAAGTTTTATGAATTTCTTATGCAATGAAACATTTCTTTGTTAGTACTATCATGATGACGAATCATCAAGGTAGTACGTAGTAGATAGTAAGATAAACCGTTTTTAGCCGTTAAACTGACTTGGAGAAAATTATAATATGTGAATAGTGAACAGTTTTCATTACCTTGTTATTGACAATTGTAATTAAAAAGAAATGTATTAAAAACATTAAAATCCTGATGTACTGTTAGGAGACACCTTTGCCATAGTTAATTTTTAACTACCATCCATGAACTCCTTGAGAGAACCTTCAGTTACAAATAAAAAATTAAAATATCGAGATACATCATTTAAGATGCATAAAAATTAAAACAACTACGGCGTAGATGTTGCCTCTACCACGACTTGGCTTAACAGTGAAAGAGAACTTAAACAAATCAGTGCCAATAAACGTGAAATGACATTAAAGAACAACGAACAAGAACAAATAAATTCTAAAACATGACGCAGCAATTCACTACCTCACTCCCCCATGATCTTTACTATCTCAAATAAATTTCAAGATGGCGGAGCTTCTCACTCCGCCATGACCTGCACCAAAGTGAACGAGAAATTAAATTGTTTAACCCAGGAAAACATTTGCTGATTTGCTGATCACTCTCCCGCTGAACCGGGTTTCACATGCTGAATTTCATAAGTAAATTTTATCTAAACACAAACAAAGAATGTGAACCATTGTTTAACGATTACAATTAAATATAAGAAATTTTCATAACGTAGTTTCCGTAAAGTTTAATTATTTTAACTAATAATCTTGACTGAAATCATATATTTCACTCCCGTGCCAACCAGTTTTACGGAAGTAGACTATAGCCAGCGCACATTACTATAAAATATGAATATTCACAATGATTAAATAAACCAAAAAATAGATAAATACAATGTGAAAATACAAATAAAATTAATAGATATAATCAGCACCTTATAAATGTGTAGATTGTAGAATTTGTAGATTGTAGATTTCATTGTGTTTTGTTTTTTTTTTTGTTTTTTTTTATTAAAAAACCTGGAGGATGGTGGTGCAGTTCTGACTTCAGATTCCGATGCAGCGCGTTGATATACATAGAGAAACATGTGCAAGTCCTTTGGATCTGCCAACAACCCCCGAAAACAAAAAAAAATATAATTTCACAATGTTTTTTGCGATTTTTAAAAACAATTAGAAGGTGGTGGTGCAATTCTGGCTTCAGACTCAGATTCAGCGCGTCGAAATATGCATAGTGCAACATAGTGCATATGTATATGCGTGTGACATAGTGCAACAAGTGTCAAGTCTTTGGGTCTGACAACTTTTTTTTGTGTGCCTATGATATGGTGTGGCAACTGTGAATACTGAAACGGGTCAAACACATTCGATATCAAAGTGAATATGTTATAAATATTCATTCTTAATAATTGTGCATTATTATGACTTAAGACTTTTTTTGTACCTGTGAAAATTTACAATACATATGAAATTCTTTGAAATGAGGAAAACACTTACCTAAGACGTAAACTATATTGATGTTTGTCGAAAATGACTGAGAAGGTAAAAATATATTTTTTTCCCAGTCTGAACAAGTGCGTTGCATTCGTTTTGTTGCAGGGCATGCCGCCGCCAAAGGAGACAAGAAGCTACAAATCGGAGAGTGAGGCGCGGGAAGGCTATGAAGCTGCAGTGGTGGCGGAGAAGAAAGTGGAGGAGAAGGATGAGGAGGAAGAGGAAGACGAAGAGCGGGAAGATAAGAAGCGGAAGCAGAGAGCGGTGCGTGCCGAGCGAGAAGACCGTGACCGTTCGCCGTTGGCCGCTGCCTCTTCATCTTCAGGGTGAGCAAACAAATCTTAGGAATTGTTGGAGGGTGGGAGAAGGAACAGATTCTGGGAGTAATTTGAGGTGTTATATCGATGTCAAGCGGTGAATGTATATATAAAAGAGATCATGGAGATGTGTAAAACAGTTTGTGATAAACAGAGGGTGCAGCTTTAATTCTATTTCATCTTCCTACTAGGAGTGTTCCTTCGAGAATTTCTGTACATTTTAACTTCGACAGGTTACTTGTTACGAGTTTTTGTGTGCGTGTTGAATAGGAATTGAAGACTGAGAAATGAATTAGTATCTGGTGATGGTGCTACGTGTACGGCGTAAGCAGTGTTTGAGTGACATTTTTCGTTGTGAGGCTGCGTGTCTGGTCTGCGCATCGTGCGACGCAGCTCGTCTGCCACGCCGTCTTTCCTGCCCCCACGACGCGTCCTCCACTCCCCCGCCGCCCCCGCGCCACCTTGCATTGTTCACCGTCGACCGATGCTGTGGAGGCGGCGGCGACCGCCGCGACCCCGCGGAAGCCGCCCACAATTAGAAACGGTACCGCGCCGTCCCCCCCCCCGCGCGGCCCCGCCTCTCTCTCACTCTCCGCGCCCCGCCCCGCCCAGCCCCGCCCCGCCTCATCCCACCCCGTCCCTCCCCCCACCGCTCCGGTGCCCTGTCTTTCACCTCCGGTACACCGCCCCGTCTGCATTAATACGTTTTATCGCCAAGATCTGGGCATCCGAACCTCCTATACCGTTGTATTCACAATGCCTCGCTTCGCTTCCGCCCGGCCGATAGAGCGTGCGGCGAAACTGCTCCGGCTGGCCCGTGCTGCCGCCCCTGCCCCTGTCTCCACCCCCACGCCCACCCCCGCCGTCGCAACTGCTGTCTGAGGCTCCGCCGCCAGACCGACGCCGCTCCCGCCGGCGCCGTCGCCTCCGCAGTCGCCTCCCCTGCGCCCACTGCCCGCCTCCTTGAGGAAGTGACTCGGCGGCTGCGGCGGCTATGGGGGCGGCGTACTCCGACTTTCCTCCTCGGTGCATTCATTTTTCTAGTGCTGGTTTCCTTTTGCGAAAGTGCTTGCCGTGTTTTCCTTTGAGGGAAGGATTTAATGGTAGAGTGAATTGTTTGCCAAGAGACGACATGAGTAATAAGAAATTAGATTAAACTTTTGAGAGTGCTTGGCATGATCATATTCAGTGTAATTTCTTCGGTACTTACACGAAAGTATTCACGATTCACCTCAAATGACGTACTTCCTTTTAAAACACGAATATTTATGGAGTAATTTGTATTCAGAATTTGTAAATGGCGAACATGTTCTTGGGAATACAGAATATTTAACAGTTTAACAACAATGTACCCAACCAATTATGATGGAATTTAAAATATATGCACACATACGCTTCATGTCAGATTTGTTTACTAATAGCAGGTTTTATTAAATGTATTAACAGAGTGTAGATGTGAAGAATTATCACATGAAGACAGCGCAAACTACTCTTGCTTTTATCGCAGACATCAAACGCTCATTAGTTGAATAGATATCATCCTTACTCAACTGTTCGAAAACAATTCGAATCTGTTTTGAATATGTAGCAAAATTAAATATTTGATGAGACATTAATACCGGCGACTGACACCGTGAATACAACAATGAAGATGAATAAACTTTCTTCGAGACTAAGAGAGCCGTCTTAAAACAAGAGTCAATTTCTTCGTAAGAAGAGATTCCATTGAGCGCCAATCCATTTTTTGACAGAAAAAAAAACTCATATTGCCGGGCCCTGGAAAACTGGATAAATCTTGTTTCTATATGTAGTAAAGTATTTCCTATAACAAGTTGTATAGTCAGAATCCGTGTTTTGTAGTTCCTTGATACCAGAAAATCGATTGAGTGCAAACCTCTTGCCTGTCCGTCCGTCTCTCTGTCTGTCTGTCTGTCCGTCCATCCGTCCGTCCGTCCGTCCGTCCGTCCGTCCGTCTGTCTGTTTGTCAGCCGTCCGTCCGTCCGTCCGTCCGTCTGTTTGTCGTCCGTCCGTCTGTCGGTCAGTTGGTCCGTCCATCTTTCCGCCCGACCATACTTCAGAACGTCCGTCTACCTGTCCGTCTGTCCATAAGTCCCTGTCTGTTGGTGTGCCTTTCCGTCCGTCCGTGCGTTCGTCTATGTTCAAATCAAGTCATAACCACGATTTTATCCAAAACTGATATTCACCGATTGATCTGTACGAACTGGAGACTGCGAATTTGAAACATATTTTGATTTTTGGGTGAACTTTACATATTGCCTCAACATTTTCTAAATTTTCTAAAAAAGGCTCCATTTTTATTGATTGAACTTTTTTCTCTGATAAAGGAAAGTACTGTTATAAAGATGGCCCAGGACTGCTTTTCGTTGAACTCTCTGATTTTTCGAAAATTGCCATGATTCAATAGAGATTTTTCCCTTATAAAAACTATTATTTGAATTCATCTTGAATTAAGTTCATGCACAATTTTTCGAAAATACGATTAGTTTTTGCGTAATTTGCGTGAAATATGAACGATTTGTAAAAAAGACTATTTCTTAAAATCGGCTACAATTTTTTTCTTTAAATTTCCCCTCGTGTGTATCAAGGGGCGGTAAAAAATTGGTCTGGTTCCATTTTCGGTGAACCCTCCTCCCTCCTTTCGAAAATTGTTAAAAATTAACATTGCTCAAGTGCAATATTGAAGATAGAGATTTTTTACTTTAAATCTGTTCAAAAAAAGGAGATCTTTAAAAGTAATGTACCATGTTTTGTTGAAACAAGTAGTTTTTGTTTGATTTGTTCTTAAAATGAATAAAAGTTGTAAAAACAAAATATCAAAAAACTTCTGCAAATTTGTTCTTGAGATGTTTTCGAGAGATAGAACAAAGATGCTTAAAAGAAAGGCGCGTGTCTAATTTTGTTTTTTCTTTCTGAATTTTCGTAAATTGCAAAGGTATAAATAATGCGAGAAAGCGTGTGATGTTAAAGTATCACTACCTAAAAAATCATTTACCAGTGCCTGAAAGTAAGATTCATTCATTAAAAGAGAAAGTATCTGATGCCACCCTTCAGAAGAAATGAGTCGTTTTATATGGTTTAGCATTTTTAAGTTTTTGCAAGTTCATTATTACCTTATGGCTGAACTGTACCACGTTTTTCTTTAATCGTAAGCAATGGTAACGTAATGCAAGTTAATTGACTACCTGCCTAACGTTTCTTACCTCTTTCAGCATTAAAACTGAACTTTCAACTTTCGTTAATCTGGAAATTTTTTTCTGTAATCTGCTGCCCCTTAAGTTATCTTCTGCCTTTATTGTGCATTTGTTTATTAAACGATATCTGAGTTGAGTCAGTTCTTGTTACTGGTCTTCTTTTTATTTATTTATTTAATTACAAAAAGAAAAAAACTTGCGAGAATAGTTACATTTATGAAATTTTGTATTCGCCGTTCCTCTCATAGAATCTTTTAGCTCGAACTCGTGTTTTTTTAAACATTCGGTAGCTTTTCAAACTCTCGTGTGCACAATCCCATTAACACACACGCTGAGATAATAAGTGGATCTGAAATCGGCAGAAAACAGTTTGGGATTGCAATTGTTCAAAATAAATGTGTGTTCATTTTCTTGAGTACAAGTTAAGTCAACATGTGTAATGGCGAACTATGAAAACGTATTGAAAATGAGCAACATTTTAAGGTATACATAATGTCTGTGGCAAAACATACCTAAAAAATTGTAATTACTTGCTCTTGAAAACTAGAAAGGCTTTCTGTTTGGTTGCCTTCGGTTTCCTTGTCGTTGAATGACAGGTTGGAACGTGAAAGACGTCGCCGTACATTGCCCATTTCTTTGTAAAACCAGGTAGCAAGCCGTCGAGTCTTGGTGATGGAGGTATTAGAGCGTTTCGGAGAGAGTTTTCGAAACACATTTGAGCTGTATTGGTTCATCAAAGAAAACTATTCTATAACTTCAAGACTATATATTTTTATCGCGTTTCTGGATCTGTAGTGCTTGGGTCTGTAGAAATTCTGTATTTCGAAAATTAAATGCGATTTTTCGGAATTTTGTTATTCATAGTATACTTGTCACACACTAATAGTTTAAATATTATAAACTATAAAACATTTTTAGTTTTTTAAAGAATTGAAAATCTGATGGATAGGATGTAAGAGTCGAAGAAAGTCGATATCGGACTACATTATTTCGACTGCAAAAGTCGAACTGGTCACAAATTTGTCGTATATAAAGTAATAAAATAAATACTCTGAACCAATAAAATAGAATGTAACTTCAAAGTAACTGTTTGAAAGGTAAGCACAAATATATTAAGAGACCTCAGAAGTTTGAGTAAATGCACCCGTGTCAAAAGAAACAATTGAAAATCAGTTAACATGGAATCTACGAATTTTTACCTAGACTGCGCAAGGGGGCAACATTTCGTTCAATGGGCATTGTCCCCGTCGACACTCTGCCACCGTTCCTCAATATCAGTATGTGTTGCAATTTTGACTGTTCATGTCAAGGCCTTTGTCCATTCATTTATAAAGATACAGGTTCTCATACATGAAAGTCGACTTTCAGATTTCTATTTCCGCTGGCAATCTTCTCGAACTGTCTATACTAAGAAAACCTATAATTTGTCGCCACTCGCTTCACTTTCAGCGTACGTTTGATACGAACTTTAGAAGCCTTTTCATATTCATGGCGAGAGAAATTAAGTAAATGATCTTTATTATGCATTCGGCCGAAGTTTAACTTACGGCCCGGGTTTAATGGAAGCATAGGGATGCAAACTGTGGTAACTACGCGTTAAACTCGTACTACTCTCTTTGCCCTAAGCAGGCGAAGATCCTATCCCAAGGTGCAAACTGCCCGCAATTACAACGTTTTGAATTTAAGGAGCGTTTCTCGGAAAAGTCCGCCCGTCTGCCCGGCCGACAGGTCGCCTGCTCCCGCGGTCGACACCGCCCACCATCTCCGCGCCTCCCGCCGTCGCCTGCCAAAGGGAGCATCGACATGGCACAAGGCCTATCGGGTTTTGTCGCTTTATTTCTCTTGCTCATTGCCATTCAATTTACGAACCAAAGAATATGCCTTCACGTAGGGTGGACTAGGAATTACAATGTTCTAATTCGACATTACTTCAGCCTTCGTGAATGAACTGATTATGAAAATGGAAAGTTTCTACGAATTGTGAATGAATAAACATTGTAATGCGAAATCACTGCACAAAAATAGATAGTACTTTTTTAGTTGGATCGTTAAGAATTTGTGTTACCTTATTGTAACAAGAGAATTTTCTGAGAACTTTCTTCTATATTAATGATAAAAGTTGTAAATAAGAGTATACATTTGATTCACTTCTAGGAAATATAACTTCTTCAAACAAATATAAGCAATTATAAAAAAAGATCCTCTTAATAGATAATAAAACATTGTTTTCGTTCTCCAATCGCTAAAGTGAAGCACGGCGACTAAAGCTCTAAGGTTTATTTGTTCGACATTGAATTTATCAAAAAGCCTTCGAATAGTCATTTAAATAATTCGTAATAGTCTACTCGTATCATAGGAACTCGAATTTTTTCCCCAATATGTATTCAGTATATCAAATTATTTAAATGTACACATTATGTATCCCGTCTGTCCGAAGGAAGTAGTTTATTTTTCGCTTTGGACTTCGCGAGATTATTTCCATTCTGATATACTCCTGATTGCGACCATGTACGGAGTAAACAAACTATTACTATCGTGGAATGTTAATAAATTATGGTTGTAGAATACTTACGATTTTTGTAAAGTATGTATTGTAGTGTAAATAATATTTGGAATGGTCATAAATATAAACATTTATAACGATAACGGATCTTCATATTTATAATTCCCTTGATATTTTTATTATATTAACTATATTCACTTCATTGGGTCAGCGGCTTAGGGCCTTACTTGTAAATGGATGACTGATTTCGATGCATAGATAAATATTACATAAATTAAAATGAACCAAAGCAGAATGCAAGGTATTGGAAACGTGAGAACCCTGAGAAAACCTACCGCGAAACCACTTTGTTCACAACACCTTGGAGTAATCGGAGTTTGAAAGCCGGAGCCAGGGGTGGAAGGCGAGCGGTTTGATCATGTGCCGTTTCTGGTTCGGTAGGGAGAAACTAGTGTTAAAATTAATCCAGTAATGCGCCTGATATATATAAATAATAAAGTGAGTGAAAGCATTCCCATGAGTACACTATCATACTTCAACAAACAATCGCAGCTAATCGACTTTTTGATCAGTGTTTTATATTTGGACTGCACCTTTTCCATGTCGAAGAAGGCTCAGAACTAAGGTCCATGTTACGGTAGGAGTAGATTCTATTCTGTTTATCCAACTTTAAACATCTAGGTCCTACTTGTTTGTGGGCATGCCTCGGTGGCGCAGCGGTGTGGGGCGGCGACCAAATACGTTGTGTCGAAGGCAGTAGGTTCGAGTCACGAATGTGTTTTTCTAATTTGATTGCTGCGTGGTTGGTTTCTTACTTCACCACATATGCCGTGAGAACCATCATTCTGTTCGTAATCGTTTATAACTCAACGTCACTCACATGCCATAATCGCCCTGCTAGCTTTTATCAATATGACAAATCACCGATTGTATTACCTGCCCGTAAATGGGAAAGACATTGAGATGAATGGCAATCATCACATTTATTTTCAGAGAATCGGTGGTGGTAATGGATTTTCACTTTGAGAAAATCATCTGTAAGAGTGTGCATCGCTTTAGCAAGTGCATTGCATGGGTGCTACGTACATTAAAGGCAGATGAGCTGACATCTGTTAGAAATTATGATTTCTAGCATAATACATGAATGATGTTATATGCTTCAGCAAACAAAATTATGGTAAAAATGACATAATTATGCAAAAGAGGTCTTTTTGACAGACGAATATTATCTTGTCTCGCACGGCGGAGCAGCTTCTTTCCCGTTTAATTGCCACCAAAAACATACTTATTAGAGGTTATTTCGTGTGACAAAACCAATTACGCATATCGTGAAGATCACCGGCAGAGCGCATTTCCAGGAAAGAGCGGCGGGGCGCACGGAGGCACGCGATAACGCTTGCGGTGGGAAGAAGCTCTTGCGCGCGGAGCGTCACGTCGGTTGGACGGCCCTCCCCTGCGGCTCACTTCGACCAATCGGTCCTGGCTCCGCCCCGTCCCTCCCATTCCATCACACCCCTTCCCCGCCCTCACCCGTCCTCTCCCGCCCCTCGCCCACTCTCGCACGCCCTTGCCTACCCTCGCCCGCCCGTCCTCTCCCGCCCTCTCACGCCTTCACTCACACTCTTCCGCCCTCCCCACTCTAGCACGCCCTTGCCTACCCTCGCCCACTTTCACTCGCCCTCGCCCGCCCGTCCTCTCCCGCCCTCTCACGCCTTCACTTACACTCTTCCGCCCTCACCCACTCTAGCACGCCCTTGCCTACCCTCGCCCACTCTCGCTCGCCCTCGCCCGCCCGTCCTCTCCCGCCCTCTCACGTCTTCACTCGCACTCTTTCGCCCTCGCCCACTCTAGCACACCCTTGCCTACCCTCGCCCTCCTTCGTTCGCTTGTCCGCGCACGCCCTCGCCTCCTCGCGCACTCATTCGCACGCTCTCTCCCTCCGCGCTGTGCTCCTGCTTCGAGGATTTAGGCGAAGGGAAGCAAACAGAAGCGCGGGCGCCACTCCCACACGCGAGGGAAAAGTTCGCAGCGGGTCAAGTTGAGCCAAATCAAGCAGAGAATATCCATTTCAAAGAGGAAATCTTGTGTGCAGATAGGCGCGCTAAAGGACGTTTCTGAAAAAAACACTTTTGTGGAATTAGGGTATTCCGAAAATGTGCTTACTTTCTCTACGGGTGGGGACAAATTATTAGCAAAATAGTATTTAATAGAAAAAATCTCTTTATCCCCCCAAAACAGAACTAAACTGTTGAATTGAAGAAGCTACAAAGTTATTAATATTTAATGTGAGCTCCTTTAAGCATGGTTTAAAACCTTTCATTTGGGCAAGTCTTGAAGGAGCTTTTTGCATAATTTGGCAATTTCGTCATCTTCATTCCAAATGATAACGAGTACTCCACGAATTATTCCCTTGTTGTAGGATGTTTTGCCTTCACGTTCGTTTTAAGAACACTCTATACTGATCCTACTGGAGTCATATCCGGGTTATTTGCTGGCCAGTCAAACACACAAATGTCATGGACTCCAATTCACTCTTCACAGTTTTTGATCGGTGGTAAGAGAAATATCGTGCATGAAAATTCCATCCCAGTTGCAAACTGTCATGTTTGCTATTCGTGTTGCCTTTTACTATGTAAATTTTGTCCGGTTCATACACTTATAAAACGATAAATCATCACTTTACTGGAAAACTTCAATAGTTGCACCACACATTTTTTCTTGAAGGTTTCCCCTGACGGTCTTCTAACATAATGGGGGGGGGGTTGTCATCCATGGCACAAATGATGGTTTCATCACTGAAACAACCTGAAGCAAATGTAGTAAAAATATTTCATTTATCTGCACATGTACTTCCTTATTTCCGTAAAAAAAATTATAAAATTGAGGAAGAATGAAATTTTATTTACGAGGGAGATTCAAATGAAAGCCTTAAAAGCGCCGTAGAATTTTGAAAAGTTATACATTTTTTTCAGTAGTTGGCAAATAGTTGTCTTTCAGGTTTAGAAAGTAACCTGCTTCTGGGAGAACGCCACGCAACAGAAGGCAGCAATATTCGCTAGAAGATGGTTGCTACCCTATTAAAATTCACTGCGAAAGAGCAGCAATCTGAAATGCGTTTTTTGGGGTGGAGAAAGTTATTCCAATAGAATTCATCACAGAATAAGAACACAATGCGGTGAGTCGTGTGTGTTGCAGTAAGTGCATGAGTCGTGTAGGAAGTTTAAAAGCGAAGGAATTTCTGTAGAAGATCCTCACGACTGGGGCAGGCTCACCACGTAATGATGGGCAAGAACATTGCGTTAGTGAAAGAGTTTGTGAGAGATAACAGACGTGTAACTGAACCAAATAGCCACAATATTGGAGATAAGTATTGGTTCAGTACACAATATTCTCCATAATGTACTGCACTTCTATAAAGTGCCTGCAAGATGGGTGCCACATCCGTTGACGGCTGAATTGAAATATCGTTTCGTTGATGCCTGTGAAGAATTTTTGCGTCGTTTCCACGACGAATGTGATGTATTTCTGGGAAAAATTGTTACTGGTGTTGAAACCTGGGTTCACTATCACCAATCAGAAACGAAAAGGTCAAGTATGGAAAGGCGCCACAGCTCATCGCCGAAACCACAAAATTTCCGCACTCAACAGTCTGCTTGGAAAGTCATGCTCATTCCTTTCTGGGATGCAGAAGGAGCAATTTTGGAATATTACATGAGAAAAGGGAGTGAAAAAGAGGCAGGAGTTATTCATATTTAGAAACTGACAAATCACATTCGAACTGCATTCGAGTAAGCTACCAGGACTTCTGACTTTCTGAGTATTCTCACAGCATGACATGACCCGACCGCCTACAGCCATTTTGACAGCTTTGACTATCCGGGATATCCAATATGAATGTCTTATTTATCCACATTATTGACCAGACGTCGCTCCTAGTGATTTTCACGTGTTTGGTGGACTCAAGGAAGCAATGGAAGGTACGCATTTCAGAAGTGACGAAGAGGCGAAAACCGCAAAATACTCGACTGGCTAGAGACACGACCAAAATATTATTTTGAACGTGGTTTTTATGCACTTCCAAAGTGTTGGAACACTTACATATTGTGTTGGAACACTGTATATTGAATGTCTAGGAGACCATGTAAAAAATGATGTGCATACAATACAAAACTTATTGCACCACATTGTTACAATACAAAACTTATTGCACTTTTAAGGCTTTCATTTGAATAACTTATGTATAAATTGTATAAAATGACTTATATACTTTCTACCCGCTGCTGTGTTGTCCATCCTTGGTGTATCTTGGCCCATTGAAGTCGTTTCTTGGTCATAGAAACAGTCAATTTTTGTTTATTGCGAGATTTTCGTGCTTTTAAGTCACATTCAAACAGCCTTATTCTTACAGTTCTGAAGAACATTTGTACACCGTCCTCTTGGACCACCCTTTGGGGTTGAAACGATGTTAAATAACTCTTCATGGACGATTTTCTTAGCAGACGCCAGACCAAAACTTTGGTTGCAGCGCTCTTTCGTTCACTTTTTCCTTTCCTCTGAGATGAGGTCAGCTCTTCTTCCATTAACGTCTTCGCAAATCTATTGGCATACGCCACACTGACACCTACATACGACTTATTTCAGTCATGATATTATTTCTGAATTGTAGTAATACCAACCCTGGCACGTTTGCGTGGAGACACGTCTGTTGCCCTGCCCATCTTCGCGCTTACATGGTCTGAAGTACAGTGAACAACTCCGACATCTGCTACCCACCCCAGGTGCCCCCACCCCTCTTTCACATGGGGGGGGGCGTGTTTGGACAAGCATAAGTATACACTCATTCCCATAAAAACGCTGCACTCCGAAGGACAAAGCGAATTTGCAATCCGCTTTGTTAGTAACAAGAGTGGTAGACTCATACAAAATGATTTCAATTTCACATTTATAGGACACTTTATTGCGCCACACGGCCACAGAAATGTTTTAGGGCCGCAGTATCTGTCGGGTCGTGCCACGCCGGAACCGCACAGAAAATGTATGCCGTGGTTCCTAATTCACATCCTAATCCACTGCTGGGATGTGATTGGTAAGCTCGTAACGGCGAGCCTTTCGTCGTCCAAGCGCCCGCCAATGGTACTAGCGTTTAAAGGTTGTGGCAGAGTAGCCTGTACAGCTCGCTGAATGTCACCATTGGAGCTGTTCGCACGTGTCAGGCAATCCGTCGTTCATTCTTTGTCGTGGTGCTTGGCGGACGTCCAGATTCTGCCTGTAGTGCATGGAAGTCTTCCTCTATCTATTGCCGCCAGCAGTGGACAGTAGTAATATCTGCATGATCGTTGAGGCGCGCAACACGGCTTCAGGACACCCAGCCTCCCGAAACCCCTCTCGAACGCGTCTACCTGGGCAACCTTCTGTGTGACGCATTGCAGAGGCAGGCGCACGAGAAGGTGAAGCTCTGAAGACGCTGTCCGATATCAGTCTCGGGTATGTCGTTTGGAGTCATCTTGACCGATGGGTCCGACGTCACGCCCCTTTCCCCGTTCGTCAAGTGCGCAGCCGACCATTGAAAAGAAATATATTAAAATACTATGAATGAAATGTCTGCCTTTGGTAGTTCCTGATTAGACCATCTCCACTGCGATCCTTTCAGTGTTTTAAACCTCGATCAAGGGCATGGCACGGTCGTGTAAATTACCTAGGTCTCTTAATTGTTCTATTCTTTCCCTCTACTTCTGACTTAAGACTCAATTCTCGAATCAGGTTGGGCAAAATGAGGAAATGTAATCGTGCAATGCGCTTTCGTGTTTAGAAATAATTCGCCACAACATATTAAATCATGTTTTAAATTTTATTTCGAGGAAGTGTAATTAGTAATGAAAATTTCATATCTCCTTCGTTCTCACACTTTCTTTTTAACTCTCCTCTTAACTACTTGGCTAGTGTTATATTTATTTTATGAAAACAAGAGGTAAAAGTAACGTTATGGCAGCATTAGCTGTAAAATTAATATATCTTTCCTAAAGTACTTGTTTGTCCCTTCGTATATTAGGTTACTTCGTTTGTTTCGTAGAGGTGCCCCAGGTTGCAGAAAATCTCAGCGATTCAAGTCCCGTCTTGCCCATGCAAAGCGGCTGGCATTGTGTCTCGCAATTTCAAAGAGACATGCGGCAAGGAGAGTGGCTAGGCATCCTGCCGCGCTGACAGTTCTTTACGATCATCTCTCATCAGCATTCGGCGGGCGGCTGTGGAGGCTATTCCAATGCAGCTCCGCACCGGCGCTCCGGAGGAATTTGCACGACCTCTCTACGACCGGCGCACGGCTTCCCTTATCACACTTTCTCCCTCCGTGCATTCTTTGCTTTCGCTTTCATCTGATGGACGAGATGCTTTGTCTGGGAATCAGCTCCGGTAGTTCATGATGCAGCACAGTGCCTATGCATTGCTCCATTATTCGAGTTTCGAAGCATGCAACGAATATCCGATGATAAGTGTAATTATGTCGGCGGTGTGATATTGAGTGTGGTGGTAATAATCGAGGACAATCATAATCAATAAAATATTTGAATTTTTGGAAGAATGCATCTAAGATTCTCAAGTTGCATACGATGCACATACGAGTATGGGAGCTAAAGAATTCGTCCAATAATATTTGTTAACGAAATCAAATTAATGGTTATGAGTACGTCTAATTTCAAGAAAATAAATGTACGTGTTATATTTCAATAAGACGAGACGCCATCTATGCGTAGACAGAAATACATTATATATACCTATTGCAGAGGATAAACCAATCATCCTTGTGTTTGCTTGACAAAATGTATTATGGTGCTTTACCTATTTGTAATATAATTGAGGATTTTCATTGCAGGACGAGAAGTAACCGTTATGAAGTCTTAGATGGTCTTCGCAATTATACAATCATTCTGTCATTAAGTCTTGTCATTTAGCGACTTATAATACGTTTCTAATGAACATTTCTGTCAAGGTACCAGGCAACACGTGACTGAGTTCTAATACAAACTTCTGATCTGAATGTTGAGCATATTGTTAGTTGCCCTAAGCCATAAAGTTAAGATAACAATGTTCATTTATACTCTATGTTTGTTAACGGGGTGCAAGGATATTAATGCTATATTATGGTTAAATGATGTTAATTAGTTAGTCATATTTTTAATTTTTTCTTTCTCGAACGTCTTTCGTAAGAAGAGAAATTTACCTAATCGGACGCCGGAATACGCCGTATTTTCGGGAGAAAAATTTATTGCTAGGCCCTAGTAACGAAAAAAAGGAATAAATTTGGGTTTCTAAATATAGAAAAAAACCTCTAACATCTAGTGTAGCCAGAATCATGTTTTGTGGGTCTTTGATACCGAAAAATAGATTGATGGAAAAACGCCCCCCTGCCCGTTTATCTGTCTGACAGTCAGTCTGTCCTTCTGTCTGGCTGCCCTTCCGTTTCACTGTTAATCTGTTTGTGCGTCTATCTGTCCGTCCGTCTCACTGTCTCTCCGTCTATCTGTCCGTCTGCCTGCCCGTCTGCGTGTCAGTCTGTCCGTCCGTCTGTCCATCTGTCTGTCTGTCTGTCCGTCCGTCTGTCTATCTGTCTGTCTGTCTGTCTATCTGTCTGTCTGTCTATCTGTCTGTCTGTCTGTCCATCTGTCTGTCTGTCCATCTGTCTGTCTGTCCATCTGTCTGTCTGTCCATCTGTCTGTCTGTCCATCTGTCTGTCTGTCCATCTGTCTGTCTGTCCATCTGTCTGTCTGTCCATCTGTCTGTCTGTCCATCTGTCTCTCCGTCTGCCCGTCTACCCGTCTGTCTGTCCGTCTGTCTTCTGTCTGTCTGTCCGTCTGTCTGTCCGTCTGTCTTCCCGTCTGTCCGTCCGTCTGTCTGTCCGTCTGCCTGTCCGCGGACAATGCTTGCCCCTAAACCGTTCAACCGTTTTCTTCAAAATAGGTATTCCACAATCGATCTGAATGAACTCGAGGCTGTAGGAGTTTTATACGGATGTTTTGATTTTTGTGGGTACTTTACATGAAGCCTCCAAAGATAGTTTCAAAATTTTCTAAAAAAATGGCACCAATTTGTTTTATCAAACTTTGTTTTCAGAAAGCGTAAACGACTCAAGAGAATGGTGCAAGTTTCATGTTCGTTGAAATCCCAGAAATATTTTTGAAACCGTTTTGGGGGGCGCTTTCCTACAACTATAATATTGAAGATAGATATTTATTTCTTAACGAAATATATTCCTTAAAACGTATCTTTAAATAATTTTGTATTTAGTTTTACGAAAATATGAGTAGTTTGCGTGGCAATTCAAAAAATTGTTTAAATTTTTTCTTAACGAAACGCTCCAAATTTGTTAAACATTTTTTAAAATGTTTTTTCACGAATTGAAGATGAGATGCTTGAAAGAATGACGCGGGTTTAATTTTCGTTATCTCTCTGAATTTTCGAAAAGTGCAAATTTAGAAATAATGCCAGAACGTATGTGGTGCTTCGGCGCCACTAGCTTTTTTTACTTCCTCGTATACGTACGTATATACGGAGTATTATAAGTAGTGTAGAGAAAGTTATCTAATGCTGCGAAAAATCGATTTGATTTCAACACGTTTACTCGTTTTGAGGCCCCCTGATACCGAAAAAGCGGTTCTTTTCAAAACGTCCCTCCGTCTGTCTGTCGGTGTCTATCTGGTATATATATACCATATATACAAGTATGAACACCACTAGCGCGTAAACTATGCGTACGATTTTTTCCAAATTTAAGAAACCCCTGTCAGTCTGACCTGAGTTGATGTTCTGCCAGATTGAAAAACATTTATTCATTTTATAAAAATATGATAAACATATATTTTTTACTTTACATGAAACCCCTGGGGCATTTTCAAAATTTTCTCAAAAATGGCCCCAATTATTTCTTTAAACTTCTTCTAAGAATAGAGTAAAATGCACTTATAGAAGTGGCATAGTTCCAATTTCCAATTATAACTCTGAATTTTTGAAAATTGCAAAAGTTTGATTTTTGTAGGCGTCTTCCCGCAACTTCAAAATTGAAGATAGAGATTTTTCTTCCAGCTAAGGTTTTATCTCCTTAATCAGTTCTTTCATTAAGATCATGTAGATTTGTTTGAAAATTTTATTAGTTTTCGTGCAAGAGTGCGTGCAATTGTTCAATTTGTGCAATTTTAAAAAATAATAAAAACAAGATTTTCTTAAAAACAGCTTCAATTTTTTTCATACGTCTTTGGCAGGGATAGTGATAAACGTACTCTATGAGGTGCCATAAACCAATTTTTGTATATTTTTTTGTTGTTTCAAAAATTCAAAAATGTATTTTTTGACTTGTCTCTCACGTCGTTAATATTTACATTCGCAGCGATTTGTTTTCATTATTGCATTTACGAGGAGATGTGCTTTAAATGATGTCGTATAAAGTTTCTAATAAACTCAAACGTTTTCTGTGAAAGTAAGCTCAAACTTTAGCATTTTCAAAAACGCCCGAACGCCATTTTGTCTAAAAACCTCTAGAAATTGTTCTTCAAACTTTTCGTATAGATAGTGCCAATTGAATTGTTTAAGATGATTTTAAATTAATTTTGCTGTATTGTTTTGTTTTTTAAAAAAATACACAAATGTATTTTTTTTAATATCTCTCATGCCTTTAATATGCACATTTCCAGCGGTTTCTATTCATTATTGCACTTGTGAGTGAAACTGCTTCAAATGACTACTAATTAACTTTATCGAAAACAATAGTTTTCTGTGAAAAAGAGCTGCAAATTTCGCATTTACAGTAACGCATAAACGTAATTTACATAGAAACGGCTCCAAATGTTTCAATTAAAATTACTGTTTTTGACGAGTTTTGACTCTTCTTTAATATTCTTTATGTAATATTTCGGTTCTACTATTCGGAAATCGAAAAGTTGAGAAAATTTCAAAATGCATGTACTATGGGTGACGGCAGATGTCAGCCGGCGAGAGTAAGAGGCATATCAGAATAGCTAGCCCAGGCCAAAGAAAATAGATAACTAATACGAGAAAGTCTGTGTCTTTCTGTAGCACCACTGGTTATTGGAAAAAATCAATTTATTTGCGAATAGCAAATATTTTACGAAATTGAAATGAATACAATATAACTGCAAAATTAAATCGGCGTATTGATATACTCGTGCTTTATTTTTTAAATAAATCTCAAGTAAGAAACCGGGGAGAGTTTGCTCGATCGGACCTCCTCAACATCGGCCGCCTCCGCGTTTTGGTTCCGTGTCCGTCTCCGCCTCTGCCTCCGCGACCTCGACTCCCTCCGCTTCCTCGTGAGCGCCGCGGCCGTGCTTGCCTCTAGCACCTCCGCTTCCGTCTCATCCGCATTCCCCGTTTCCTCTTCCCCCCTCTCATGTCCGCGGCCACCGTCGTCGTTGCCGCTGCCTCCGCCTCCTACCCACTGCCCGCCTCCACATTTGGTCTGCGCGATTGTCCCCGTCTCCACCCGCGCGTCTGCGCTCCTGCGGTGGTCGCTGCTCGCGCGGGCCGCACACTTTACACTCCGCTATTTGCAGAGCACTGTAGGGAATTTCCTGCGGCATGTAGTTTCGTTGTGGAGTGGTATTGCGTGCGGTGTAAATAATTTAGTATCATACCAATAAAATAATTGCTTATTTGGAAGAAATTATTTTGAGCAACTATTGTGTAATAATGTTTTCTTTACTATCTGAATGTTGACAAGGAGACGTCTTCAGAGTGGAGAACAATATAATAACGGCCCAAAATAAGTCCCAATGAGATGAGTCAGAAGTAAAAAGCGAACTCGCGGGCGACAATGGTTCCCGCTTCCTCCATCTCCTACACATTCTCCACCACCTCCGCGCTTGGGCCCGCATCCGTCTCCGCCTCCACGCCCGCACGCTCCCGCGGTGGTCGCTGCTCGCGCAGACCGCACACCTCGCACAGCGCCATTTGCGGCGCACTGTAATTGGCGATGGGCGGCGGCCACCGCGCCGCGCCGCCTCCGCTCCCGGGACAGGCGCTGGTCCCGCCTCCGGCTCCCGGCTCTTCGTTCCGCTTCCGCTGCCTCCTTCGGCGCAGTATGGGTTCAGTGGCGGCCCCTGAAGGAAAGCCAGCGAGTCATGGCACTCCCAGTCCATACGTCCGACAAGGGTATTTCTGAATTCTGCAAATGCAATTTTCTATGAGAATGGAGCCATTGCTCACTGAAGGTTACTTATGTTTCCTTACACTTGTGATGGCTATTACGTAATGTGTATGTCACAGGTCAAAGGTGATGGAATTGGATTTTAGGCCTCAATGCAAACACGTATTTTTGAATTATTTTCTCATATCTTTCACGTATTCGTCAGTTTCCTACTCTTTGGCGTCTGTGTTAGCTTTTCGAATTTTCCCTACCCTCTTCCCAGCCGAGCTATTGGCTCCCTAAAATAATTTTTTTCGCATTTTCTCAGTTTTTCGGTACTCTAATAGAAATTTATATTCGAATTTAAGAGTGTTATAGAAGAGTAAAACCTGGACATACATGCAAATTTTCATTGAAAAATTTGACGTTTTTGAAATATTATCCTTTTTAGCGTATCTGAAAATATACAATTTTGAGCTCATTTTTACAGAAAATTTTGAAGTTTGGAGAAACTTCTTAAGACATTTGATGTACTCGTACTTGTAAATGCAGTAATGTATGAAGAACGCACGTAATATAAATATTTACCAAATTACATTTGCACAGACTTTTTCGTAGCCAATTTTTCTAATTTCTCTGGTGTGGTCTGACTTTAAGATTTTGCTCTATTCTCGGACCAGCTGCCATCTATCGTCGCCCGAAGTACATTTTTGACATTTTCTCAACATTTTGCTTTCCTATTAGTAGAACCGAAATATTACTTCAAGAATATTAAAGAAGAGTTAAACTTGGCCTAAATAGAAATTTTCATTGAAAAGGTTTTAGCCATTTTTAAGAAAATGGCGATTAAGCATTAGTATAAATGCGAAATTTGAAGCTCTTTTCCACAGCAACATTTTGTTTTCGAAAAACTTAATTTGAAATCAATTGAAGCACTTACACTCACAAATGCAAATCGATGGAACTGTACATATGAAGACGTGAGAGATATTGAAAAAACAAAAGAATATAGCAATATGGTATTTATGTCATCATATAGGGTATATTTGGCTTTGCCTCTACTAAAAATTTAAAGAAGATATTTTGAGCTGTTTTTGAGAAAATCTTGTTTTTGTAATTTTTTAAAATTGCAAATAGTACTCTCGTTATTGCCCGTAAACTACTAGAATTTTCGAAAAATGTACATAACCTTGATGAAAGAACTATTTATGGACAACAAATTTCATTTAAAGGAAAATTTGTTTTCTTCAATTTTATACTTGTAGGAAGACCCCGAAAACAATTTAAACTTTTGCAATTTTCGAAAATTCGGAGTTAACTGTGAAAGTAAGAACTATGCCACGTTTATAAGTGTATTTTACTCTATTCTTACAAGAAATTTAAAGATATGTATATTACTCCGTATTTACGTATGTATACGAGAAAGTAAATATCAAAGTAGGGATCTTTACAGGTTCACTAATCAGAAATCTTTTATCTGATGCTATTTTTGAAGATTTAGCTGCAGAACTGTCATCATGGAAATCATTCCGGGATGTGGTGAAAATTTTTCTTGGTAACAGAAAGGATTCAGAATACAAAGAAATCGTAGATAGAATGCTTTTGTCTTTCCGCAATTTAGGCTGCCAAATGAGCACAACAGTTAAATGCTACATTCACATCTGGGCTGTTTGCCTGAGAATTTAGGAATGCTGAGCGAAGAGCAAAGAGAAAGATTCCATCAAGATCTAATGAAATTGGAACGCAAATATCAACGGAAATGGAACTAACATATGCTGGCAGATTACTGTCAGTAACTAAAGAGGTAAGATCCAACCTGATCCCTCGTGCGTAAAGGCAAATAAGTTCCTTAAACTACGTTAAGACGTTATAAAATTGTAATCATGGTCTTAACATTCTTAATACATAATAAGGCATTTGGTTTATTTGACTATGTTTTTCTTCAAATCTGTATACACAATGCTTAACATATTTTAATGTTATGTTCATATGTATGTAATCTAGTAGAGTTTAGATAAGTAAAATAATAAGAAAAAAGCATTTTTACGTATGGTAATTATAATCTTGCCTGTACGCCTCTTATATTTTTCGTATTTTCATTTTGATTTTGCAAAAAACCCTGATGTGATAGAGGAAATGTGACATCAGTTCCGGAATCAGCATGATAGAAATATAAAATATCACTACTGAAAAATTATGCAATGATCGGAAAGTTTAAATTCGTAGGTCTGAGGTGTGATCTTTTCTGCTACGAGAGCCAAGTATTTCTCTGAACTTGTGTTCCCCTCTCCTAAAACACGGAGCTCTTTTGCGACTCATGGTATGTATTATTTATGACCGTGGTTTCTGCCATATGTCTCTCAGACCGAAATGCTCTTGGCTTCCCTTACGATTGTATTTAATGTTGGTTCACCAACCTTATAGGAGCAGATACAAATGTTTTGACGAAATCTGGCGCCCAGCCGTGAGCTCTTGGACCCAAGGTTCACTAGCGATATTTGATTGCCTTGACTGCAATTTGCCTCTGTGTACTTTTTGTACACTATGTATATTACACGTTAAGGAAATATTTATACGATTATGAGTCACCATCGACATTTCCATAGGTGTGCTATTGGATAGGGAATTACTCCTATTTGAAACGATAAATGAAAAATTTGAAATATTGTGATTTAAGAAAAAGCAAGTGCTTATGCTTCGCCCAAACACACTTCATCCTGCAGCTCACGTTACAAAAATGTTTAAGTTGATGGTCTTAGATCCTTAACAACTGGTTTCCGAGTCTCTAATGGGACACTACTTATGTAATCTATTCTGTAATAATTCTGTAATAATCCTGTAATATACAAAATGAGAACATTTTGCGAGTTTCATTAGATTTTTGGAGGGTACTTGTATCCTAGAGCACGGACTTACAGAATCGTTCGAGGTTGGATTCCAATATGAAGCGATTTTCTCTTTTAAAGCAATGATTTAAAAAGTGCAAAATTTCCGCACGAATCCATTTAGTGAAATAAAATGCAATAGTGCGTAAGATCCGTAAACGAGCCAGGTTGAATTCACCTGTGTAGGTAAGAAACTACTGTTATATCTGCATCAAGCTAGGTCCATCTATTCCTGTTAATTTTGTTCTTGTGCTTCGGCTTTTTATTTCTGACCTCAGTTACACTTACCTGTTGTTTTTTAAAATGATCTGTAATATCCACTGATCTCTAGTTGTACCCTCCCGCCCTGTGTTCACCGAGTATTCAGTGCTTAGGCATCGTGCTTTTGACTGAGATAATTAAGAGTGATGGGTTTCATCCCAGTAGTCTGGGTGGAACTGTCTGTGGACGCCGAAGCGAGACTGGCGTACATGTTTTGTTTGTATAGAAAATGTGTTCTGGTGGGAGATATACTTACGTCGATTTCCTGCCTTAATCCTCTGTCTCATTTGTTCTCCATAGTGGAGATAGATAAATTTTGATGTCATCTACATCAGTTTCATAGGAAGAGGTAGAGTAGACAAGCAAAATAATATTTATAAAAAATAGCTTGTTATTATTAATATGCATGCTGAACGAAGGAATTAGTTTATGATTTTCATTGCATACTGCCTATTGAAAAGTATTCTTAAGTATCAAGTAATGGAAGAATGAATATGAATTGTATCATCCTCAAATATGGTTTTGCACTTTTTATTGCGTTTCATCTTGGGGGTGTTTTCGCCGTGCGCGTGGTCGTGTCACCGACTTCTTAGGCTCCACCCCTGTGCTTCTTTACGGTTCACGGTTCACCCACCGCGCCCACCACAGCTGTTAACACCGCCTCCACCACCGCCGCCTTCCCCGCCGTCACTATCACCTACTCCATCGCCGCCGCCGCCGCCACCACCATCAACACTGCCACCACCATCACCGCCTTCGCCGCCTCAGCCGCCACCGTCGCCGCGTCCCACGGCGTCGTTGCGTGAGGTGCGACCTAACGGACCGGGTCGCCGCCGCCGCCTGAGTCATCGCGACGCGCGGCCGCCTGCTCATTAGCTTCCTCGTAATTCTCGCGGCCCCTGCCACTGACTCCGCCGCCATCGCCACCACAGCCGCAGCAGCCGCCAAAGACAGCGCACCTTGCGGCGGCGGCGGGAGCGATGGCGGCGACGCCAGCGATGGCGGCGCGGCGGCTGACCGCTTCCGGGACCTCGCCTCGTCCCGCCCTTTATCACCGTTCGCGCACGGGAGTCGCTTCTGGGTATTTTGCGTGCGATTCACGGAACAGGAGGGTGCTGCCTTTAACGAATTCTAAATTCTGGAAGGTTCTGCATTTGGAGGCTTTTCTCTAACACTCCTAAATCGCCGTGTTCTGAATTGTAAAGGTGGTAATGGATACTGCAATGGTATTGGTGAGCTGGAGCGGCGAGGAAAAACATTTGCTGTTGAAATAATAGGAGGGCATTCTTGATAAAAATTCGATATAGCGGCTACAGTAAAAGTATTGCAACATATTGAAGCAGTTGAATACTGTTCCACATTCTACATACTTTTCAGTTTTCACATAAATTTCAATTAAAATCTAGGCTCCCGCTTTTTAAAAGATGATATGTTTAATTAGAGATGGCTCGCGTTGACATCAAGAAGTGAGCGGAAAAAAAGTTTTATGGGGAGTTGCATTTCTCTTACTCGTAATTATGTATTTCCATTTAACTCACAGTGAATAACACTTCACAAGCACTTATTGAGATCTGTGTCCTACCTTGGCGAAAATTCATTAATCACCCTAATGTTTACTTTTTTAAACAGAATGTATCCAATATGTTACATATGCAAACGTACGATACGTATTCACTTTTATTACATTTTCTATCGATGCCATATCATATGTCTCTGCGAGTATCTGGATAAATTTGAGCCCCATCTTGCCGAATTTGCAATGAGACTAGAAAGTATGCTACTGACTTTACATCATAGTTGAAACAACAATAGTTGGAATCAGCTTAGTGAGTTAATTTCGAATTCAATATTATGTATTAGTGAATTTGTAGCGCTGACGATATAAATGTTTAATGTTTACGTTGTAAATAGATGTACGATATTTTTACATTTAAATCCGTTATTAAAATGTGTTGATATTATATATTGAATGGCTTTCGTTTCTATAGAGAACTATTTAAAAAAAATATTTGTGAATATGAGGGGTGTAGCTGCATGCACACAGCCCCCATCCCCCATCTGCCCCACTGCCTATTTGCATCAATGGGTAAGTCTTCACCTGCGTTCTGCCCACGGTACCTTCTCTCTCATCGTAGTCACTGCAACATCGTTAATTGCGTGAAGTGTAATAATTGCTACAATAATGTAAACATTGTTTGATTTAAATTATTGTGCAAATGACAAAGCACTCAGGTTTGTTTCGCTCAATGACAAGACTGTTAGGAAATCTATACCTCTCAATCACAGAGTAACATCGGCTCAAACGTCTTCGCCGCCTACTTCAATATAATTTAACATATGGTGTATGATGTTAAGTACATGATAGATCCAATACATAAATCCTTGTTTGTTCCTATTTTATGCGATGCCGTTCGGTTCATCCCATTGCGATAAAACTTTGTCAACTTATTGCTTGCACTAGCGCGAAGAATATAGACATATTACAAGGATAATGTACATAAGTCTGCCGCGCATAGCCGCGAGTTGATGATTTTATGCGTTTATACTGAATCAAGCGCCCCTGAACAGAAGCTTTACGCAACCCGCCTCACCTTCAAGTATTAAGCGTCTTCGCTGCATATTTTGCCCCTGCTATTATGAAATATTGGCCGGAATTATTACTTGAATTTTAACCCGGAAAATTAAATCAAATTTATCCAAGATAATGTCTGAGCGAATGCATGCCCGCACTTGAGGGAGATCTTAACAAATGGAAACTTCACAACCATGTTCAAACCGGAACACAGAACAAACCCATACTCGCGAGAAAGTCTTTCATTTAATAAATATTATATATATATATATATATATATATATATATATATATATATATAATATTTTTGTGAAAAGTATTATGTTTATTTTAAAACTGAGTGTTGAATGTGCGGTGCGTACGTTCTCCGCGTGTTGCCTTCTGCATAGATGCTAGCGAGCTTATGGCTGCTTGTGAGTGAATTTCGTGCTTTGTTAGTGTGTGATAAAAATATTTTTTTATAATTATACGGTTGTTTATGATGAGCGGACACTGAATGCGACTTCTCTTTTGATCTCGCCAGCGACAAGATATTGTTTACACGACAAACAGAATAAAGAAAATGTAGAGCAAAAGAAAGAATGGAGTTTCGAAGATTGACTATGAAATTTCGAAATCTGTACAAATCTTCTTAATGAAATTTCTACTTTACCGGACTCGTGAATGGCATATTCGACAGCGAAACACTGAACAGGTTGTGTAATATGATGTATTTACGAGATATCAACGAACACATAATTTCACGGAGAGACGTGAATGAACAGCTGTTGCGGCGAAGGGATATGACGTTGACTGGTTTTCCGACTTGTCAAAATTGTTCTTTCTTAGAATGACTTCTGTTTGGGTTCTGAACATTTTTTTAGGCAAAGTTACTGAGCAATATCCAATCTTATTTTTTCTAAAATGCATTTTCTGGATCTGTTGGTCGCCATTAATTCTTACTCGTACGGACATGTGTGTATACGAGAAGAGAAATATTCATTTTCTACGGAGCTGCAGTGTGACAATTATATGACAAGTATTAAAATGAGTATAAACTGAGGAAACTTTAGTAAACACGTACGTGTTCTGAGAAAATTGTATAAGGCATCCCGACTAGGG
The DNA here is from genome assembly GCA_011170035.1 of Teleogryllus occipitalis. Lineage (NCBI taxonomy): Eukaryota > Metazoa > Arthropoda > Insecta > Orthoptera > Gryllidae > Teleogryllus > Teleogryllus occipitalis. The sequence goes on along the minus strand of BLKR01000398.1, from coordinate 201,535 downwards.
CCCACCGGCAATGGAATGCTCTGTTGCATTGATCATTGAGTTATCGATATCATCGATACTTAGATCATATTTTTCGGTTTTTGCCTCCCTACGTGACATGTGAATGTACGTGTTAATATCGCATGAAAATGTTTCATGTTTATGTAACTTAGTGAATACACATTGATTGTAAAATCAGTCAGCTCTTGTTCCATCGCGTAGGTCCACGTTGGCCTGAACTGTCTGTTCGGCGGCCTACTGCGCCGGGCATCTGAACCCCTGCGGCTGTGAAATTTAACATCTTAGTGGCCTCTAATGGCCACCAGGCAGGGGCCCATTTGTTATTCTCGAAATTAACTGCAACATTTGGAGCCTGCGAATACTAATGCTTGTAATTAATTTTTAATTCAGATATCAATAACCGCTGACTGGGAAACGACCGCTTAATTCGACGCTCTTTGCGGCCTCGCGGTCCTGGGGATTATCGCCCGCGAAAAATCAATACAGCACAGTGACTCCGCTAGACGAGATTACCGTGATTTGTAACTTTCAATTGAACTCGTTAGAAGTAATTTTTGAAACTGCCTAATTAGAAATATACGCTAGTTTTTACGCTCCTAACGAGGAGCTTCCTGAACTTTTAATTTGCTGCTTAAAAATAACAGACAGAACGAGGAGTATATTTAGGGTTGCGGTAAAAACGTTTCGCCGCCGCCACCGCCTCTGCGGCTCTCGGGTGACTCCGCGACGTTGCAAGCTGGAGACGATGCTGGCTGAGCGGGGACGGGCAGAGGGAATGGAATACTGCTCGCGCCTGCAGAAACCGCAGGTTCGGCGTCGGGTGACCCGAGCCGACGCCATCGGATTCAGACCACTGGAATGAAGATGAACCGCTTCCAGGCGAAAGTAGGTAAATCAGCAGCAGGCCGGGCCGCCTGCTGGGCCCAGAGGCGAGGGCTGCGGCGGCGGCGGCGGCCGGCCGGCGCGGGAGATAGCGATCGCCCGCCCGCGGCCCCGCGCCGCCGCCATGCAGTCTGCGGCGCGCATAAAGAAGCCCTGACCCGCTCCACTTCCCGAAGTACGTCAGTGAAATATACAGGCATTAAGTATGTAAATTATTGAGACATTTGACGGGGCCGCGGCGTCGGTTGGTGCGGCGCGGCGCGGCGCGACGCAACGGAAACGCCCCGGGGACCAAGCGCGGCCGCCCGCGATTCACTTCTCGCTCTCCGCCGGTGGTTGGTGGACCGCTGTAGGGTGTCCAAACGACAGTGGTTTCATTGGTGGGTGATGTGGTGGGAGGTAAGGGTCTGCCTTGCAGGCCTGGTGATGCATTTCTGCGCGGGCAGTTGCGAATTAATGTGTAGGTTTTTGACACGCGGAAGTTTTCTAATTGAACTTTTTTCGCTAATTATGCCGTAAGTAGTGGAATGTGAGGGCTGTTCTGATTAGTTGATTTAATTTCAAAATAGATAAATAAATACACGTTCGTGCTGTTAGAATCTTATCGGCTTTCATGCCGTAATTGAATGGTGGTTTGAAAGACATCATTTGCTTGAAAGTGTCTTCGCTTGAAAGAGTCTGTTGGTTCAAATAAAAAACAAAATAATTTACAGAAAATACCTTTGAGGGGAAATTCTACTTTGGAATATCAACATTGAGTTGTGAAATCACCGGCTTACTGCTAAAGAAATTTGAAATTTCGACCTTGTAAACGAAATATCTTGCTACTTTCAGAATCGTAGTATTACTACCGTAATAGAAGACTAGTAGAGTTGATAGTAGTGTTGACCAATTGATTAATATTTGTGCTAACATTTAAAATATGAAAATACAACGGTTTAAGGATGAAATATGTGGTATATCGATTGCGAAGTTGTTGCGACAAACTTACCTATTTCGAGAAATGCGAGACAACAGTTCGCAAGCTATTTTTTTTAGCGATTATTTCTCTTAGATCTCTCAGACTCTTCAGAGACCCCAAAATGAGAAGAGTAACTCCCATAAAAAATATATTCTTTACATTGAGTGAAAAAAGTAAATAAAACTATGTTTAAAATAAGTGCACTTCGAGATTAGCGCGACATAATGAGATTTTGAAACGATGTACGTCTCCATTACAGTGAACTATAACTATTTCTCTTCCCTCGTGCCAGATCGTAAATCTAGTAAATATTTTTTGCTTTTTTACGTAGTACATACTTACGTAGTAAAGAGAGAGAATTGTAATGCTGCAGCGAAAAGCACTTCTCCCCGTAGTAAGTTCCAAATTTTTCAGCTTTTTATAACGTTAAATACAAACAATAAATAAGAGGCTATTATTTCTCAGAAAACGCATTGTCGGTCTCTTAAACTAGTAGAGCTACAACAGCACGTAATTTCTCGTGCACGTTACATTAGTAACGGATTGGTAATATATGATTGCAATTTCTGTCTATACTAACACATCTCAGTCAAATATTGTAAAACTCATTACCAATCATGCGCAAAACAAAGAACAAATTCTTTTAAAGCTAATTCATCGACACATTCAATAATTCAAAATTACTTTCCATACTGCTAGTAGTCAGAGACTGACCCTCAGGCAGACAATTTGCCATAAACCAATTTTGGGGTATCGAGTACCCCCAAAACGTATATTCTGATTATACAGCATGTTAGAGGAAGTCATTTACCATTTATAAGAACAAGATCGATCCACTTTTTCGATATTAGTGCCCTACAGTACGAGTTTCTCTGTCGAATAATCGCCATATTCACTATAGCTTTACAATACTTTGTCTTTGCTTCGTAAGAACATGGTAGGTGAGAAGATAAATAATAGAAAATATATATTTGCTTTTGTTAATATTTAAAATCAGTCATTTTTATTTGTTCGTTCATTAATGAATTGTAATTCGTCATATTGGCTATTCTAATGTACACTTTTGTTGTAAATTGAAATTTCGACTTACAACTTGAAGATGCTTACTTCGTTGTTTTTAGTAAATTACATTTGTAACTACAGAATAATGAAGAATATTCGCAAGTTGAACTTTAGATTTAATGAATACGGGGTTTTAAGGAAGCGAAACTTGGAGCCGGGATGTGAAGATTATAGCAATGGTGTACGTAAAACTGCAGACATTATGAGATGGTTTAACGCGGATGAATTAATTATGAACAAACGTTAGACAATGGCTAGGGGATGGACATGATAAGACGAAAAGAGTAACGTCGAGAGCTTCTGCGGCAAGAGACATTCGAATGATTTCGACTGCCCGGTCGCCGCCGCGTCGCAAGCTGCTTTGCCGACTATTCGGCCATCTCTTCAAGTAGTGGTGCGTCGATTGAGTTGGCAGGCCCACCGAGAACATTGGATAGACGAGAGCAGACTCTTCACCAAGGAATCCATGCGGGACGAAAGGACAAGCCACGGCCTTGCGTGCGCTGCCCTGCCCCGGCAGGTAGGACGTTCCGCACGTCGTGCTGCTTTCGCGCCGCAAAGGTGGCGCCTCAGGGGCAGCTCCGACCGGCCGTTGCGTTCGTCGCGCTTCCCGTCGCAGCGCTGCTCCGAACGCGGCCTCTATAAACAAAGGGCGGAGCGCTCGCCGCCGCTTATCCATTCGTCGTGCTCGGAACTCCAATCGCCCTCGAGTCCTTCTCTCTGCGACTCGTTCCCTCCGAGGAACCGGTGTTACGTACTGGCCGACCTGGTTCGGGGATGATCTCGAATCGATGCGTAGCTCGCCTCCCGTTATTTCCATACGATCGGAATAAACATGGGAATTAGGATAATTTTTGTTATTAGGTGGCGTCGTTGGTTTTCTGCGCCCTGTGTGAAACAGCTCAGGCGCGCTGTCGCATGTTGAGTATCTTTTAACATCATGAGGATTGTGTAATATGATCCTCCGCTAATTGGGTGACGTCCATTATTGATGAAATAGCCTTGAGCATTCGAACTAAAATCTAATTGGCACGTCATTCATTTTTTTCTTTCTTGACCTAGCCCCTGGCGTGCGAGCGGCGTCGGACGCCGCGGCGCAGCGGCGCGCGGCTCGCGGGCGGGGGCTGCGGCGAAGAAGGCAACCGCCTCGTGAGGCGTGCTGTGAGAGCAGCCCGGTATCATTACCGCGGCGGGGCAGTTGTTAAATGACCCGCCCAGCATTTAGTAGGCTATCGAGAATGGCCCGTTGGCTGAGTTGTGCGCCGGTATCATATCCCCGGGGTTAATCTGGCGGCGGCGGCGTGGCTCCACCCGCCCGACGGGCGGATCTCCGCTCCCGCGCCATCGCACACCTGGCGGTGGCGGCGGCGGCGAGCGACCACCGGGGAAGCGACGGCCGCGACGGCGGCGGCGGCGGCGGAGGAGGAGAAGGAGGAGGCCGGCTCGGCAAACCCGCTCCCGCCGCCCGCGCCGCCTCTGGCCGTCGCCGTCCTGTCTGCGCCCGCCGCTCTGCGCCGCCACGGCGCTCGCGAGAGGCCGCGTGTTCCTTGCGCACTCGCTGTGCGAGGGAACCCTGCCTTTCCATGTTTCCTGTTGACGCAGATTGGGCAGTCATGCCGTAGGCTTCCACTACCAGTCAGGGCTCCCGTCTGTCTGAGCCGCCAGTATTTCTTTGATTACCTGCTAAAATATATAGATAAAAAAGACGTGTGGAAAACGCGAATCTAATTAAGTAAAAATCCTTTAGTGGAACTTATGCGAGGGAAGTGTGTCAAGAAAAAACATGTCTGCGTTGACTGCCCTGAAGGATGTTTTATCTTAAACACGGATGTCGAAAGCGAGAGCATCATTGTCTTGGAAGTGCGCGATCAAAGCCAATCAAATGGCCGAATAAAATTGGGGATTTTTTAAAGATAATTTAACCCAACTATCTTAACACATACAATGTTTTGAATCACTCGTATTCTATCATTCCTTATTTGATTAATTTTTTCTATGCTTTAGCTATTTAAATAAAACTGACGTACAGAATGACCTGAGGTGTAGAGGACAGACCGCTCGCTTTCTACCTGTTGATTGTAGGGTTCAAATGCAGGTTGCGTCGTGTGGAATTTTATGGGGGACAAACCAGGTTCGCGACTGGTTTTCTCGGAGTTTTCCCGTTTCGCCTTCCTTTTTTTCTTCCATTGCTCGATCGGCATTCGAATACTCGAAAAAGCCTCTGCCCTGAGAATTATAACTAAGTATTCACAAGCAGTTTCTCAGAAAATGGCGTTTACGCGTTACTACAAATGGGAAATTTGAAGTTCGTTTCTACAGGAATCTATTGAGTTTTCGAAACACTTCATTTAAAGTCATTTGAAGCACTTACATTCAAAAATGCAATAATGTATACAAATTGCTGGAACTGGGCATATTAACGGCGTGAGAGATATTTAAAAAAAATACATTTGTGTAATTTTTGAAGAAACAAAGTAATACAGTAAAATGAACTTTACGACATATTAAACAGTGCAATTATCAGTATCTGTTGAAAAAGTGTGAAGAAAAAATTTAGGCCATTTTTGAGAAAACGACGTTTGAGTGTTTCTGAAAATGCAGAATTTTGAGCTCATTTTCACAGAAAACTGTTGTTTTCGAGAAACTTTATATGATATTTAAATTCCATGTACTCATAAATACAGTAATGTTAACAAATCGCCTGTAATGTAAATACCGACGTGAGACAAGTAAAAAAATTAGATTTTTGTAATTTTTGAAAAACACAAAGGATAGAGCAATATGAAATTTATATAATCTGATAGGGTGCATTTGGCACTATTTCTACTTGAAATTTAAAGAAAAAATGTAGAGCAGTTTTTGAGAAAATCTTAATTTTGTTATTTTTTAAAATTGCATAGATAGCACGCAATATTGCACGAAAACTATTGCACTAAAACTACAATTTTCAAAAAAATCTGCATGATCTTAATGAAAGAACTAGTTATGGTCAACAAATTTTATTTGATGGAAAAATCTCTATCTTCATTTTCATAGTTGTAGGAAGACGCAGAAAAAAAACAATTTTTTGCAATTTTTGAAAATTGAGAGTTAATCGAGAAAATAGGATCCATGTGTATTTTACAAGTGTATCTTATTCTATTCTTACAAGAAATTCTAAAAAACAAATTGGAGCCGTTTTTGAGAAAATTTTGGAAGTGTCCAGGAAGTTCACGTATGTTAAGTACTCACAAAATTGAAAGAATATTTTTCAAAATTTCAAAGCTTCAAGTAGAGCCAGATGGACAGGGGTTTGATCAATTTGGAAAAGATCGTACGTATGGTTTAGACGATGGTAGTGTTCACAGACAGGACGAATGGACGGACGGACGGACGGACGGACGGACGGACGGACGGACGGACGGACGGACAGATGGATGTTTTAGCGCTAATTGACTTTTCGGTATCAAGAACCTACAAATCAGGGATTCTGGCTACACCACGTGTTAAAGGACTTTTTTCTTAATTTAGCAATTAGATTTATCAGCTTTTTCGTTTTCAGGACCCGGCAAATTTTTATACGAGAAAATAAAAACTGCAAAAGAATGACAGAAAATTTAGTGGAAATATATTCGACTCTACATCGTTTAGAAATCAGCGATCAGCTGAAGACGCTACTGAACCCGTATTAATTTTGAATTTTAAACAGATTTCCATTTTGGAAACATGTTTAAATTTTGAAAACGGGAGAAACAAGATAAATATAGTACAGGTCAGGTATTTCAGTGGTTAGCTCATCTCTCTGTAAAGGGTATTTCGAGCCAATTGATGTGTTCATTATAAATGAAAAATGAGAAGATATTGGAATCTCGCTGCCCCCAATGAACAGGGTTTTGTTATTAATAAATTAAATGATATGGGCTTAGTAATGTGGGGTTTTGTTTTGTATATTTTTTTACTAGTAAATGTTGAGAAGATTTGCATTCTAATATTTTGCATTAAAAAGAAATATAGACGAGTTGATAAGTAAATCCGGTTACGATACATTTATTTTAATCATTGTATTGTTTGTTATACTTATTGTAAAAACATAATTTATGTATTAAATTTTGAGTGTAATAATTCGGAAACCCTAATATTCTGTGTCTCTTGTTAACTATTGATGTAAAAAGAAAGTGAGTAATGTGAGTAGCTATCACTTGTATCAGAATACATGTCCTCGAAATTGACCGAAGTGATATAAGGATTGTTTTTTTATGTGTGAGAAAATGAATTCAGCAATATTATACGTATCTCTTCCAGTGCGAAAAATATGTGTTTTGGATGTTTTTTATTGCTGAAAGAATTGTTTTCTGAAATTTTACCTCACAAAAGTGTTCAGTATAAGAGAATCTTTAAAAATAAAGTCATTATTTACTAGTGCAAGTATGGGGACATAGATTATATTTTTATTCACACAAACCACTCGTCAATTATTTTACTGGAAGACATTGATGTTTTATTTTGATTAATTGTACACTGAGTTCACATTATTTACGGATGAGATGCTTCACTCTAACGAAAGACAAGACAGAAGTACTTTTCACATAGCAATAAAGACTTCCATAGCAGACAGCCTGATCGTAACCAACGAGGACAACAAATGACTGTGTGAATTGTTTCAATTCGGGGGGGGGGTCATAGGTTCAAAAGTTTGTTGTTGTTACTGGAAGGAGGTTTAGACGCCACATTGCCTTGCTGTTTCATGAATTGGGCCGTATGTATATAATATATAATATCATAAAATGAAGGAACAATTTGAATTTGCTGAAAGATAGACTTCGAAATGTGTAAATTGTATTCCATGTCAAATCTTATATTTGAATATGTATGAGTATATTCGATATAATTCATTGTATAAAAGTAATTCTTTCAATCACAGAATGTTATTTTCCAAATATTTGAACTTATGAAATTTGGGCGTTGCATTTAACAAACTTTTTATTTTATGGCATATTTTTGTATTACTGATAAATGAATGTATTTCATTCTCGATACCTAAATGTGTAAAACAGAAGCAATGGGGTAATTATAATTAGTGTATTACTATTTGAGTTTTTCTTTGTGATGCCCAAACTCCGAGAAATAATTGAATTGCCTGGTTTTATGGTAAAAGTCGCGCTTGAGAATTCATTGTGTAGAGAGACCGTTGGAAAGTTGTAAACTACTTTGTCTACTGAAGGTAACCGTGTTTTGAGGGAAATAAGGTGTTTACTAGGAAGGCAACTTCTCAATCCATTAACGCGGCACTCTCCTTTACGATCTTCCTTTACGACACACGAAAAAACTAGTCGGTTTTATCCCACTTCTCGTAAATTCTGAAGTTATTCCTTCGAATCCGTAACTGCCTTATAATTTCAATCACCTGACGTCAACTTGACTGAACTTGGTGTACTCACATTCATGAACGTTTGAGCAATAAAATTCTCAGAAGCAATTACTTTTATAGGTGAGTAATTTGCCGCCAGTGGTTGTCGCTCTTCAAGAGAGTCCTATTAATACTAGGTATATTTACCTGTCGTTAATTAGTATCATGTGTAACCGCCTTTCTGTTTTAAGGTCCCTCCTCACTTCCTACTTGTAATTCCGAGAATCGCAATAGCTGTTGCGTTATTCGCTGGTAGGTAATAGAGTGCATGCACGGGGGCATTTTCGAGCACTGGACAAGTGTGTGCGACCGCCCCAAGGATATGACTCACTTGGTGGTAACTCTTCCTTTCTCGTGCTCCTGTTTTCTCCTCTCGTTGATTGCACCAAGCGACCGAACGTCTGTTCCCTGAACCGAGAAACGGTTCTGCATCGTCCCTAATTACTCGACGGATCGTTAGAAAGGAAGGAGCCGTTTTTAGAGAAATAAATAATTCTATAAATGCTCTACGCAGAATCGATACCTTTCTAGGCTTTACATGTCGTGGGAAGTTGAACGTCTCAATAAATGACCGAAGGACTTTCAGAATACTCAGTTTCTTTCTGTGAATTAACACAAGATCACTCTCTTTCTCGTACTCTATTTACACAATACAGTTTTCAGTAGAAATTCTATTTTACAAAATTTTTGTATTAAACCTCTCTTTCAAAGTTATTCTAAATTAATCGAACGCTGACTTATTTAAATATGACTTCTCTATTCTGTTCTCCTTTGAACAAATATGCAATTTTCTGTAATTGGCTCAAACTCTTGATTTATAAAACAAAAATTATTCTTGTTTTAAGATACGAAAGAACATTCACTAGTAGTGAAATTATTAATAACTCATGGATTATATGGTAGTGAAAATATATTTAATTGCGTATACTGTTGATGCATATTGGTGAGTAGTTGTGAGCCAAAAGGGCATTTGCAAACAAATGAAAAAAGAGGAATCAATTTTATGATCACAAATATCTTAAAATAACCTGAAAAGGAACCCGTTCTAAAAAGTAAATTCTTTAAAATTAGATAGAATATTAAAATATATTTGCACTTAGTAGGAATTAAATTTTGTCGATGATAATTACGTTTCCAACAGTTTCCAACAATTTATTCGCTGATTTAGAAATAAGGGAAGAAATATGCGTACACTTATTCGGATTCCAAGATCGGCATCTATATACTCTTGAATGAAAGTGGAGGGCAACGTTAATCCGTGAACGTAAGCTATGGTAGTTCTTTATGGCAAAGGAGATTCTTCCCTTCCAAAAAGGGAAGCATATTTCTAGGAATTAATGCACTTTCAAATTTTACTTTGTTTGAATAGCATAGCCGGTAGTATCTGGAAAATATTGTGCAAGATTGATTTGCATCAATGAAATTAAATAGTGTATGAGGGAAGGTACTAGATTTCCAGCTCATTCGACTGAATTTCGAAGTATGCTTTCTATTTCGGACTTTATCCACCCATTTAGGATAATGTGATCATTAACCGGCCAATTCGCAAGTTAGCCATATTCGGACATTAGCCTAACTTAATACCATATTGCGTTCTCTTTCAGAATGACATAATTTCAAGATCCGATACCAAGTAATATCAGACTTCAATATACATTTCCTATTCGACTTTTTGAAAAAATACTCTCCTTTCAAAACACAGATGTCCTGCATTCGAGGCATCAGACCCTCATACCCTTCTGAGGCAATTGGTAGTTTCACCATGGACATTTCTGTACCAGCACCTTATTGCTCCGAATTCTAATCTGTTAATCCGTTGTGATGGAGTCTGATAACAACACTGTTTACCTCCATTGCTGTCATTCTGCCTAGCGATCGCCCTCTTAGTTATTGCCCAGTCCGTTTCAACCCAAACTATTGGTCAGCAGTGATAGCCTTCAGGTATCACTCCTTTCAATTTTGCTCTCATAGTACTTTTTCCGGCTGTGTACTTGATGCTGCCTCCTCCTCCTCCCATCTCTCGATCCGTCGCCTCTGCCGCCCGCCCTGCCGCGGGGCGCGCCTACTGCCGGCACGCATGTCGCGATCTGCGGCGCGTGAGGAGCCGGCCGGCGAGCTGGCGGGCGTTCGGTGGCGCGGTGACGGTGACGGTGACGGGGACGGAGGCTGCGGGAGGTCCTTTACCCCGCCCCTGCCCGCGGGCTGCCGCCACCGCCACAGCAGTCGCCGCCGCCGCCGCTATCGCCGCCGCCACCGCCGCCGAGCTGCTCTTCTTGCGTCTCCGCCGCCGCCTATGCCTCCCAAGCGGACCACCTGCTCGGCCGCTGGGCGACCTGTCATCCCACTGAACAACTTTATTTACCGCCTCCCCCACGGAAAAAAGGGGGCCGCCTAAGTGGGCCATTGTCTTTTAAAAGGCCGCCGCGACTGGGGATGCCTGTGACATGTTTGTGACGAGGGTAGATAATTAGGGTTTGTACCGCCTTTTGTACCACCTCGTGTTCCGAATGCTAAGTTTTTAAAGGGACGTGCGAGCCGTTCTGGGAAAGGGTGGGCCGTGTAATTGCGTAAGTGCCTGTTGTTCCTTTCTTGCTGGCGCACTCAGATATCTTCATAAACCACCCAGGTGGTCACACAGGGGGCGATATGGGTGCTTCGCGGCAAATTCCTTGTCTGCTTCTTGCTGCGACGACGACTGACTGCTGGCGTCCTCGCGCTGTCTTCGCGGCTGCTTATCCAGGAAGCCCTTAGAACTCTGCCGGGACTTCTTGTCAAATTCTCTTTCAGCAATTGCTTACCTGGTAGAAATCACGAATTGCTTGAATGTCAATATTTTCCGTGTAATAAGTATATTGTTTTTATAATTTGACTTTCAGGTTTGTCCATGTTAAAAGAATCGCACTATCATGCTCGTGTTTCTCTTTTCGTGTGCCTTCCCTTGACTCTTTCAAATGTGTTTACCTTCAATACAAAGATCCCGCACCCGGAAACATCGGTTGATTAGAGTTTTCTTTTTATTCAGAATTAAGTAGGTAAAATTGTTTATGCAAGAATCGCAACCGTACCGCTAAACGGCTACTTCGACCGTAACGCGAGAGCTGCGCAACCTTGCGTGTGGAGACCTTCTGGGAAATTAATTCAATAGAGAATTTAATGAAAACATGATACAATTTCTTTGATCTGGTAAATTGCATCACTGTTATCCCGTCCCCTTGTTTTTAATGTTTATGCATCTTGATAGCATAATCTTAACTAGAAAAAAATAAAAATGAACTAGGGAAATTACGTGTCATTGTTGGAACACTTCATTTGTTAAAGCAGATATCCATCATTAGGAATATTAAATTTAGTTTCTTCGCAACGATTCGAAAAATAAAATTTTCTCTTGTTGTTTTTTTATTTTATTGCAAACGAGTGTTTTGGAGGAACGTAATGAAAGTGGATTTGATCATTGATGAGATCAGGCATTTCCATATACTATCTGAATGTTTCAGAACTTGTGATTATCGTGCGAGGATTATATCTAGCGTAATGATTATTGTTTCTGTAGGGAATTTAAAGAAAATTATTTATTTAAAAAATGAAGATAGTAAATGGCTTGTGTTCAAAGATTAGTAATTTAATTTTTAAATTTTGAACCGCCCCTCAATGGGTAGAGAAGTACTATTTTATTTAAGACATATTTAGACTTAATTTCTCACTGAAGAATTAAAAATTTTATTCTCGAAATATTCTTACAAACTCTTATGTTTGGTATGTAATTTCAGGCAAATGCTGAATGCAGTCTCTGACCTAATGACAGCGTCAGAATATTATAAAGTTTTAAACTTGAAACGCGTGTTATCACACTTTGTATTAGTTACTGGAGTATAATATTATTATGTAATCGTCGCATTGCCTTATCAACATAATTAATAGTTTATCGATTGGTGAACTTTTGAGAACATATGGTTAGAAGAAGAAATGAAATAAGATGACTTGGAGAACATGTCTGTAAATTACTGTTATGAATTGAAAGGTACATGCTTTTTAAATAGTAATATTTGTCGATAACGTTCATATGTGTTATACTTTATTGAGCCATGATATGGCAGTCTGTGTAAATTAAAATTTTCTCCGAGTTAACCCAGTTACGAAATCCGTTGGTGTGTTTCATAAGAAAGATCTCGCTGTGCATGAACGAAACGTGTCGGTTTGGAAATCCCTGACCCCTTCCTGGGCGTTCGTCCATTACAGCAGGTGGGCCTGGGATGGAAACAGGAGGCGGCGGCGATGTCTGCGACGGAGAAGCGGCAGACGCCCGCCCGCGCGTTGCACGCATTGGGGGGTCCGGCTGCGTGACACGCAGGTCGGGTCACCGTCCGTCTCCGGCCAAGACCCCTTTCGTCCTTTGTCGAGCGTCTCCTCTTCGTTTGATTTCCATGAGGGCGGAGAGGACTTGAAAGGCGCCGCCGTGATTGTTCTTGGGATCAGAAGCTCCACTCCTTCCCTAAAAATCTATTTGATGTATTACAGAATGCTCAGGAATCACTGCCATCTTGATCTCATAATTCCTCTCCGCTATGCCTACATTTCTTTTGCAAAGAATCTCATAGAAAGGACATTACGAGGCTGAGGCGGCGAAATTCAAAGATGCGTACCATAGCGTGGAAGTCATATTTCCTTCTTTTCTTGGAAGTGAATTTTTCGTAGTTATACAATTACAAATGCTTTATTTAGCTCGAAGGCTTGGGTATAAAAACTTACGTATGGTATAGTATTTTTGGTGTGTGAGATTTATTATATCATTTCATATGTAATATTATAAGAAAACAGATTCCCCAAAAAATTCGTAGAAATCTCTTATACATTTTTAATTCGCATCATATTTTAAATAGAGTCGTATTAAATCATTAGTAAGGAGCGGATGTGTATGCACTAATAATCAGTGAAATGTTTATGCATTTTTGCAGTAAACACTGTCGAAATGTGCACTAAATTATGTACTGTAGAGTTAACCCATTAAAACATTTTCTCATAATTTTTTGGAACAAAACGTACATTCATCTAACACTTTACTCTTATTATACCTGTCACTGAGATTTCATAGAAGTATTAGTAGCATTATTTAGTTTCCAGAATGGAAATTCTGCCGTTAAATAATTTAACTATTAGCATTAGAACCACTTTGAACACAATTCCTAGAACTTGAACACAATTCCTAGAACCCCTTAGCAGCCACCTTCATACTTTGAGGAAAGAAGTTCCTTTTTTTACTTTTTCCTTGCAGAATAGAGAGAAAGTTGTGTAATGCTGCGCGAAATAAACGGCTAATTTTCGGCAGAAAAACTCATATTTCAAAGCCCTGATAACGAAAAAGTGGGTAAATCCAATTGCTAAATTGAGAAAAAATCCTCTAACACGTGATGTAGCCAGAATCCGTTTGGTGGGTCCTTGTCACCAAAAAATCGAATGACGGCAAAACGTCTGTCCGTTCGCCCATCCATCTATCCGTCGTCTATCCGTCTGGAAACGACGCTAGCGGCTAAATACAGCTGATTTTCTACAAAACATATTCCTTAATTGATCTGGCTGATGTCGCGGCACCTTAAATTTGATACCGATATTTCGATTTTGGGGAGTACTTTACATGAAGCTCCTGGGACATTTTTCAAATTTTCATAAAAATGGCTCCATCGTTTTTTATTAAATTTTGTTGTTGAATATTGTGAAGGACGTTTAAGAGAATAGTGCAGGTCTCATATTCGTTGAAAACTCTGATTTTTCGAAAATAGCATAAATTCTTCCTACAAGTAAAAAGAGTCTTCCTACAACTAAAATATTAAAGATAGAGATTTTTTTCTTTATTGAAATATATACCTTAAAGATAGATTTTGAAATAAGGTAATGTACAATTTTTCGGAAATTTGAGTACTTGTCGCGTGATTTTCCGTGAAAATACGGGGGAGAAAATACATGTTCCTTTAGCACCACTATTTTGTATCCTGTTCTGCTCATATGTGTAAAGCATGCGCTTTAGGTGACTTGTGGGAGTTCAAGCCAGGAGTTCATTTGCATTTCCGATTTTCAAGATGAACTCAACGGCACGTAATACTGGAAACGATTGCCATTTTCCTGTTAAAGATCATGCATAATTCAGATACAGAGTAGTTTTGTGAGCTGCAATGAAACACGTAGTATATAAAACACAAATTGCAATATTAAACATTTATTTCTTAAATTAAAATAGTGACATAAAAGTTTTCAAACAATATACGCATAATAATTAGGAATTTGAAGAAATATTATGCAGATTAAGAAAACGTAAAATATGCAAATAAAAAAATCACGTTTAATTTGAGTGTTTCATGCACTTAATACTAATAAAATCACGTTTATATTGAGTGCATACCAAGTGAGCATACTTTGTATCTATAGGAGAAAATTTGCATTGAAATCCCAGTCGCTAAGCATTAGTATTTAATTGATTTTAAATTGTATGTTTGTAATTATGCTTTACATATGTACTCGTCCAGCTTTGCAAGTAGTTCTGCAGCACTATTCTGCTTGTTAAAGAAGCGAGAGTGACTCTGTACACGACGTAGAACGCAGATTTCGACGTTACATGTTCATAAATAATGGATGCCTACCGCATCGGAAGAGAACCTGCCCCCGGACAATCCATCGCCGTGTACTGCACGGGTACTCTCTCTTTCTCCGCGCAATGAAAAAGCGGCACACGCGGCCACTGCCGCCGCTGCGTGCCGTGCCGCCGCCGCCGCCGTCGCACTGGGTGGCCGACGTGACGTGACACAACGCGACACGGGCGCACCCAAGACTTCTTTTCGGTTGAGACGCAGATTCGTGGTGCGGTTTGAGGGAAACCTCATTTGAGTTGCGGGACACACACCGATACGCTGAGTATGTTGTGTCGTAAATGAATCTCTTCTTATGAGAAGTGTCTTGTACGTTTGAGATTTTATATTGCTCTTTGAGATTCTTTTTGGCGAGAGTTCAATGTACTCACGTCTTGCATACGCGTGCCGCGCGATCTGGTGTTTCCTTTGTGATACCTCCGCCTTCATTTGTTTGTCGAAGTAATGCAAATTACGAATTTCATGTTAATACCCAGGTGTTATGAAACACATTAGGAACTTTTTGCACGGCAGAGCGTACAACAATCGACTGTAATCTTGATCTTCTGGGCATGCGCAAATGCACCAGTTATGCAGAACTCGAACTGCGCATGCGCAGAAAATCGATAGTGCTGTCGATTGCTATAACGCTTCGCCGGGCAAAAACTATTAAATATCGACTACATCCAACACAGTCATTATCAATCCCTCTTTCAGGCGTGGAGATCTTGAGTCTAAATGAAGTGATCAATTCTCAAATAGCCATAAGTATTTCTCGTCTCATGTTACAAAAAATCTCCGACGACTAAATGCCATAGCGCTTTCCTACTGTTACGGTGAGCATAGTGTAGTTCCATCATGACGTCTGTGTTTGAAATACTGATCGATATGGTGTTAACATTCTACCAGATCAAATCCTGTAAAAAAAATTACCTGGGGAATTAAAGTTGTAGATTATTCATTCAGAAGCATTGTCATATAATTAAGTTTCCGTGTGCTTGTATTAACAGGGTGATATGTAAAACAGTCTTCGAAAAACCTGTCCTAGAATTTTTACTGTCTCGTATCCATACGTATATACGGAGTAAAATACGTAGTAAAAAGAAAGTTATGTAATGCTGTGGAAAATAGAGTTTGCGATTTCAACCTAAATACACCTTTTTGGGATCTCTTGATACCAAAAATGTGTTTTTTTTAAACGTCCGTCCTTATGTCTGTCCATCTGCCGATCTCTGCGTCTGTCTGTCCGCTTTTCTGTCCGTCCACCTGTGAACACAAGGAGCGCCTAAACCAAACATACAATCTTTTCCAAATTGAAGAAACTTTTGTCCATCTGGCTCTAGTCGAAGCTTGGAAATTTTGAAAAACATTCTTTCAAATTTGGGGGTACATTGTATGAAGTCTCCCGGACATTTTCAAAATTTTCTAAAAAACGGCTCCAAATTTTTTCTTTAAATTTCTTGTAAAAATAGAGTAAAATACACTTATAAATGTGGCATAGGTCCGATTTCCACGGTTAACTCTGAATTTTCGAAAATTGCAAAAGTTTGAATTTTCTGGGCGTCTTCCTACAACTACAAAATTGAAGACAAAATTGAAATGATTTTTCCTTCAAATAAATTTTGTTGTCCGTAATTAGTTCTTTCGTTACGGACAAGGACATTTATTTTTGAAAATTATAGTAGTTTTCGTGCAATAGTGCGTGCACTATATTCACTTTAAACATTTACAAGAACAATATTTTCTCAAAAACGGCTCCATTTTTTTCTTTAAAGTGCACTCTATAAGGTGACATAAAGGCCATATTGCTCTATTCTCTTGTTTTTTCAAAAATTATAAAAATGTAGTTTTTGTGACGTGTCTCCCATGTCGGTAATATTTACATTAAAGGCGATTTCTTTTCATTAATGTACTAAGTACATGTCAAGGTGTAATGTATAAATGTATGTAATGAGTACATGTCCTTTAAATAATGTCATATAATGTTTTTTGAGAACTCAACAGTCTTTTGTTAAAAGGAGCTCAAAATTCGGCATTTCCAGAAACGCTGAAAAGCCATTTTCCCAAAAATGGCTCCAAATTTTTTCTTCACACTTTTCGAGTGGATAGTACTAATTGCTCTGTTTAATATGCCGTAGAATTAATTTTGCTGAATTAATTTGTTTTTTCAAAAATTATACGAATGTAATTTTTGTGAAATAACTCTCACGCCATTAATATGCACATTTCCATCGATTTGTATACATTATTGCATTTCTAGGTAGAAATGCTTGAAAAAACTTCAAAGGAAGTTTTTCGGAAACTTCGAAAACTCAATAGATTCCTCTGAAGAAGAGCTTCAAATTTCGCATTTACAGTAACGCTTAAATGCCATTTCCTTAAAAACGGCTCTAAAGTTTTGAATGAAAATTGCTATTTAGGACGAAGTTTTACTCTTCTAATATATTCTTTGAGTAATATTTCGATCTACTATTAGGAAACCGAAAAGTTGATAAAATTTCAAAAAAATATACCGTTGGGGGCGGTAGATGGTTACTGACGAGAGAATACACCGTAAAGTGAGGGCACACTAAGGAAATTAGAAAACATTACTACGGGAAAGTCTGTGCCATAGCACCTCTAGTTTCATGGGAGATTGATAGATTTTAATGATCAATTAACTTTGTTTGCATTGTTGCTTTCGAAACGAATGAAGTGATTCGCAGATTCAGTGCTCCAAAGAACGTTAAATGCCGCTTTTGCATAAAGAGTTCAGTTTTAGTTCCATTATTGGTCTTATCAAATTGTTAAGTCACAAATCCGTAACACATAGACAAATAGTACGTTGAGTGATTCGGACTCATGAGGATTGGGTTAATTGATAGATTGGTTGCTTGGTGATTCAACTGCTAAGGTAGATAAATGTACGAATTTCCTCAGGAGGTGGCTGTGATCCCCCGCTAGATGGAGATCCGGCGCCTGGCAGGGGCTTGTGGCAGGTGTCCCAGAGTGCGTGGGTACTAAGGTCATGTATTCTAAATCCACGTAAGATACCAGTTGTTTGTTGTATTTGAGACAGGAGGTAAGGGTATTTCGGCCCCTCATGGTTTATATCTAGAATGGGCATGCAGCTCTAGACAATGTGTGTGTTTAATTGAGGAACTGGATCCCACAGCCAGAACCGAAGTGGGACCAAGGAATACCAGTTGCAAATATGTAAAGGCACAGAACCCAGATAGTTCTATTGATGTTAGGGGTGCGCGAAGATGCTCTTTACACTCCAGAGTACCGGTAGGTACCGCGAGATGCCTTCGTTCTTACACACGGAAGAGAATATAAAACTAAGTTCGAGAAAGTATGTGCCAATTAACTAGCTTTAATAATTAATTGACGCTAAAAAAATATATTTCTTTGTTGATTTATCGTTATTTATAACGTAAACAATTGAGATATTGAATACCTTTCGCTTGTAGAGAACATTAGTAAATACTATAAATGTGAATGTGTCATCGGCTTTTGGGAGCTGAAGACCGATGACTCCCTCCTTAGGGGCTTAGGGACTAAACGACCTTTCTTATTTTTATTAACGACCTTTCTCATTTTTTATATTGAATTTAAAACTACGAAAAATGCGTGAAAGTACAACGTTGCTGTGAAGAACTGAGGTGAAACATTTGACTAATTTAATTGGGCACACATTTTGATTTGGTACCTTAAGTAGAAATTAGCGTTAGTTTGAGTCACCTGATCTTCTGCTCGCAAAAAGTGTGTTCAAATTGATTAGGTTTTAAAAATGTCAGTTTTCTCTCCGATGAAATCGATGAATGGTTGCCATATTGATGCTAGCTGCTGAGATGAAAGCTGTAGTGAGCCTGCGTGGGCTGCCTGGTTGGCTTTAAGAGGCGAAGTGGGAGTCGTGGGAGGTGGCGCGTCGTGTCAATTGAGCGCCTCCGGGAAGCCCCGGCGTCGGTTCTGCCGCTGCGCTGGAGGCTCGTTAATTAACGTGGACAATCTCGACACAGCCCCCGGAGAAGCGGCTGGACGCCGTTCAAGGAAGTCACCGCCTCATTCGCGCCCAGATCAGGATTGCGGATATGGAAACGTCATCACTCAGTAATTGTTGAAGTTATTGGTAGTAGTGCTTGGTGGCTTCGGTCGTTTGTCTTTGTTGTTGTTTTTGATTGTGGTGGTGGAGGTGGTGGTTGTTGGGCTAGTGGCAATGGTGGTGGAATTGACGGAGTCAATTTAGGTGACAGACTTGGTGTTGGTGGTGATTGTAGGTGTAGGTGGTGGTGATTGTAGGTAAGCTGTGGTGTGTTGCGAGTGGTTATGGTTGTGATGGAGAAGGAGAAATCGATGATAACGATCACTGAGATCGCACGCATTAATGGAGATTCAAAAGTTAATGAACAATGCACCTCCTGCATGATATGTAGAAGTAAATAATCGGGGAATTTCAGTTTCTTCGTTTACATTTTAGTTTCGTCTCTAATACGTTCAGGGGATAGAACATCGGGTGACCATCACTGTATCAAGTGTCATACCATTACCAAGTTTTGTATTTTCTTATGGATAATCATCTGGGTTTGAAAATAAATTAATAAAAATGGATCAAATTGAAAATTAGACATGTTTTGGCGATGCTAATTGCTCAATGACTTTCACTACCTAACGAATTCAATACTGTATTCCAAGAATTTTACTAAAACGATCTTAACTTTGATCACTACTGGCGCATGTACCTTACGTTGTACTTGATTTTCAATTCATGGTCATTTGAAATTACCATATTACATTGCGTTGCAGGATATCGTATGTATCTCTTTATAGAAGAATGTGCTCTTTCTACCTGCTTGATTGTTTTGTTGCGCCAACTCCGCAGCTTCTCATGTCGCTGCACTCAGATCGTCTGCGCATCCCGCGTGCACGCAGTCAGTTGCTGGGAAGCGCCGCTGAGCAAACAGCGGCGGCGGCGGCGACGGTGCGCGCACTCATTAGTACGCGACGGCGCGCGGCAGTCTGCCTGCCCTCACTCGCGGTGAAATACTAAGTATGCATGACGAAGTGCAATAGGAAGAATGCCACTCTACCGGTAGCTCCCTGCCGCCAACGGCCGGCCGCCTGCCGGTCGGCGACGACGACGGTGGCGGCGACGGCGGCGGCGGCGTTCCCTGGAAGAGGGCGGCCGTGAGAGTCTCACGACAGCGAAGAGTATCAGCCGCGACGCGACACGTCGGTCACCTCGCGGAAGAGCACACAGCTGGAGCTGGCCGGCCCCGCCGCAGTGTCGCGGCGGCAGAGCGCCGAGCAAGAAGCGGGTGGCCGCAGCCGCCCCGCCTGCCACGTGCGCCGGGGAATCCTTTTAAGCGCTCCTCGGAAAGGACACGCGCCGCCGAGGACATCGTCCCGCACGTCGCCAACCTGTCCTATTTCGGCGCTAGCCGGCGCGCGTTCGAATCTTCTCCTTCTTTTGCCGAGTCCCGTTCGACGGTAAACCCGCGCCGCCTCCGCCGCCGCCGCCCGTCGCCTGCCGCCCGCCGCCGTCCCCGCCAGCGCCTATCTGGCTCTCGCTTCCGTTGTCTCAGTAGCTTCCGTGGCGCTCCCCAGCTGATTTAGTTCCCGCGGGTCTGCTTGACAGTGGTCCATCCCCAGGACGTCTGTCGTTCCTATCTAGCGATGCATCTTCACGCTACTCGAGGCTTGCTTACGTGTGGTATTATTTACAGGTTGGTTCCGGATTCGTAATTCAAAATTATTGTATTTCAAAACATGTTGTAAGGATGTTTGCTGATTATGAATTTCTTGTTTATCTAGATACATACATTTTCACAATGAATATTCGCTATTAGTGTGGACTTAAGAATCTTCGTTTTAGATATCACTTATCGCAAATGGAGTAGAACGAGTTGGTATTATTCGATAAAATATTTCAGAAATATGAAATATTTGAAAATTTTATAGATTCAAACCACCCACTTTTTCAAATCTTTTGTAATATTAATTGTTTTAACCGTGATCATCAAGTTTTCTGTAAAATTGTTAATGAATGAGAAAATAGTTTCGGAAGTGTTAACGACATGGAAGTTGTTTGAGTATGTATCTGACAAAAAACTAACAAATATTAACAATATTGAACTATTTTTTATATATTACTACTTTCCAAAGCAATGCGCGCAGAAATTGAAAGAAAGCTGCAGTCTCCGGCCATGTGAGAGGTGTCTATGATTTCGTTAGATACCAGAAAATCGTGGAAAATCTAAATCAAAGAATCTGTTTCGATTTTGACTTAAAATACAAATATTTGATTGTGTTATTCGGTCTATTCACATTGTGCAAGCCTCTTGAATTTTCATTCTCAGTGTGTCACAGCTTACGACAGCAGAGGACTGCTGACAGCAAG
Organism: Teleogryllus occipitalis; assembly: GCA_011170035.1. Taxonomy (NCBI): domain Eukaryota; kingdom Metazoa; phylum Arthropoda; class Insecta; order Orthoptera; family Gryllidae; genus Teleogryllus; species Teleogryllus occipitalis. The sequence continues at coordinate 180,251 of BLKR01000398.1, read as the reverse complement.
ACATCAAGATGAAGCCGCCACCATTAAAGTTTGCTTTCGTCGTATTGCATTGTGTAACAGCAACATTTTTGAATTTCTTAGTATGTAAAGAATGGTTATAAATTATACTATATTATACATAAACTATAATAAATGTTCGTTTAACTATAATATAAATAAATAAACCATACTATACAAAATTATACATTTGTAATAAACTATACATATACATAATTCTACTGTGATAAAATATTGAATTCATTGCAATGTTACACGATACTGTTTTCTTTGAGCAGTGTGCTTACGACTTTTTGGAAGCTCATTTTGTGTGGTTTTGTTCCACAACATTTTTATTATTGCAGGCTACTAGTTCCACACTATTTTCCTAATTCAACCCCAATAAATGTCTTTATGTTAGCTGCTTGTTGTGTATCTGAGGGTTGTGGAAGAAACACTATGTCACGAATCTGTTGTGTTTGCCTTTGAAAAATGGTGATTTGTTTGGAGAAAATATTCCAGATATTACGAGCTCGTAGATAAGTTCGAAACGACGAGCATACTGTGAGTCTCCTTGAAATTGGCGGGTGCGAAATGTGAAAATCGCTTATCACATCAATCATGAAAATATTTAAGCGTCTATATGTAAAAAAAATACTAATTGTGGTTGGGAATTATTGTAATTTACGTAATTAATGTGAGGTTGGGAAAAATTTCCAGCGAAAGAGGATAGAAGGATTCTGCAATAGGCTCGCAATGATTCAAAATCCTCACTTTGTGACATTCGATGAATGGTGTTGTCGTCCGTGTAAATAGTTCAGCTTCAGTAGACTGCATGTCGGAGGGCTATTGAATGGAGGAGTATTAAACACGGAATGATCGAGATGATCTTCACTGACGTACAGAGCTTTGCCCTCAAGACCAGCGCTGTGACGTTAAGCGAATGACTCATTTTTATAGAAAAGATCAGCTGCAAGTATAACCCTGTGGGCTGCAATTGCGTATGCTGCCAAACAACCTCTAACCATCCAAGAGTAATTTAGCATCCCAGCATTACGTTTAGGAGATTTGGATACCAGGTACCCTTCGTTTTTTTATATCACCATCATTATCCTCATTGGACACTTTCTCGTCTCCCTTAACCTCCCGGCCCGGGAATCCTCTAGCTAGCCTCCACTCCTTTACTCTGCTGTAGGTTGTAAGCCCATTGTGCTCGAGTGGTCTTCTTACGCTTGTGACTCGTAAGTCCACGACAGCACTTGAACCTCGTAAAGGATAAGGAGATTTGATGGCGGCCAGGTAACGCTCACGTAGTAGCCCCTAGGCCTCATTCACAATGTATATTTAAACGTAAACGTAACGAACTCGTAAAACCTGCAAATGAGTTACTAATCGAGACAATTCACAATGCCTTGACGTAACCGTAGACGTAAGTCCGTAAACTTAAGATTTCACAAGCTCCAAGCTTTTACGTTAAGTTTACGTCGGAATTCTACCGAACACCAGTCAGAGAGCAGCGTGAAAGGTCGATTTCAGATTGTGTTGAGGTAGTTTGTGGTTTTGTCATTTTGTTATTGTAATGTAGAAAACTAGTTTGCGAACAGTTTTGATGCGTGTAGTGAATTCGAAGTAAGAATTTGGGCAATTTTTATTGTGATTTTAACTTGACATGGCTAATAAACTAATTATGTTCTGCGAATTACTCGTGAATTTGGTACGGAAGAATCCTTGTTTATACGATGAAGAAAATGCGAGCACTACTACAACAGCTACTCGCATATATAAAGACATATCGACTTATATATATATATAAAGACAAATCGATAGTCGAAGACAAAGATAGAAACTATGGTGCAAATATCTTTCCTCCGTGCTAGAAACGAATCGATCAAGTTTCAGTACGTTAAATTGTGATTGGTTCAGGCGAAACTTACGTTACGTTCATTGTGAATGCTTTTTTTCGTGTAAATTTTACGGCTAAGTTTACAGCATTACGTTACGTTTATGTTTGCATTGTGAATGAGGCCTTACGGCCATTGTACTATTTACGCTCTTGGCACATACTCTGTCATACGACTTCCACGTGCACATTTTCTGGCAGGGAGTGGTGAGAGAGAAAAAACGTTATTAAGGTGCTTGATGGTGTTTGGAATCGCCCTCACCTCATCTACAACATTAAAGCAAACATGCATGCCCGGGTCTGGATTCGAACCGATAGATCCCGGATCTCGCGATGACCGTTGAATCCATTATGCAACGAAACCCAGCTCATTTTTGGATCTCTCTGCCGAATATAATTTTTCAACAAGACAATGCTCAATCGCATGTTGCAGCTGGATCGAGAGCCTTTAACCCTTCGACTCTGTTTCTCCATTACTTACGTGGACTCTGTTTATACCAATACACTTTTTTTTAACGTGGAGCGTCAAGGTCACGTGCAAAAGAGGGAGAGGGAAGGCAGACTCCAATAGGGAGCCGTAAAAGTCGGAGCATTCTGCCCATTGGAGTCTGCTTTCCCTCTCCCTCTTTCGCGCGTGATCTTGACGCGCCACATTAAAAAAATCGATGTATAGTTTACCTGTATTTCGTGCACGGTGCTATTTGGACATTTAATTAAGAAAATTATACTATTTATTTGCTATATTTACTATATCATACTAAAAACACAAAGAATAATATTTACAGAAAAACATTCTAGCATTTCCTTATAACTATACATGTGTCTACCATACTAGCATGAGAATGTCTGATACAGGGCTACTAACTCGTAATGGGCAAATACGCCAGATATTCATTCAAAAACAATAATATAATATTATGAAACGGAAATGGACACTTTTTTAGAATTTTTCTTATAATTTAGACGTGTAACATGGAATTTATTTGGAAGCATTTCTGACCCCAGCTGCATAAAAATTAAATTACTTCAAACCAAGAAAACATAAAAAACTGAAAAGTTTACAACACATGTAAAACTGGACATAAATAGCATATCTAAAACAACTTCATGTGAATAATTGTCAGAGTATTGCAAAACATTATTTTCGTCTGAGGTCAGAAAAGACCCCAAACAGAATCTATAGGATAACGATGAAGACTTAGTTTCATTTATCCGCTGCAGTATTTGATCTATTCCTTTTAATAATATACGACCAAATGAGTCGTGCTACCAAAATCGTGTTCAAAAACCTATAGGAAATGCATGTGATGTTCCAAAATTCTTGGAATAGAGTATCAAAGAACACCATTAGAAAAACCCACGCGTTCATGTCGAGATTATTTTCCTGCTGAGTAACTGAGTAGAGAATATTCCCAAGAGTTTCCTTACTGGTGTTTAATGTTACAAAATAAAAAATGCTTACTTGAGATTTTAGTACTTCGTTGTTTCTGATAATCTCTACTTTCCGCGCAGGATTTACTCCATCGACCAGCAGACCTCAGATAAGGCAGAAAAATGATTAGAAGAAAATCCGAAGAAAAAAAAAACGGATTCAAAATGCAAGTTGTCGCAAATTGTATTGAATATTGATTCCTTGGCCGCAGACCCAAGATTGCCGCCGGTCGGCGTTAAACCGTATGTTGTCTGCTTGATGGTGCTCACAACCGGCAGGTAAAGGGAGTTGTTTGGCGTCTCCGGCTGCAGCTGGTGTGGCCGCTCCCTAGCGGCCGTTCACTCCACCGCCCGCTGAACCCGGAGGCCGTCGCTCGCGGCTCGCTCGCCATTCAGCGAACCGGAGGTAGCGACGGCGCTGGCGGCGGCGGCGGCGGCTGTGGCGGCGGCGGCGGCGATGATGGCGGTGGCGTCTGAGCCTCTGCCGCCGTCGCAACATTGCCGCTCGTCGGCACGGCTGCGGTTCCGTTTTAATTACTGCACCGAGATTTACTGCGCTCTGTGTAGTTTATTCACTGTGTAATTGTTAACGGTTTCCTAGTCCATTGGATGGTGTTAATGTTGTCCTGTCTCCAAGTCGTCTGCGACAAGGTTGCGGGAGGCAGTTGTTAGTCGGTGATTATCTCCAAGAACGTGATCTCTCTGTATGATTCGCCCTGTTAAAAATGTTTCTTTGATGATGAAGATCGAGAATGATTGCTGTTTCAATTCAATTTGTAGTATTGTTTTAACGGAAAAATTTGGCGACACACATTTATGATAGTTCTTGAAAATGATTTAGTGTTCTATTGAATGTACTTTTTACTTTCTTGTGTATGTAGTGTAGATGAAGTATTGTAATGCTGCAGGCAGTGACGAATTTGGGCAGAAAACACGTTTAATGGATATCTAATTCGGAAAAATTGTACTTTTCTTCGTATTCGTATACATTACATTTTTATTTTTAGTTAAAATCCACGTTTGGAGCTCCTGTCATCGAAAAATTGACTTTTCTCGAAACGTCGATCGGTGGATAGCACCAACGCCTAAATCTATTGCAAGATTTTTTCCATTTGGAAAATGGATGAGTATCCATTTTGAAATAGATACTCCTCGAGTGATCTCGTGCACTGCACGTACTGTAAATTTGAGGCCGATCATTAATTTTTGTTGGGGGAAGAATTTTTAAATTTAAAAGATGATCACAATTATGATAAATGCACAATCAAAATTACAGCGATTGTAAAAAAAATCAACTACAGTTCTGGGAAAGCCAGCTAGTTTGACACGTCATTTGTATAAATCACGTATATCAGTCTCTAATTTATCTGTTAATATTGTTAATCTCCGTGCCGAAAATATTACCTTAAAAAGAGATAGTCTTCTTCGAGAAAAGAGTTTCCGCAATTGCGAGTAGGCTAAATTCTCAGAAACGCAGATTCTCGTGTGTCCTATCCCGTTATGGTTGAATGTTTCAATTGATTCTACTTCATCTGTCACAGTTTCGTCCTAAGGACTCACTCAGAAACTTGAAAATACGGCTGCACCCTTGAGGATTCATGAGGAGGATTAAGATGTAATCGATGCATTGAAAATTATGGCAAGAAATAAACGCTATTTTCATCTGATTATTATCGGATTTTGCACTAAGCTTATCAGAGAAACGGCCTCAAGTGAATGAGGGAGAACTGAGGTTTGGCGAGTGATATTGACCCCTCACATCTGAAAGTACTTTTCAAAAAAGAGCCTATTATATTGAGCACCGTTAGTTTAACAGTTGTTGTCTACATTTAAATTTATATGAATAAAAAGATTGGCAAAAAAGTTATTTTTAATTAATGTCAAAAAGATTGTTTTTTAATAACGAGACAATCGGAGATTTATCCATATATTCATTATTCATTTAGCCATTATCCATTTAGCCACCTCCTCCGACAAGGACAGAACTTGTTGGGAATTTTAGACTTGGCACCTATAGGCACTCAGCGTTGCCGGTAAATTTTGACGTCCATATTTACCGCCAGCGAATGCCACAGCGATGGATTCAGAGATATTCATACGATACTTGAGACGTTGCTGGCTGAGTAAATGTAGATTCTGATTAGGGCGGGGACTATCGGAGAATTTAATTTCGCCGGACATTTAATCAGGGCTCTTTTATATACCGCAAATATAATGGCCACTGTCACTTTCGGTTCTTCCAAAAACCACGCACCTCAGCCAAGATCGAACCCTAGTTTTGGGAGTTGAGAGCCCAGTAAACTAATCACTCATTCACCTTGGAGCGCAAATATGAACGGAAAGAAGAATTGTCTGAAAAAAAAGAACTAAAACTTTGTCTACAATAAAAAGTCTCTCTAAAGATCTAAATTAATCAATTCAATTTATTTAATGAAGAAAGTTATTATATAGGTATTTTTCAGAGAGGTCCCCTTCCGCAGATATGACTATATCCAAATGTAATCCAGAAAATTTCTGTTGCCCACCTGTTGCAATCACTAACCCTCTCTTTGAATCAGATATCTGATATTCTGATCTACGACATTGACATTCACGCGGTCTCTAAGACCTAGCTGTCCGATTGAGAAGATCTCAGGAACGCAGTAAACAAATCTAATAAATTATTATTTTATACTTTTTTATTACTAAAACGTATCCAATGTTTTTATGACAATCCTTTATTATCAGCGACATTTTGTACGTTTCGACGACGTTTCACGACGTTTCGTAACGTAAGTTTCGTTTCGTTAGTTACGTCTTCATATTACTAAAATTAAGGGGAATACAGAAATCAATAGTCTTATCTACATAACAAATTGGGGAGTTTAATAACTTAGTTTTTAAACTGTTGCAAAGGTCTCTTCAGTAAAAATTAATACATTAACATCAAATCAGTAAAAAATTATTTGAAATGTGTATTAAGTAAAAGTTAATCACAAAAATGAAATATGACTACTGCCTCAGAATAAAATGTTCACCAAATCGTTTTAAAACTTCAGAATAGTAAAGACGAACTAAAATCAATACAATTCAAAGAGACACTTACCTTAATGGGGGAACTATTGTCCCGTTGTGTTACATCACTAATTTTCGACAGTAGAACACTAGAGTTCTAGAAATTTTAGTTCTATCTGATGAACAATTCTTCCTTTACCAATTAGTAATTATCTTAACCCCATTCAAATTCAGAGAAATTCAAGGAAATTCAAAGAATTGTTGATTGATTTTTCATCTGTGAACTGAATTTGTGAATTATGAGTTAAAATTTGTGAAAGGACTCTCCATGTTATATTTATGTATCTTTTATGAAAGAAAAGTAACTGTACATCATGATTACGAAATATTTTGAATAGATGTTGCGATGTTTCCAAGTATTCTACATCAGTTGTTAATTGAAGCATTAAGAGAATTTATTTTGACTCCCAGATATCTGGATTTCTTTAGAAGAGATTATAATCATTGTTAAGTGTTTACTGAGTAATATTGAATTCAGGTTTGATAACGGTATACACATGTAATTAACAGAAACACTTATGACAGGGCCAATGAGTTCCATATTTTTGGAACTACTCATCAAAAAATGGACGAAACTATTTTACCACGTTATAACCCTTTCTTTTTTAAAATATACGTAAATGACATATTGATCATAATACATAAGGAGAACACGGAGGGTATTTTAACAGACAGACTCATATAACTCAGAAATTCAGTTTACAGTGGAAAAATCAATCAACAATTCTTTGAATTTCCGTGATTTTACCCTAAATTTGAATGGAGATAAGATAATTACTAATTGGTATAGACAGGATTGTTCATCAAATAGAACTCTAAATTTCTTATCAACCTATCCTATTCAACATAAGTAACCAGTATTCTATGGGTTAGTAGATCGTTAGTAGATCGGTTGTCTTGACTGCTGTTCTAGTAATAGACAAACAAAATTGAATCACATGAAATAATGAACCTCATCAATATTTCCTTAAAAATAATTATCTCTCAAATGTCTTAATTGTAATTTTTATTTTCGACAATAAGTGAGATCCAACCGAAAACTAATATTGAAGTAAGTCGTTTGACTTTATAATTCGACTGGTGAGTTATTTCATGATATTGGAGATTCATGTTGTCATCTACCCAGAACTACTTGCTATTAGTTATCTATTATTTAAATAATTTCTATTCACGCCAGGACACAAAAATCAGTAAATGGAAATACATTAGTTGTGTGTAGGTAATCACATTAATTGAAACGCAAATCTCGTCTTATTAAACTACCGTTACTTTGAAAAACTTTACCGCCACTATTTCGTTTTCATGATTTTCATTGTCTCACTATCGCATCAGCAATATTCTATTGAGAACGATTTCATAAGCAGCTTCAGTAGCACTGTTCAGCCATCCCAATCCACCTTTACCGTCACCGTGACTTCTACACGACTCCACTCATCTCACCGCCCCCGCCTGCATCCTTCTGCAACCTCCGTTGCCCTGTAAGTAAGTTCCGCCACGATTCTTAAACTGTACGCTGGCAGCCGGTGACGTCATGGCGATCAGGCCGTCGCTTGTGGTGCGGCCGGGCCACGAAGCCCCACTTCGAAGGGCGAGGCCTGTTAAAGACTTATCGCACATCAGCGGCGGGACCCGTCGTTATGGTCTATTACTTCGGTAAATGGAGAAGACTCACGTCTGCAAATAGCCCGTTCCTGGGTGACGCCAGCACATCGAAGTTGCGCCGTTGTTGAGAAACAGAGCAACCTTGCTTGGGATATAGAGATCTCGTGTGCTACAGGTCAAGGTAATTGAAAATTAGAAAGAAATATAGAGCATAAACTGTATGCTCCAGTTTAAATTAATATCGGTGTATCTGGTCATACGTCATGTGCAAAAATGTACGTTTTGATGCAGTGCTATATTCATTAACACTGATATTGTGAACAAAATCATATCTTTAGTTTCCCTACCACGATAAAAACAAATTTCGTTTCTCAATTAGCGTTCCGGAAAAAATGTGTCAAGAAAACACCAATTTTTTTTCTTTGCTTTACGACTTGTAAAAAATGTTCCCTTGGGATTGTTCTAAATTTGGAAGTATGCGTTAGGAGACGGAATACTTCAAACATGTTCTGTTCAGTCACATTTTGCTTATCACTCTAGTAGATCGTGCACTTTTTATTTTTATTTGCTGAATTCCAAAGTTCTTAACTGTTTAAGTAAATGATAGAATGCATTGATTGATTTGTTGGCACATAGGCAGCCAAAATTAATTCAAATTTGGCGCCGTGCTTGGAATTCAATCATTTATAGCAATTCCTGGACGCTAATTAACATTAAAGGGTATTCATTTTAAACATTCCGCGTTCGACATAGTTATTTGTTTTCTAAAAAATGGCGGGCTGGCTTCCAGAGAGAAAGGGAATTCATTTTTTCGTATGAAACTCTTTGGAAGGACTGAACTGCTTTGAAATTTTGAACTGCTTTCCAAGAAGGCCGTGAGAACGCACCACAGACCAGACACCAAGAATGACTAGAATGCTGATGGAGAGGCGAAATTGACTGGAAAGAGTTTCTATTTCTCTGATCATTCTATTCCACTTTAGGATTTTTGTATGCAATACATTTTTTGACAATTTTTACAGTAAACCTTGGTTTTTGATTTTAAATTACCTGGGAAGGCCATTGTAACTATGAACAGAATAAGAAGCAATCAGAAGTTATTGAATAGTAGTGTATACAGGAAAAATATTATAAAAGATAAAAAATTGTAATTGTAATTGTGATAAAGATGAAGATTCGATCTAGCATGTATTTTGGAATTGTAAATTATATGATTCTGAGCGAAAGATTTTGTTAGAAAAAATTAATAAAATAGTTGGCTGTGGACCTCATTCCATTGTTCCTCTATTGTCCTCTAAGGACAAAAATAATAGACGTACATTTCATAGTATTGTGAATTTTATTTTAAGTATAAACAGACAAATTTAATTATATTAGTAATGTAAATGTTTTTTATGTGTATGGCAATGTAGTGCCGTGCAGTATCCGTGGAACAAAACGTTGGCGCGCAAAATAACATTTAACACGCACGAATTACGAGAAAAATCAGAATAAACGATTTCTCTTTCCACCAAATAGGTAACACTGACAATTCCTGCAATACTCAATAATTGTTACGTTGAGGTATAATAATAGTTCTTAAATACTTGGTTTTCAGAATTTTCCTTTGTGTCAAAGAATTAAGACAACAGTTTTGTCTCGACACAAACATCTGCCGAAGCTCTTCCAAAAAACTCAAGCTATATTTGCAGCTTCACCTGGTTGATTGATTTGTGCTTCCGGCCGCGTAAACTGCTAAGGTCGTTATTCCCGTAAGTGTAGAGCACGTTTTTTGCTAGGGAGGTGGCGATGATCTTCCCTCGCTGGATAGTGAGATCCAATGTCGACCTACCGTCGGCTAACAGGATTTTTCCCAACTAGGTATCTCCCACGAGCAGGGCATCGCCTCAGCCGGGACGAGCTCTAAGCTCTCGACCGGACCCCCTGCAAGTGCGGTAGTGTAGTGCATAAGCATAAGTGTGTGTGTGTGTGTGTGTGTGTGTGTGTGTGTGTGAGTAAGGGGTAGGACAAAATGGGAAACAAGAATGGGAAAGAAAGATCGCGCTCAGTCCTTGGACCATTTGTTAGGGTACCGCTCCGGCATCCGCCCGGTATTGGTCTGAGAAACCAGGGAAAACTACCGATCAGAGCAGTCGGCCGCTAGAATTCTCCTCCAGAGAGCGGCAGAACTAGACTCAGCTATCTATCTGGTGTCGAAAATCCTGTCAGCCGTCGGGACTCGAACCTGGGACCTCCCTGTCAGAGGCAGTGCAGTGACATCAGTGGATACTCTGAGGTACGTACCCTAGTAGAATGAATTGAAATGCATTCATTATTAATGTAATTGTGCTCTTCACTACAGAAGTCTAACAATAAAAACTAAAGAATACGACACGTCTTGATTCTTTGATATAAAAATCTACTTTCAGGGGGAAAAGAACGTAGGAAATACTCGAAAGAAGTTCAGTAAAGTCGATTGTCGTATATAAGCTGGGAATGAAAGTCATTGTCGATTAGAAAAACTTGAAACAAGCCCTTCTTCTCTACCAGCAAAACTCGTAATTTTACGAATTATTAAGTTAGATTCATGACTCATTTCGTTTGAATGACACTAGTAATTATTTTCCGAATAATTTACTTATTGATTTGAGCGCCAGGAAATATTTACGACTGTAACCCATCCTACGTAATTTTAATATTTCTCATCCAAAATTATGTTGTGCTAGCTCAGTTAGTTGGGTTCGAAGTTTATAATTATTGCTACTTACTCTGCAACCAATTCCTCAATCTGCCATCCATACGGAGTGGCGGGAAATCTGAAAATCTTATCAAAATATCTACTACTGGATTGCACGTAACGAATAATGATAATCAGCTTTCTTTTAAAGTAACAATTTGGAATTTATTATAATATGAAATATGATATTAATAAAAGTTAAACATGAATTGTTACATCGTTAATCCAAAATAAAATTATCTTTGGCCATGACCAGGTCTCTATATCTTGTAATAATTATAAATCAACCTTGTTATATTTGCGGATCTTCGCGCGCTCTTCACTTCTCCATTCGATGGCGCCCCGTAAAATCTTCTCCGTCGTCGCAGCAGAATCTTTCTTCTTCATAAAGTCCTCCGCCTAATGTTCGCGATCAAGTTCAAATTCTCCTAGCGATACTATTATTACCCGTTACGTCACTTACTCGCATCACGGATGGACGCCTATACACGTACACGTACTTTATAGAATTCCTACGTCTTTTCCCACAAGAACGTTTTATCTTAATGTAAGAGACGATAGACTAAATTATACTACAAATTATTGCATCGGATTTGGTTGTCCATCAACAGTCTTTCCTGGACTTGGTAAAATGTCAGGAGCCGACCCGCTCATTACCGCGTTGCTAGAGAGAGTGTCACTGTTCTTCCTAAAACCCAAAGCATCAGAACTCTATACCACCCTCTTTTGTCTAACAAAAGAGTACTATTTCCGCCTGCACCCGGTCACTTTCACGTCATCTTCACCTACCGAAAATGACCTTTAACGCCGGTTGTTTACTTGTCACATAGCGATCCCTCCCGCGATCGTCTATTGACACCCCTATATTCTACTTCGTATAAAGGATATTTTATAAACAAAATGGTTTGTCATTTCGGTACATCGAAAAGCATAAAGCTGGTAGCATGATACTTTTTTCAACACGGAGAGCACGTGAGTGCAATGGACACGTGAGTGCAAATCGTCGATTGCTGATATTTTTCCTTTGTGCTTGGGTCGCCCGGGTGATCAATTTAAATGGAGATCTTGCCAATCAAGAAATAACCACAGCTGAACATTATTTTTGTATCAACTGTGGTAAAGATAACTTTTCAGAAGGAAATGTGGGGCCAATCATTAGAGTTTGGAATGCAGTAATGAGTGCAGGAATGCAGAAAGAAAGAACAAGAGACAGAGAAAGCTATTGTACTTTTTTAGAGAATAAAAAATCAATCCAGCGACAGTAACCAAAGAATCATATTAAAGACGTGCAACGCTTCAATGGTTACGGTACTTAATAGGTATTCAACATCAACCAAAACTGCTGTGGATAAATAAATATTAAACGCTATCATGTTCACGTACTTAGAGAAGGGAAATTAGTGAAATTGAAATTGGATTCAGGCTATACTTTCTATACTATCGAGTAATCAGTTTAACCCTAATCCTAAGTTTAGTTAAATCCCAATGTGTCTGTGAATTCAACAGCGAATTAATCCAGATTCTCAGGATATATTCGAACTGTATGGACAAATCAATGCCAGAAATATTTAAAGAAAATCTCGCGGTATTAAGAACAATCAAAGAAATATTTAATTCCTTTGAAGGTAGTAAATTAGTGCTAACATATCTAAAAACTAGTTTTTACCGAAAAATGTAATAAGTGTTGGAAATAAAAGAAATGTAATCAGTCATATTGACATTTTAACTCATTATGATTCATCTCGATTCATATACGAAACAAGAAAATGCTATGACAAAATCTTGGCTTAACGCAAGTCACATGAGAGACCAGCGATAGGAGATGGACGCACAAGGGTCTTCGATGGAGTCACCACCACGCGTGGGTTCTTCTCCCGTCGAAGTTGCAGCTCTCTGCAAAGGCAAAGGCTACATGACGCATTGCTCATTTGAAGAATCTCTCCAACATGTGTATTTTGCTCACTGCACCTCCGTCAACTGGGGACTTTTTTAGTTGCCGGGGAAAACCGTTACAATTATAGGATCCGCCTTCCGTTTTTGGGTACCAGGATTTGAATCCCAACCCTAAGCTTGGAATTAGCAGTGTTTTTATATTACATGTAATCATTTATCATTTACAACAACACACGACCACAAGCGGATCTTTCTACGACTGTGATGGATGATTTCGTGTTTCAGAAATACTTGTATTTAAGGGGGCGAAGACTCTTCACATTATTTTACCACTTCCTGTATGCAAGTAATTTTCATTCGGAACCACGAAAATGTGGAATATACTGCATATACAATAATACTGCAGTGGACGAAGGAATAGATATTCTCACAATGGTATGAAGTAGAACTGTCGATAATTTGTCCATAATAATACAAGTGGGCTATTTCAAATTATATAACTGGTAAAACTATAACGATTATATAATGTTTCAGAGGTATGAATAAAAAAAAGGTTTTTCAGTAGATACGTTTCAAGTTTGTATGTTAAATGTTGAGCTCCAACATTGAATCGAATGCTCTGTTATGATATATTTTAAAAATAGGGTTATGTCATTGTGGGGAATGAAAGAGTTCAGATTATCCGATTTCTTCTTGCTGATTATTCTTTAATGCTTTATTCTATATTACAATTTATTTGCAGCGAATGAGAGGCATACTTTTAATCTGTCTTAATTACCATGTACTCTCAAAAGGAATTTTCAGGTTTATGTTGTATCTGCAGAAATTAGACGGACAGTCCTCCTTAGTGTGGAATCTTTCTAATTCAGAAGGGATTGTATCCCAGAACTGTGAACTAAATAGTTTCTTTACAGGCCTGCTCACGAAACTTCTCGTTGGGGCTAGTTTGCGTTCACGAGGACTGAATGCTTTCCAATGGGGTGAAAAATGAAGGGGGAGACAGTTTTGAGAAGGGCAGCTGTTGAGGTTAGAAATGGAGAGAAACGTGTACATTCGGCATTAATGATAAAGTCTACAACACGTGATTTAGAGCGTCTTTGTTTTATCATGAATTCTATCATTAGGATTAACAATACGGTCAAGTTTCTTTTGCGAATTTTTGCGGCAAAATGAATTTAAAGAGAAAGGTACTAAATTAGCCTATAGAACAAAATCCATTAAAATCAGCAATAATGTTTTTTGTTAAATGTTTTATGCATGGGGAAATTGTTTGTCATTTATTAGTGGAACCTGGCAGACGTTGTTCTGCACTTCATCTCCCTCTTTCTCCTCTCTCCGTCTCTCTCACTGTCTGTCTTTCCGTCTCTCCCTCTCTCTCACCGTTTGTCTCCGTCTCTCCCTCCCTCTCTCTCCTTCTCTCTCTCTCTCCCTCTCTCTCGCTCCCCCTCTCTCCCTCCCTCTCTCTCCCTCCCTCTCTCTCCCTCCCTCTCTCTCCCTCCCTCTCTCTCCCTCCCTCTCTCTCTCCCTCTCTGTCCCTCTCTCTCCGTCTCTCCCTCTCCGTATTTCTCTCCATCTCTCCCTCTCTCTTCGTCTCTCCCTATCTCTGTCTCTCTCTCTCTCCGTCTCTTTCCGCCTCTTTCGCTCTCTCTCTTTCTCACTCTTTCTCTCTCTCTTTCTCTCCCTCTCTCTCTCTCTCTCCCCGTCTCTCTCTGTCCCTATCTCAGCCTGTCTGACTCTGTTTCTTTCTGTGTGTGTCCCTGCTTCTCTCTGTCCCTCTCATTCACATTTATCAGATCATGCAGATTCTGCACGTCTCTGAGCAGGTGGGGTAATATACAGAAGCGCTGGACCAGCAAATTCGTAATAGAATGTTCAAGATCTCATCCTGTAGATTACGGTGTAAGAAACGTTTCTTTGAGACATTTGGCCTCAAAATTTTAGTTTTTAATGACACAGAATCCTTCGTTTTGGAGTTATTAAACGATATAGATTCAAATATGCTGGCGAGTGTTGCGGATTGCATTTGACATTAATTTAGTAAACGCTCATTAACACGAATTCCAAGGGAGAATCATGTAGTAATAATCGGAGTTCCTGTTATAAAAAATCGGGTTATCCGAGGATTATAAATGTTCGTATTACCGTAATCCCTTGCCAGGACGAAAGGTTTGCTCATGATACGGCAAAATTTATGCTAACGAAGGTTTATTAAGTTTTGTTCTATAGCGCCATCTAGTGGAATTATAACGAAATTAACAGCACATAAACCTTCTGGGTTAAAAACTCGTACATGTGCCAACTTTCATGGGCATCGTTGTTTCGGTGTCTGAGTTAACCGTTTTTCTACAGGAGTCCACTAAACTGTAGCACCTCGTGTAATTTCTGAACCGTTGAAGTTAGTGCAATACAGTTTTCACGAAAGTATATAAGGGAATGAGTCTAAATGATGTATGTATTCGTTTCCATTTTATCACTTGTATTTTTCGAGATATTGAGGTAACTTTTTTTTTCTAAATGGAACTATAAATATTTGTTTTGTCACAACGTGCGTAAAAGGACGAATCGAATGATATACATATTGTCACTTGTTAAACATTTTTTGAGTAAATTTTATTTTTTGCGATTCATATTCAACGGATATTTTGAATGCCACAGTCCACCGCCCGAGGTCACGCAGCACTCTCCCTGCTAACGAGCTCTCGGGGCGTTACAATATCCGTTAAACACCGAGTCGCAAAAATCAAAATTACTCGAACAAATGCTTATCTAATATATTTATACAAATATATATAATTTCATTTTAAAAAAAGCAACAAAAAACAAAGTTACTTCAATATCTCGTAAAATGCACGTGATAAAATGGTAATGAATTCGTGCATAAATTAGCTCTTTCCTTCATGCACTTCCGTGAAAACTGCATTGCAATAACTTCAACCGTTCAACAATTGCAGGAGATGCTAAAGTTACGTAACTCAACCTCTATATACCAACATCAATTGTATATATATGTATATATATGTATATATATGTATATATATGTATATATATGTATATATATGTATATATATGTATATATATGTATATATATGTATATATATGTATATATATATATATATATATATATATATATATATATATATATATATATACACACATACATACATACAAACGTTCTATTTGTCTTGTCGACAATACTCGACGAATACAGGAAATATACGCGAGAATTCTAAATAATTTTTACGAACTCATTTTCTCGCAAAATTGATTAATAAACAACGCAATAAATAAACTTCCAACTTTTGGCACAGTACAACTACCATCTTCTTTGTTCCTTTGCATGCCAAACACTATTACAACACTGACGTCACGATGACTGCGCTCGAATTACGATCGCGAGCCGCGCCTGCTGCACAGGGCTCCTTTAATAAGCAAAACACCATTTTCGCTATTTTCTGAAACTGAACGTTTAGATGGTATGTTTCCACAGCTTATTCTAAAAGAAAGGAAAATACTGAGCAACTTTATACAGTACAATCCAAAATAATGTAAAAGTTTACTGTCAGTGTTTTGAAACAATTTTATAACATGCAGTGCAGAAGAAAGTAACTATATCCGTCCTTCTGTAATATCTTCCTTTTTACCTCGACATTGTACGAAAAGGTCTATCATGTGTTGCTATATTCGTTAGCAAAAGTGCATCAGAGCTAACGCAGGTCATTTTAGTCACTCGGTGCACTTCCTTGTGGAGCACTCAAGGGGTCGGCGCACGTATAGCGTGGGGGTGCACCGGTGACGGCAAGCTGTCGGCTAGAAGAGAGGCTGGAGTGTCGCAGTACAGCGGGACGGCTTGGCGAAGTGGTAATGAGCGAGGGAAGGGGGCGGGTCGACGCCGGCGCCGGGACAGTGCTGGGGATCCATGAAAGCCATGTGTGGGCGGCGCAAACGCAATTCGTGGAAATGTACGCGGAGTGGATCATTGCAGTATTTTCGTTTCTTGTGCGATTGTAAATCCCGGAAGCAGCCGAGGTTAGTGAATCCGTGCTCTCGCTCGCCTGTTCATTCCTTCAGTTCTCCCTGTTCCAGCCCTCCCTCTCCCTGCAGCACGTTACCGCCCACGACGCTGTCTGCTTGCCCCCGCGTAGGTAGGCGCTTAGCATAGTCATATGTCTCCATTCGCTGAACCTGTTCGCCGTGCACTCTGCTCATTCATTCGTGGCGTGCCCTTTCCTCTGTGCCCCCAACGACTGCATACGGCGTTGTTTGCTCTTGCAAGGTAGCGCAGTTTAAGACTGGGTTTAGTTCTGTATGGTGTTTTTCAATTCCCAGTAGAAAGGACAATATCATTCTCATGTTAAAAAGAAATGCGTGTCTTCCACATGAATCGTGCCTTCAGTATTATTAACATATAGGGAAATGGGAATATAAAAATTTCGCCGTCACATACGATGTCCAATTTGGATACTTAAAACAACATTCTTAGTGAAGCATGCCGAATGCAATGAAGTGGAACACCACGGTGTTTTGACACATCTCTAGTTCGTGCCACAGTGTATAAATTTAATAAAACTCATTTTTCAAAGCCCTCGTTACCTCTCCATTTCTTCTGATATGCTATTCCAGCTTCCGCTTCCTCTGCTCTTCGCTCTCTTGTTTGTGGGAGCGGTCGGTTGCGCTTAGTGATTTGAACTCAGCCGCTCGCGCGCGCGATCTCTCCCGGCGATAACTGTAATCGGAACGTCTGCTCTGCGGGCGGCTGTTGTGGCTACCCTTTCGCCGAAGAGGCCCCTCGCGCGAGCGGCGATCACTCGGGCCGCCGCGGGTCGCTCCACCGCCGCGCCGCGCCGATCCCGTAGCTTCCGCCGCGAGCTGTAGGTCGCCGCGATGGAGGCGGCGGAGGAGGAGAGGGCGGCGGCGTTGGTGGTGGCGGAGGCGGAGGCGAAGGCGGCGGCGGCGGTCGCTGTGAGGGCCACCGAGCGACCCTATTCGGCAGTGGAAGATCGCCACCGCCACCGCCTCCGCCTTCCCTGTCAGGTCAAGATCCAACAGCGGGAGGCTAGTTGTGTTAGTCGTGGTAAATTATATAAATGTATTATAAAATTGGGAGTCTGAATGCTAGGTTTTGTTGAAGTAAGGAGATCCAGGGGAATAATGAACATCTGTGGACAGCCTGAATTATTTTTCATGTAGTATCAGTTCCGAGAAGTATCAGCAGTAGAGGACGTAGTAGGGTTCGTTTCAGAGATAAAATGCTTCTCAAAATAACATATTACTTGAAATTTTTATGAAAACACAATTACTTCGTATGGGTGTGGCATTTTAGTTCATTTGACGCATACAACAGTGACATTTCATCCCTCGTCAGAAACCAATGACGTATATCATATCGTCTACGACTTACTCGCTAATATTTTACACTAATCAGTTTCTAAATGAATCTTGAATCTTTCTCACACTAAGTTGTATTTTGGCCCACTTCAATTTTGTTTTTGTTTTATAATCAAGTTTTTAGTAATATAAGAGTGGCTCCGAGCTATTTCTAGCCCGAATGCCATATTTTTGTATGTTTCCAATTGATTTCGTCTACCGTGACATAACTCGTGTATTAATAATGTTCAACATTAAATGCTAAAATAAATTACACTTATTACATTTGCAATTAGAAAATTCAGTCCGCAACGTAGAAATAATGTCAGTATTTGCAATGTCTTGTTTTACCCCCCTTCCCGTGAAAACTTGCACAAGAACTTTGTAAAAGTTGTAGATAATTAGTTGTTTATTTCTTCTCTCTCAAAAAAGCAAATAACTGCGATTTGAGCAGTTTTGTTCTTATTTAGTGATATGAATATTTGATGTACTGAATTAATAATTTTGTGTATCTTTAGACATATTATAATTCAAATCTTCGCAGATATATTTTTCTCTTTCTTTAAAATACATTCTCTGTGCAAGCGAATCATTATTCGGAAAGTGTTTTAAATGCAGTGTGTGTTTCCAATTATCCATATTTGATCTTTTGAATCCAGATCCAGTCCAAGTGATGTTTTGTAGACGTAGTTTAGAGAGCGAGAAGTCAATTCTATGTTCGAGTCCCGACGGCGCATTTTTGACACTTTTTTTGTGTATCTGGGTCGCTGCAGGCACTGCATGGACGAGAATTCGAGAGCTCCAATGCTATAATTGGGCGTTTCCGTGGTTTCTTCGTATTCATTCAGGTGTATGTCTGAGCAGTATCTCATCAGAGCCCGGGCCTGTGCCGTACACTATTCTTTCTTCATTGTATTTTCAGTCCCATCCTTGCGACTAGGTGATGTGATAATCGCCGTCTCTGAATGACCCCTCTCCATAATTTAGAAAAACCTTCGGCAGTGCAGTCAGTACGCAGATACAATGTGAAAACACAAGGAAGGATGAAGAGCAGGAAAACGAGGAGGCAATGTCTGTTGCGTCGCAAATCTGGGAGGGTTTGAATAATATAAATTTAAAAAAAAGTGTGATATGTTCTGGTGCCTACGAGGGCTCGTGTCGGCGTGTCTGCGCCTCGGGGCGTGTCTGGCGGGTGCGTGCGGACGCGCGTGCGGACGCGCGTGCGTTTGGGTAGCCGCCGTCTGGCCGGCTGCCACTCTCGTGACTTCGCCGACCCCGTCACCCGAACTTCATCCTGTCTGCGCCGCCCCTTCCCCGCTCCTGTACGCTTCCGCTTCGATGCCGTGACGGGTCGTTACGACCAGCGACCTTTCGATACCGGGTCACGCTAAAATCGGACACTGCGCGGTGGTCGAGCGTGTGTTAATGTGCTTCTTAGTTTTTTAAACAGGCATTCCTGTAAGATGCAGCCATTTTTGTGTCAGTGGCGAGACTTTTCGAATTTGGTTGTAGTACGTAAAGTACATTACGGTTCCAGTATTATTAAACACTGTCACCTTGGATTGAATTTGAATAGGTATTGTCAGCGAAACGAAACAATTTTCTCCTAATATATTCCTACATAAGTGAACCTGTTCTTTTTCTGAATGATAAAGTGTTGGGAATATGTTGATAAGAATACTATCAATATTTTGCTATTATACTGTGTTATCGAGAAGTGCTGTGTTTCGATGTGAGACCTACGAATGATTTTCTGCGCAACTGAAATGCTTATCTCAATTGATACGCGCGGGTAATCACATTGGATATTCGTACATTCATATGAAGCGATTTGTTAATTTTTCCATTTAAGTTCTTATTTATGAGTCATTTATATATGAGTCATTTATATATGAGTCATATAAATTACTACATTATCGACGTATTCACTCAAGTGTAAATTGAAAACAGTGAATAGTTTTCTCCAAATTTGAGAAAACAATTGTATAAACTTGTTAGTTATTCTGCTTTTTCAAGCCAATCTTTATTTTTAAAAAATCTAAATTGGCGTAATATATTGCGAAGAATCGTGCGAAGAAAATTTATATAATTTCTTTCTTTCTTTCAGAAACTCCGATGATGCGGCGTTGACGCAGTATCTTAACGCTTTATCGGAAGTTTCACGTACCTTTTTGTTCATCTAGAGAATCGTATTGAAAAATGAAAATAACGAAATATTCCGAAGAGAATTGTTTACCGATATTACTCATTATTCGTGACTGTAATATGAGTGTGAATGAGGAAGATTCTGAATGGTGATTCTTCCCAAAGCCTAAAACCTGTTGCCTTCATGCCAGACTTTCCTGTGTCATTCATAACGGACTCGTCATTTTGTGCACTCTTCTTCATTCTGCGTATAAATATGATTACCACTAGTTTCACCAGAAAACATGTTATCTAGCAATTTTCCCCAAGTAGGGGTAAGAGTTATTTTACGTTGCCTCCCTCTTTCATGAAGTGGTTTTAGACTCACCTTTCGAGAAACGTTATAGCTAGGAATTACACTATTATTAATTCAGTGAAAAACGCGAAACCGCTGACGTGCACCTGAAGCCCCTGTCATTTCCGCGGGGTAGCAAGCGAGAGCAGGGTGCGGGCGGACGAGGGCAAACGCGAGCGGGCGAGTGGGCGTGTTGGCGAGCGCGATGGCGCGTACGGGTGGGCGAGCGCGGGCGAAGGCGGGCAAGCGAGGGTGGGCGGGCGCGGGCGGGCAGGCGAGCGCGGTCGGGTGGGCGAGCGCGGGCGGGCGGGCGGGCGAGCGCGGGCGGGCGAGCGCGGGCGGGCGGGCGGGCGAGCGCGGGCGGGCGGGCGGGCGGGCGAGCGCAGGCGGGTAGGTGAGGGCGGGCGGGTGGGCGAGCGCGGGCGGGCGGGCGAGCGAGAGAGCGAGTTGGCGCAGGTTGGCGAGTGCGGAACGGACCATGCATCCGCTAATGGACGCCTAATCGTCACCTGCGCGCGGACGTCGCGTCGGGGACTCGTCGGCCGGCGACGCGCCCGTGCCCACGGCAGCCGCCGCCTCATCAGCATGTATTTATATGCGAGCGCTCGCGAGTGCGTAAGTCTCCGTAATGTGGACGGCAACGCCCTTAACAAGGCGGCGAAGGGGCGGCGGCGGCGGTGGCGCGACAGCGGCGGCGCAACTGCGGCGGCGGCGCGGCAGCGGCGAAGAGTCGCCAGAGATGGCGGAGACGGTGACGAGTGCGCACCCTGGATTGGCGAGGCGTTGCGCTGCTCTGCGATCCATCTCTTGTGCACAAGTTCTTGGATTTCCGGTTTCGGAAGGGTAACGATTTTAAGACGTACAAAACGATACACTTTGGGTACACGTATATTTTCTGCTTCTGAAAATCGGAAGTCGGTGACCGCTGTTTCTTTTATTCGACACGCGAAAGACAAAAGTGATTGGTGTTGTACATCATTAAAAAAATTGTGGAATAATTTATGTTGAGAAGTCAAAAATAATTTATTGTGAGTAGGCCTTTATCCTTAATGCAATGTGGCAGTTTATTTGTTCATTATTATTTTTATGTAGATTTTGTTTTAGATTCAACGTATCCGTGCTTTGAAAATCTAGCACAAGAGCGCGTTTATGTCTGTGAATACACAGGTGTGTGTTTGATGAATGAATAAGTGTTTGTTGCACAAAATCACCGATATATTGAAAAATACTTAATTTGAAATGTTAAACGTAACTTAATATTTTTGCTACTCGGGAAGTACCTCTATTCGGTCTGATACAGATAGTTTACTGTTATAGAAATACTGGGTTTTGCTTGAAAAATATTTAAATTTCCATACAAAATTAATTATTCCCCAAATTTCTCGCCAGTAACATTCCATATTTTTTTAACCAGGAAACACCGGTAAATAAGAGAGATATTATGTCTTCCCTTTTGACAGTACAATGTGGTAGCAATTAAGAAATTCCCAGCAATTCAGTCCAGATTGAGAGTGGACTCACAAGAATTTGGACGTTAAATATAACAATATATTTCATTTTCTACAATATAAATTGGTCTTTGTAGTTGGAAACGTGAAAAATCAATTATTTTAAGATCTGTTAAAGATTTATAGAATTCCTTTTTATCAGGATACAGAAATTTCAAAGTTTCTGATTAGGATCATTATAATAGGTCGTGAATTGCAATGCAGTAATGTTAGCCGCCATTGTTAGCAGCAATGTTAGCCGTCCAGTGCTGGCCGATGGTAACTTACCTAGTATTTCTTAGGAGTGGCAATTAGGATTTGAAAACTGCTAATATTTATTATGGATTGCAATTTTGAAACATCTTATTTTTCTCAAATGTAGACCATATGGTAACATCAGAAATAATATCGAAATAATTCATATTAATTTTCAAGATATTTAAAAACATAGTTCTTGCTGGCACTCAAATTCGAAATACATTCTCAGTTCTTTTACGCGCTCATCCTCACGCGCACACAAGTTGAGTCCCGTAATTTAGTGTTTAAATACGAACTATATTTCATTTTTCCGTCGTTAAAAATTTAAAAAATCAACAATAAGCCCATGAAAATCTTCATAAATTGACATACGTTCATCCTGTTTTGTTTTTTTGAAGATGCGTGGCTTATTAGTGAGAACAATTTGACGTCACAGAATGCTGCGTATTAATTAATTTAATAGAAAGAGTAACTATTTTTGCAATCAAATTGTCGCTGTATTATTAACAGTTACAAACAATAATTCAACACTTATAATATTTATTATGTTGGTCCATTGGTGAAAATGGCTACGTTAATTTTTAGTTGATACTCGTTCGAACTATTAAATAGTTAGTTACTTATTTAATAACACGTTGTTTAATTTTATATTTCACTCTTTTTTTACTCAATTCGTACTAAGCCATAAACGTTTGCTATCTATCTATTATAAAATAACTAGACCGAATCGTGTTTAGTCATTTTTATTTTTATTGAAAACAAAGCCTGTGTGCCCAAGCAAGTGTAAATTATGGGTATGAACTATTTAAGTCTTGTTTTTAGGTGCAGAACAATAAAATGAAATATTTTCCTTGTCGCTTTATGAAATAGGAACTGATGAAAATTACCATTAGATCTGTATTTACCAGTTATTCGTAATCAGTTGTGGCAATGACCGTGACATTTTTGGTCATAATGACATACCACCTATTGAATCTATAATGTGGAGATGGTTTTATGGTCGACTGCAATCGCAAAAATCATAATTATGTAAGTATTTTCAAAAATACTATTTGGAATAATTATTATTAGTACGTTACGTGTTATTCAATAGCTAGCTAACGAACTTTATTTTGAAGTTAAAAAAACTGGACAACAATTGCCTTTTATACGAAGTAAAACGACCAAATGAACAAGAGATTTTTTATGTTAACCCGGGGTCATGATATTGTCTCTGAGAAGCGAAGTCTTCGGGAGGAACCGGGAGAGGCAGCAACTGTAGAAGTGGGGACTAAAACTGTACGGATGGCGGAGGCACCTCTCGCCCACCCTCCCAATCGCGGAGCGCGGCGCCGGGCGGCTTCCGGGAATCGATCTCGTGGGTTCCAGCCCAACAACAGGGAACTTAGCGCGCGCCATCAGAAGCTGTTCATTATTCAGGGGCTTCGCGGTGGGCGCTTACGGTTACGGTTACGATGCTCTGGGGACATCGCCCATCGCCCTAGCTAGGGCGTCGCTTCGCTACGCTCGGCGTTCAAGATGGCGCGGAGTGGAGGATTTGGCCCAACAAGCCACGATTTTTAGCTGCTTTCAGCCGCTGTCTGCCACGCGCGATCTTTCCTTCTTCTTCCTTGTCCTTTCTTCCCTTTAGCGCACTTCACTATCTCATACATCGGGAGACCAGTCGAGAGCTTAGAGCTTCTCCTGTCCGGGGCAGTGGCCCGCTGGCGATTATACCTGTAAGTGGAAACCCCAGGAAACCCCCGCCAACTCCCGAAATATAACATGCGCTACACTACCCGGATTAATGATCGTAGCAGTTGACACGGTCGAAAACACAAATTAATCAATTTTGCAGGTGTTCGAAATTATTGATTTAATGCAGATCCCATGTAGAAATGAGAAAGTTCTTGAATTTAAATGTGACTTATCCGCAATCCGATATTCATATGAAGACCTTGGGCATAAAAGATAACTCTCAAAATTGTAGTTATTATAATATTATATTTTATTTGTGATTACATGAAATTCTTTTCAAAATTATGTTAACTTATTCTATAAATAAATATTTTTACTTTCTCGTATACATACTATATACGGAGTATATACGTAGCCATATTGCTCTATTAATTTGTTTTTCTCAAAAACGGAGTAATATACGTAGTATAGAGAAAGTGCGCTGCGGAAAATCGATTTCGAGATTTCAACAGAAATACACATTTTGAGGTCTTCTGATACCGAAAAAGTGTTTTTCCAAAATGTCCGTCTGTCCGTCCGTCTGTGAACACTTCTAGCGCCTAAACCATGTGTATAATCTTTTCCAAATTGAAGAAAGCCCTGTCGATCTGGCTCTAGATGAAGCTTTGAGATTTTGAAAATCATTCTTTAATATTTGGGGGTACTTTATGTGAAAACCCCCCGGACATTTTCAAAATTTTCTCAAAACACGGCTCAAAATTTTTTCTTTACATTTCTTGTAAAAAGAGAGTAAAATACACTTATAAAGGTGGCATAGGTCAGATTTTCACGGTTAACTCTGAATTTTCGAAAATTGTAAAAGTTTGAATTATTTCCGGCGTCTTTCAACAACTATAAAATTGAAGAAAGAGATTTTTCCTTCAAACGAAATTTGTTGTCCACTAATAGTTGTATCATAAAAGTCATGAACATTTTTTCAAAAATTTTAGTAGTTTTCGTGCAATAGAGCGTGAAATGTTTGCAATTTAAAAAATCCAAAAACAAGATTTTCTCAAAAACGGCCACAATTTTTTTCTTTAAATTTTTGGAAGAGTTAGTACCAAATGCCCGATAGTATCCGATGACATAAACGTCATATTCCCCTATTCATTTGTTTTTTCAAAAATTACAAAAATGTAATATTTTTTACCTGTCTCTCACGTCAGTTATATTAACATTAGATGCGATTTTTTCACGTTATTGTATTTACGAGTACATTTGCGTTAAATAATATCAAATAAAGTTTCTCGATAACACAACAGTTTTCTATAAAAATGAGCTAAAATGTTTCACATTTTCAGAACACACGAATTCCATTTTCTCGTAAATGATTCCAAATTTTTTCTTTAAATTTTTCTAATGGATAGTGGTGATTGCACTTTTAATATAATGTAAAGTTTATTTTGGTGTATTCTTTTGTTTTATAAAAAATGACACAAATGTAATTTTTTTAAATGTCTCTCAGTCCGTTAATATGTATCGATTTGTATACATTATTACATTTGTGAATGGAAGTGCTTCAAATGATTTTAAAAGACATTTTTCGAAAACTCAATAGATTCCTGTGAAAAGGAGCTTCAAATTTCGCATTTACAGTAATGCTTTATCGCCATTTTCTTGAAAACGGCTTCAAATTTTCAATGAAAATAGGTACTTAGGAAGAGGTTTTACATTTCTTTAATATTCGTAAAATAATATTTCGGTTCCACTATAAGGTAGTCGACAAGTTGAGAAAATCTCAAAAAAAAAGCCTACTTTAGGCCACGATAGATGGCAGCCAGCAAGAGGATAGGGCAAGTCCGTACAGCCAGTCCACACCAAGGAAATTAGAAAACTTTACTACTAGAAAAAGTGTGCTATTCTGTAGCACCTCTAGTTAACATCTGCCGTCTGTTGTCTCTACAGTGTGATCCTCAAAGAGTTCAATAATTTAAGTATCATAGGTGATCTCCGGCAGGTCATTTTTATGTAATCCACTTTAACACATCAAAACTAAATGTTCACTTGCTTATATCTCGAATGCGTATGGCGTAATCTTGTATGCTAATCTCTAGAGCCTCTAGAATCTGTGATGTATTCCAAGAATTAATCATCAATTTTATGACTTTTTCGCATACTACTTACGTAGTTTAGAGGAAGTATTGTAATGCTGCAGCAAAAACAGCGATTTTTCGACACAAAATCGTATTGTGGGTCAATGATACTGAAAAAGTTGATAATTCGTGTTCATATATGTAGTAAATAACTTCTTCTAACGCGTTATGTAGTCTGAAGTCACGTTCTTTGCCCGGTTCTTGATACCCAAAATTCGTTTTCAGCAAAACGTTTGTTCGTATGTGAAGAACGTAGCGGCTGAATCATTCGTAAGATTTTCATCAAAATATATATTCCCCGATCAATCTGACTGTTGGTGGTTGGTCGGCTCCTTGACTTTAAAACGAATATTTTGATTTAGGGGGGGTATAGCGTTTATGGTCATTTCGAAAACGTCCAAAAAGTCTTCTTCCCTTAACCGTAGTATTCAAAATAGATATTGTTTTTCTTGAATAAAATCTGTTTTTAATCTAAAATTAGATCTTTAAATAAGGTCAGGATTTTCCGAAACTGTGAACATTTTTTGCTTTATTTGGTGTGAAATATAGACAATTTTAAAATAATTATTTTCTTAATTTCTCGACATATTGACTTTTTTTAAAATAGAGCGAGGTTCGATTATAAATATCGCACAGGTCGTTTTTTTGTAGAAATTTCTGAATTTTTGAAAATTAAGAACTTTCAAATAGTGTAATTAAGTATGCTGTTGTAGCTTAACTAGTTAGAATAGTTTAACTATAGTTGGCATTGAATTCC
The DNA here is from genome assembly GCA_011170035.1 of Teleogryllus occipitalis. Lineage (NCBI taxonomy): Eukaryota > Metazoa > Arthropoda > Insecta > Orthoptera > Gryllidae > Teleogryllus > Teleogryllus occipitalis. The sequence continues at coordinate 153,525 of BLKR01000398.1, read as the reverse complement.
AAGACATTCGCGTCAGACATTTTTATTCTATTCATTTCTTACGAATAATATGTATAAATATAGAAAAATCCCAAGCAATGTCTATGAATCTATTTGTTTAAAATAGCTGAATAAATATAATGTAATGATTCATTACTAATAGATTTATCAAAAAAATTGAATACTATCTGTAACATAGGGGTGTATCAAAATCTGCCTACGTTTTCTTAAGGGTCAGAATCCCTTTCCTCTCTTTTATTCTACATAGTTGAATTATGTGTAAATATACTAACGAAGATATTACTGCATTCGAAAACTAGAAAGTAATAGAAGATTTATTTGCATGGGCAATGAAGTCGAGAGAGGATTTTATACAATTGTTGAGGAAATAACATAACACCACTCAACCTTCCCGTCCCCGCAACTTGCAAAAACAGAGCTCAACAAAAAGTGTGCATAGTAAATTTACTTACACATATTATGTCCAGATATAAAGCAAGGGACCACATGAGCATTTACTCAATAAATCAAGGGAAACTAATCGAGAAACATGTTCGAGATGCTTCTTCACGAACACTGCAATGGCATAGTATAGTATACATAAAACACAACGTAACAAGCATGTCAACAGTTTCTGTTCCGTAACGCAACCAGTCAATAACAAATACTTAGTGACTGGCGGCCTCTTCCTTGGGTCATTGCAGTCACATGACTTCAATTGCGTTGTAAGCAATGTCGCATCGAGTGAGAACAGTCAGAATAACACAATCAATATTTGTATTCATCAGTCAAAATTAAAACAGTTTAAATGCTTTTGGATTTTCCCGAGTTCTTGAATATCTAATGAAACCATAGTGACCTCTCACAAGTTGGTAGGCTGCGTAGTTATCTGTCTTACAATTTCTCCGCGCATTGGAAATGAGTAATATAGATTAGTGATATTAGAAATATTTATTATTTTACACCTTGAAAGAGTTGAAGAAAAATGAAATCATTGCCCAGTTTTGAATGAAATGATAATGAGGCCCATCGATTTCTCCCCATTTTACATTGTTTTCAGATAATACAATCTGGGCCGGATTTATCTCCCAACTGTTACTATGGACCCTCATCCACTGTGAGGGGGAAGGGCGCATCAGAATAAATCTCATAAAATGTTAGAAAATATGTCGAAAAATATGTTTGTCGCTAAAATATTATTAATCAATCTCCACTAACAAGTTACTCTTTAATTGTGTTTTCTAGTAAATCGAGTTTTTTGAGGGGGCAGCGGTGTTAACTTGCAGATTTTGAGAGGGAGCATGTAAAATGTTCTTACTCTTCTATCTTAAGCCCGTTTTGCAGGGGCCTTTTTCGGTATAGAAAATGGATAGAAAAGTGAATTGTGTTTTTTTAAATAGAGTCTGGCCCGTCACGTTTCAACACCGATGAAAGGATAAAATTAGTGGGCGTACATAATGGTACAAACATTTTCGTACGAGTAGTTTCCTTATCTCTTCAACCGCTAAAAAAAAAAAAACACCAGGGTTTCTCACGGTATCTTCCGCTCCTCAGAGGTGCAGTGAAAGCACCTTCGCATACCTCGAACATCGCATAGATCTGTCTTGGCCTCTTACCTTTGCATATTACCCATGTATTTCGTGGACCATGGTGTTTCTACCATTGTTCTGGATGCGGGGATCGAGTTAATCAATTAAACAAACAGATTATACACAGTTGCCGGTCCAGCTAAGAGAATATTGAAGGTTTATGGTATAGATATATTACACGAGGGACTTGGAATGGACCCCAGCCTCACACACAAATGAAATCACTCATGCCTTATGTGGATTTCGAATCCACAGCTTTATTTTTTATGTTCATTATCTTATTTGCCACAAGCCCCTGTTTCATAACGCCGAATTACTTGATCGTTCTCATTGTGAACGTGTTACGGCTTCGGAACATAATAATTTGAGAAAACCAATAATGTAAGGAGCTTTACCTTTGTATGTATACACCGTCTTTAAATTCGTTTTCATTGCAGCAGTGCAAACATTAAATGATTAATTGAACATTAAAATCAAACAACATCGCACTTAATAATGAACAATTTTTTAAAATTAACTAACTCTCCAGAAAATTGGTTGAACATGTTTGCAGCACGAATGAATTAATGGAATGTTTAATTTACTTTCATGCAATATTTGTACGGAGGAAATAGTGTTTATCAAAAACCTATCAAGTACATTTTTTCATATTTCTCTAGTTTTCGTTTCTGTAATAGTAGTATTGAAGTATGATTTCAAGAATGTTTTAGAATAATAAAACCCGCTGAAAGTACAAATTTTTAATTGAAAACTTTGGAGATGTTTCTGAGGTGTAATTTAAGTGTTTCTGAAAATGCGCAATTTTGAACTCATTTTCGCAGCAAACGTTCGAGTTTTCGAGATTCTTCCTGAAAAATCCTTTGGAGCACTTGCATTCACCCATGCAATAATATAACGCACATAATATAAATTTTAGCGACGTGGTAGAGGAAAAAAAAATACATTTCCGTAATTTTTGAAATATCAAAAAAATACATCAACATGGCGTGTATGTAACCTTATTCAGTGAATTTTGAAATAGTTACATTAATTAAAGAACTAATTTGGAGGACAAATTTTATTGGATGAAAAAATTATGTCATCAAGAATGTAGATAGAGCCGAGGTACTTGAACGAAAGGGTAAAAAATTACCAACATTCGCAATTTTCGAAACTTCAGAATGAAAATCAGGTAGTGCCAACTGTACATATCATTCTGTCCTTATAAGAAATTTAAACGAAAATATTGGAACAATTTTTGAGGAAATTTTGATAATGTCCGAGTGACTTCATATGAAGTATTCCAAAATTCATAGATTCGTTTCAAATTTGCAGGGCCTTGATTCGACCTAGCATTTAGGTAGCCGAGCCCTTATCGTCATCTTGTGCCCTTTTCTCCCACAAATTGACGTTTTCCCACTTTTAACTATAAAATTATCAATTTTATAAAATATACCATTCGTCTTTCGTATTTTCTCAGCTGCTGCAAGGAATCGTAAGGATAGGCCTGTACGCATTGCCCATGCGATATTTCAGTCACAGTTTTTCAACGTACTATTTTCAGTCACTCTTGGCGCGGCTGTCTCCCCTTCACTTCGGAAACAACCTTGGCAAAAAAACAACAGATTCTATGTTGAATTTCGTATAAAATTGCAAATCCTTTTTTTTCTGAGGAAAAAATCTTCCAGAAAGTGGAGTATATTTCAGGGACACAATTCAAAGCTGTTGCCATGCAGACACGATTTTCTAGTGTGTACGATGTTTTTTCTCACTGAAAATAAATTGAATTTTCAGCGATAACAGATAAACCAGCGCCACGGCGCGCCGTTGCGAACGCAGAAGTATCTCTGGATGCGCTGCAGCCTCTTTGAATTATGCGATTTCTTCTTCGTCCCATCTTCTCCCCTTACTTACACTAGCATGCACTACGTAACCACACATGCCGAGAGACCAATAGAGAGCTTAAAGCTTGACCCGCCTCTGGTGGGAGGGAGATACCTGCATGGGAAAAACCCTCAAGCCCGCGGGTAGGTCGGTGCCGGATCTGGCCATTAGCGAGGGAAGAGCAACCCCACTTCCCGCAAAACAACAACAATAACAATGCACTACGGGGATAATGACAGAAGTTGCCACACCTGAAATCGCTAATCAATCACACAATTGAACTGGGAGTCTTGAAGTTATAGTTAAACACATCCTTCTGAACTTTTCTTTGGAAAACAACAACAGCAACAACAACAACAACAAATCTGCATTTGTCAGTCTTCATGAATTCGCCATAGAATCTAAGGTATTTTTGTGTCGGTAGCTTCAGGAAATCGTATCAATGTAGTCTATTCCATTTACAATGTTGTTTTATTTAATTAGTATTGCACAGACTTTTCGGGAGTGGCCTCATCCAAAGTTTATTTGAGGGGGAGGGGACCCCATACATACGGTGCCTATGGGGCGGGGAGAACTCAACAATATTTTATGCTTGGAGGAAGGGGGAAGGCGGTGTCTATATCCTGCCCAGACACCGGACACAATCCACAAAATCTTGTGTACAAATAGTTTTTCTTGTGGATTCCTCTCATTCTTTTGTATCTTTCGAGATTTATCGAAACTTAAAAAAAGGTAATAGACATCAGAAAATAAAAGGGGATTAAAAACACTTCACACGCGATAATTTACCCTGCTTCATTTATTTTTTCATAAAGTTAAAAACGCTTTTTAATAGCCAGTAACATCTGCTAGGGTACCTTTTTATCCTCTAGGGACTTATTCTTAACTGGCGCTCGGGGCAGTTGTGCACACACTGCAGGTGGCGGCGCACTTAAGTGTCTTGTTTTGTATTTTTCTAAAAATTTGGAACAAATAAAACCAAAATTGCATGCGTCGATAAAGTCACTTCAACTATTTGAGAAAGATACCTCACTCGCTTCTATCATCCATAAAAACTCCCATTTAAGGGTTATGTATCTCTTTATCGTTTTGTACAATAAATTATTATTTGCTAGTGTGAAAATTCAGATACGGTATTTCATCGGAGTATTGCTAATCATTTAAAACATCTATAAGTATTGCCGTGGATAATATTGAATATTTCTCATTTATTGTTCTAGCGATGTTTAATTACAAATCGAAGTGAAATCTTGGGTGCCAAGGAGAGCTATCTAGCTCTACAAAAATGAAGTAAGTCTTCGACTACAGCTAGATCGCAAGATAATAGAAGAATGAGTAATGCTATATTAAGATCATTTTTATAATTTATATTTAAAAAAAATGAGAATACTACTTTCAGGTGTTATTTATTCCCGTGAACTTAATGGGTTTGCTGTTTTACGTTTACATTTCTGATTCCCTTCCAGAGAAACAAAACATTCATTTTGTTACCCAGATGATGGACCAATGGATTCAATGTCGGAAGATGGGTTTTGTTTCAATCCGAGGAAAGGTCGTTATCGAGTTTGCAACCATTTTAACTCTCGCGTGGTGTGCCTACTCGCTACCAGAGAGCGCGTACATCAGGGCGATCTCAGTGCCCTCTTTCAGCGATGGAGACGAAATAAGGAAGGTGGCAGTAGTGTCCGTTCGTAGAGCTATCGTACAACGGATTGGGTTTTGTTGGGGTTCGCGGCATATTCGTAGTTTGATATTCGAAATCCTCTTCATTTGCTCTGGAATGAAATCCTGCAGAGTCCGTATAATTGGATTTCGTCAATTAAGCTTGTCAATGTGATTTATTCGCATTACGGTTAGTTGAAGTTGGGCAGTACTACATCCTGCTTCCGTTTGTATTTGAAATTCTGTACAATACACAAGATATTCTCTTTCACTTTTCAGATATTTTGCATAATATTCCAGGGCACTCTATTTATGGAAAGCCACAAATTCAAAATCGTATTATTTTTAATGACATTAGGTTTTCCATTAATCTACGTGTGTAATACTAGATCCTAGGGTAATATCTGTCCTGTGTGTTTTTCATTGATGAAAGGATACAAGAAATGACGGAACACTCGCATTCCAAATTCATGCTTTCTGAACAGGAAGGGACATAAATATTGTAAGTTATTAGTTTTGAACTTTGAAAAATACATGTTCAATTTTATGTTCGTTAATAATACTTTTAAAGTTTTGCGATAATTGGAACTAGGAGATGCTTTTCAATCCTTTGGATTTTACATAACTACTTATGTTCAAGGTTTAATTTTTTAATGAATTACCGTCGGAAACCAATCGAAGACTGACTAGAGAAGATCGACGGAAATAGAGTTAACTGTAAGCAAAATACTTCCCGGGAAGATAACTATGACTTCCAAATATTAGAAGCTAGAGTACACATTATTTATACAAATATATTGCTTCAATGAGTCGCTTTGTAATCAACTTGGATCTTGCAAAGCATAAGTTATGCATATTCGACATTGGTCAACGATGAAAACAAATTTGCCTCTCTTCAAGAAATGTACTTTTGCAATTCTATGTAGTAACAAAAACGCGTGAAAAAGATCGACTACTAGTTCTGTGTAATTATTAATTTTGACGTAATTCACGCAATATGTGATACAAGCATACGGTGAGAAAATTATTACCCTTCGAAATATTACGTCAATTGAATATTTCAACTTTTGCTAATAATTTACTTTCGTGAATTCTACTACCACTAAAAATAATCAGTGATTTGATTACGTCACGAAACAGTTTATCTAGCGTATGTCGTTGAGGAAGGAAATGTACATTCTCTGGAAGCTCCTTCATTCAAGCAAACGCAGGCTTCCAAAATCACGACATTCGTTCCAAGGATTGGTGAGATACCCAACCGAACTAATGCTATAAAGAGAGAGGGTCTCCTAAGTGTATTCTAGGCTTTAAAGATAAAAATCTGAATCAATAAAATTCAAAATACTAACAGTCTGTTGTAAATATCTTCACAATAAAGTCATTCTTGTTTCAACAAGCGATCAAAACCACAGTACCACAGTAACCACATTACAACACACCAACTGTAAGAAGAATCCAGAATATGGTCTCATATGAGACACAATTCTTCAGTTGCCTCAGATGATTTTTGCACTATAAGGATCCATATTCCATGCAATTTGCCGACGACTCGACTATTTTCTGTTTCGGTGGAAAATTACACAATTTACTATCTTCTCAAACCTGGGAAATTTCATTCAGAAGTATTCTCATATACACCATTTGACTCTGCTTATAGTGAACATCTGGGGAATAATGTTGTTGGTCCACTATATCAGAGGTTCATGTTTATCTGATAAATCCAAACAGCAGAATAATGTTGCGACTTAGACTGTTTTTTATTAACTCAGAGGTACAGTAAAATATCCTGCCACCGCAAATTCAAAATTTCCATACATTCACCCTTTCTTCGAACTTTATTCCACATTGTCTACTCACTGTCAATATCTCTTATGTAGACTTTATATCTTTCAATACCTGTAGCATTATTGTGGCAATTTCTTAATTTTTGAATCCCCTTCGTCATTACATATGTCTTCTATTTTGAAAGTCCTTTTCACCATGCCCTAGCTAGATCAGATTTCGTTGATTTTCATCTTGTATTTATGTTCACTAACCGATGCTAAGATTTTCCTGTAACAATCACTTTAAGACGTGAAATAACTAAAATAAAACAAATAAACGTAAAATTGTGGAAAGAAGAGCGCAAGTTACGCAAAGCAATGATGAATCATTTCTATCCAAGAGCACAGTTTAAATGTTGGAGGAATCTCCGGAAATCTTAATTTATTCGTTGAAAACATTGATTAATACGTCACTGTACTTGTAATTACGGTACAGTAATTCGGGTAATTCTGGAAATATTTGCCAGCATAAAACGTGAAAAAAATGTACGTGCTTTTTATAATGAAACATCATTTCCTCAATTTAAATATACATAATAGTAAACTAAACCATTGTGTTAATAGATACGAACTATAAAGTTCTACAGTACTGAATGTTCTGTAACCCTTTAAAGGCCGCTTAAGTATAAAGAGGTCAGTTTTAGTTACATTAGTAGTCATTATTATTATTATTATTATTATTATTATTATTATTATTATATTATTATTATGCTACAAACGTTTACAAATATAACGGTCAAGTAATTCAGCCTCGTGAGAATGGGCATCGAGCGGGTGAATGCATGTAGAGGAGGTTAGGTGTATGTTTGTGTGTGTATAGGGTATGCGGCGTCTCTCATGTTCTGCAACCATACCTTAATTTTTCAAAATGCTCATGGTCTGGCAGGCAATTGTATGTACAAAGTATGTGTGTGATAGTGGAACTGTATCCTTACACCCAGAACAATGGTACAAGTACCCAGATAGGGCCGAAGGATACCATCGACAATGTGGAAAGGTTTAGGGCCGAGGTAGACCTACGTGATGTTCGAAGAGGGCAAATGTGCACTTCTCTGGTCACTTTCTAGAAGAGCGGTAGTTACCTCATGATGCCCTGGTATTTTTTTAGACGCCAATAGATGGCACTTGGTAAGAGGCTAAGAGACTCAAAATTAAAAAAATAAGCTAAACTCAAAAGAAGAGATTAGAACATGTGGTAGTCAAAATTCCCTTTTTGTGGATCCTTGACAAATTGATTTACGTCGAAACGTCAGTGTGTCCGTCTGAGCAACCCTTGCGGCTAAACCTTAGGCTGGATTTTCACCAAAATTGATCTTTCCCGATTAATCAGGCTGATGCTGCGGCCACTTGAATTTGATATTTTGATATTGGGGGCACTTTTTATGAGGACTCGAGAACAATTTATAACTTTCACAAAACGTCAAAACTGTATTCAATATTTGTCCCTCAGATAGAGCAAAGTATTCACGTATAAAAATGACGCAGACCCGATTTTCGTTGAAGTTTCGAGAATTGCAAAAGTTAATTTTTTCGGCGTCTTTCTACAACTAGTATTGAAGTTTTTCCTTAATAAATTATGTTCTTAAACGACAGGTCTTTAAATAAAGTCACAGACTATGTTTCGGGAATGAGTATTTTTCATGTAATTTTGCGTGAAATTTAGGCAATTCTTTAAGAATGTTCACAAATGGCTCCTTATTTTAAAAATAATTATCTAATAGAGAATAGTATTCTCGTAAAAATTGAACTGATCTCATTTTCAGTTAATTTTGTGTTCGAAAATTGTAAAGAAATCACGCCGCAAAACTGAAATATTTGATTGATTTTACCCAATGCAATCTGTTCTGAAAAATAGATCTTTAGTCTATTGCAAGTCTTTAGCTATTTCTTGAAAATGTGAGTAGCTTTTATCATTTTTTTGCCTGAAGTAAAGGCGATTTATAAAAAAGTTTCTCAAAAACGGTTTCAATATTTTTCCTAATTTTTTTACTTTTAGATCAAACGATGCTTTAAAAAATGGCGTAGGGTTTGTTTTCATTGAAATTTCGAATTTTTTTAAAAATTGTAAAAACCAAAATTAATGCGGTAAAGTATGGGCTTCTGTAGCTTAATTTAATTAGTTAAATACAAAATACTATTAGATAATGAAAGGGAGAAACTGGAATTATTCCAAACTTACCAAAGATTTGGAGTGTTTTGTGGACAGCATGAAAGGCATCATGTAGTTTGTTGTTTCTCTGAGGTAAAGATGCACTTATACTAATAACTGATATATTGTAAGGCCACTTTAGAAGTTGTTTAGGTCGGCTCCCGTCCCAGTTGATTGTAGCGTAGTGACAAACGACTTGCAAATACGTAGCGTTACTCGTCTGAGAAAGCGCTACTACCTCTTTGGCCGCGCAAGGTGGCGGCAAGGGGTGAGGCGGGGGCGGCACTTTCTCCACATCAGCGGAAACGGAAACGAACTCGGATGCCCTGCACGGACGCGGTGATCGACCAGCGGCGACGGGAGGAGTGGGAGCGGGAGCGCCCCGCGAAAGCGTCGCCCGAGGCAGCGGCAGGACGGCCCGAGGCAGCGGCCATCCGTCGATTCAGACATTTGCATCATGGTGATATTCATCAGGGTCCGTGCGTCGTGCCGTGTATAGAACGGGACACTGACTTTGGGGTGTTCGTCGCTGAGACAAGCTTTGGAGGTTTGGTAGAGATCGTTGCACAATGTTTGGTGCCTGCTTCGCGCATGCGCACTTTACTCACACAGCTGGCAACGTTTCAAGAATATCAGTCAACTACGGCACTAGTCAATCTTCTTGGCACTTCTTTTGTAACAAACTCGAATTGTTAGCGTTGTTTTGCACTTTCACGTAGTAAAGAAAAACTGTTCATTTGCTTGTTATTTAACCCATCAACTACAGAAGAGTTTTTCTTCCTGCGGATTTCAAGGAGAGTAACGAAGTTGCCTGATTTTACCACAATGCCGTAGTTTTCATTTTGTTAAACAGATTCAACTTCAGTTTATGTTATTGAAACATTTTTGGCGATTTTAAAAATATAGATACAATAGTATAACTTCGAAGTCGAGTTCCTAACAGTACGCTCTTAAACTCCGGTTGTTCATATAAACCCAAATTACATTATGCAAACTCGATACAAGAAGGATTAAGGAGATTTAAATGCAGACATAAGACTACATACAAATAGGTTGAGTTTTGCCTCTATGATCTCTGAGATTATTAGCTATGTAGTAACTAAGATATCGAAGTGGTGAACGAATTATTAAACACTGAAAAATGACAAAATGTGCCGTACGATTACAAGTATTATGAATATATGTAAGCACGTTTACACACATGAGAGGACTTTAATAAAGCATAGCGCTAGCTATAATGCGACTCGCTAGCTTCCGCATAATTGCGAGGTTTTCTGAGTTGATTGTACGCGATAAACTTTGCGGAATCGCGGTGAGAGGTATTCCTCTTCTCTCTTAAACTACCCTGCCTCTAAGTCAAGCACCGTTCAATGAACTGTAGTGAAATCTTGGAAGATGAATATTTGGGATTGTCATGGGTCATGCATGGGCTCAGAAGATGAGAATTGTGGGAGCCGACTGCTCGGTTCTCTTGATTCTCAATTTTTTTTTTATAAATACCTACCTGATGCTGGAGGAGCACCTTAGCAGTCCTGCACAGCATTTTGCACTTTCGCTGACCTCGGGAACCGTGCGCGAGCCACTCGAGTGCGCAAATCCAGGAATCTAAGAAGGGTGGGGATGAGACCCATTCTAGGAGTGGGGACCACCAATGAGATTGCGCAATTCGAACGGTAGCTCGTAGATTGAAATAACAATCGGCGAGAACGTGACGGACTGATACATACAGTTCATGTAATATTGCCTTTTGTGTTGTAATGGAAATGTTTGTTGTACATAGGGATATGTTGACAATACGAAATATGAACCTAAAACGAATTAGACATATCTGTATATTTGGTTTAGCCACCAAGTATTGTAATTACTGGCTGATACTGTAATTAACTTTGCTACGATGTATTCACAAATTTAGTGTGATGCTAAACACAAAATCGTAATATTGAATCGTTTTTGATGAGAGTAATAAAACAATTTTTCATTATTTATGTTTAATTGAATGAGACGCATTTATCAAAGCCAAACATTTTAAAAGTCATTACTTTTTGCCCTAATTGCTGACAAAGGTACGGTATATATTTCTAATATCAAATCAACGAACGCTATTTATTCACAATCGTTTACGACATTCTATAAAAATATTAAGCCATTTACATTCTGTTTAACAAGATGCATAATTATCTCGTGATTATCTCAGATTCAGATTCCTAATGGGAAAAAATAATCACAAATATATGTGACTCCAAAACATTATCGTCGATACATAGGAGTGCACAAAAGAACATGAACAGTGAGTTATGGCTCTTGTAGTTAGAAATATGGAACATTACCAATTTAAATATATGGGCAAAGTATTTCACACCATGCATCATTGCATTAGACACCCAGGCATTCAATTTACGCGCCGCATTGTTCCAACTGTGCGTTGCGCCCCTTCCCGCGTAGCTGTCTACCCTTTACTACTTGCACTTTCGCGACTGTGGCGGGCAGTGGTTAGGCTCTTTAAGTGCAGAATGCTCGCGGGAGCAGGCGTTGTGCAAGACTGGTTTACAGGTTACGAACCTCACCCGAGCCTTCCTTCCCAATTCTTTGCGAATCTCACGGCCAAGAGTTGGTCTGATATGCATCCCCATACAACGCATTACCATGTATTGAAAGGCTGGAGGATATGATTAAACATATGTCAGAGGAAGATTCGAATTGAACTCAGTCTCTATCGAGGTTTATTTGTAATTGTATGTTTTAATAGTCTCATCAGATAATTTTTTAAGAGAGTTCGTATATGTCCTTGTTTTAAAAGCATTTCTCCGCTGTTAGCAAATGTTTTCTAACAGCGTGTTTTTAAGGCTCCTCAGAAGGAGCGAAGGAGACTGGTATTAGCACTGCCTTAAAGAATATGGTTCACATCACAGTAGATAGCGCAACAGTTGTTGAATATTTAATTTTTTTAATCGTTTTTTTCTTACTTGTTTTGAACGAAAAATATGCGTACAATTAAAGATCGGTGGACCAAGACGTGTTAAAACTCATTGTGATCCAGCGATGGGTGAGGTGAGCATTTTCGACGGAAAATTAGCATGCAAGGTAAAGAGACTGGAGGCAGAAGGCGCGAGGGCGTGGGAGAGCGCCCAAGGGGAGAAGCAGCCGAGCGCTCGCTAGCCCGCCCGCCTGCCTGCTCGCGGTACATCGCCCAGTGCAGCGGTGGGGGCGGGGCGGGTGGCCCGCGCAGCAGGCGCGACCCCAGCGGAGCCCCGCGCGGCCCAGCGCCTGCCTCTGCCTCTGCCTCTGCCTCAGCTCCGCTGCCGCTGCCGCCGCCGTCTGCTCCGCGGCGAGCCGGTCTCGCCCGCAGCTCCTCGGAGGTCGCTCCCAAACCAATTGAGCAGTTAGACGGCCGGAGTTGATTCACCTGCGACCGCTGGACTGGCTGACCGCTGCTTCCCTGCCCCTCCCGCGCCCCGCTCGCCGCCTTGCCCACTATCAAAACACGCTCTCGGGCGCAGGCGGCAGCAGGAGCCCGTCCGGTGTGAATGCAGCCGAGAGGAGATCAGAATCTAGGAGCGGAGGCTGTCGGCGTAGCTCTTAGTGATTTGTGTTCATTCAAACGCTTGTCGGACCATTCATTATGCAAGCTGCTCTAAAATGGATCTCGCAATTGGGCGTTTAGATTTCCTCGGATTTCAGGCGCCATTCTCGGATGAATTCTGAGAAAGGAATCGACTAACAATCTGCTCTGGAAGAAGAGCAAAAGCTAGTCGCAATAAAACAGATGGAGTGGAATTGCAGCTGAATGAAAAATCAATGTGAATGTTATTGGTTTTATATGAAATAAAACCATTCTCTTCAAGGCAAGTAATTTGTAGTTGTACCGGGAGAAGTGGCTCAATGCATCAACTGATGTCACTGTAGTGCCTCTGACCGGGAGGTCCTAGGTTCGAGTCCCGACGGAGGCACGATTTTCGACACTCACTAGATAGCTAGGTCAAGTTCAGTTGCTGCCTAGAGGACAATTCTAGCGGGCGGGCGGTCTAATTGGTAGTCGCCTGATCAGTAGGTTTTCGTGGTTTCTCCGATCAACACCTGGTGAATGACGGAGCAGTACCCTGACAAATGGGACACGGACCGCGCGTGATCTTTCCTTCCTCTTCCGTGACCTATCCTCACCCCTTACGCACACACACACTAGCATGCATGTCGGGAAACCGAAACTAGAGCTTGTCCCGGCTGGGTCGGGTCCCCGCTCGACGGTAGGTCGGCGCCAGATCTCGCTACCCAGCAAAGGAAGATCACCGCTACCTCTCGATGAAAAAAAATGCTCTACACTTACGGGTCTAATTACCTCAGTAGTTGACGCGCCTGGAATCACTAAAAATCAATCAATCAAACACGTACTTGTTGTGCGTCTATTATTTTTTAATTTCCTCAAGAACACTTCATAGCATTCAAGAATTCGATATTTAGAGACACTAAATTTAAATTGATGGCGTAAAAAGTTTCATTGTATACATTTCCCCTTGAAAACTGTTGTTTCCTTATCGTCTATCATACAGTAATGTAGTATCTCCAGCTACGTGCATTTTATTTCATAGTTAGGAATATTTTATTTGATGATTAGTAAGGCTCCAAGAGATATCAACCACATTTTTTTTTTAATATTTAAAATGGACTATCCAGTCATGACATGTTTCGGGAATCTTCCTTGATCTTCAGTTGCATTAAGGAAAGGCAATTTATGGAATCAAATTTAATTAACAGATGTAATGAAACTATACAAACAGAAATGGATGAAATACAAAAATTAAGCAATTTTAACTGTAGAAATTGGATACTTCTCCAACTATCATTCCACCATGGATTTTTTTCTTGACCAATGTGTGAAGGCAAATTTACTGTGGCAATGTCTTTTTTTGATATGCTGAAGTGCTATTGAACAATTATTCGAGTAAATAAATATTGTTGTTGTCCTATTTCTTTGGAGGTTTTTGTCGCATTTGTGATGACGATGGTATACCCGTTCCTCTGACGTAGACGAAACTTGAAGCCATGAGCAATTATTTGCATTTTACTTAAAACTTACTTTTATTTGATTTGTTCATGTTTTCAAAATAAAGTAATATATTTAGCATTGAAACATTTAGTTAATGTGAATGACTTACACCATATTTTCCTTTTGTAAAGAAAAGTCGAAATCTAGAAAAATCTCTAGAGCTACATGATGGACTTGTGCCATTGAACACGACATTGTGACCCAGTAAACATATATTTTTGAATTTATAGAAAGACTAAGGACAATTGTTCACCTGACAGGGTAATTTTCGTCAAGTTTAAGAAAATAAAGATCATCTGCTTCAATTGTAATTATGAACCTTCAATTTTTACTTTAAAATATTTTTTTAGTTTCATACACACAACATTTATTTCACTTTATTTGTCAGAAATTAGACTTTATTAATATGGAGAACAGTGTCATCCACAGTAACTCTAGTCCGGACGGTTGGTTACAACAACACTGTCTAGCTCGAAGAAGGCACAGGGGAAGCATGTGGGTCAATTGATATTTGTGATGTACGTTTTCCTGCGAATGTTTCCGGAAGAAAACAAGTGGCACTGTGGCGTTTCGTCGGCGACTTTCCACTCGACCAGGCAGCCGACCCGCGCTCCCGGCCTGATTGCCCGGAAGTAATCGAATAAGTGCGCCTGGTGAACGACCTCTGCCGGCGGAGGAGGCGCCGGCGCGGCGCGGCGCGGCGCGGCGGCGGGGCGTCTCGGTCGTGGAGAACGTCGCCGACCACATTGGACGTCGTCCAACGCGGGTGGGTTCTGCGCGGGTGCGTCGCCGCCTGCGCGTACGGCGCCGCGTCCCGGCCCCAACGCAAACAAATCGGCAAGATGGAAAGCGAATCTGTTGTTTGCTTCTGTGTGCGTCTTCACTTTTCTGGCTTATTTTCGTTTCTTGGAGTCGCTCGTATCTGATGCTTGCGAGATGCGAGAAGACAGGTTACGGACGTGATATTTACTCGCTTCCCAAAATGTAGTAGAATAGTTAAAGTTGGCGAGTGTGGCACATGACATTTTCTTGAGAAGGAATGCGATCGCTAGGGAAGAGTGCACTCCATTTTAAGGATGTCACCACGGAAATGAAAATTTGTCTGACAACAACTTAACTAGTGGACGTTTTTGTTGTCAACTAAAGAACATTTTGAAATTAAATAGTATAAAGTTCGTTGTAAATATCATAGTAAGATAAGGAAAGATTACAGCGTGGTATCATACCTTGCGGAGACATGCGAGTGACAGATGGGATCTGATTTACTTTTTTTTAACTTGAAAGTTTCTTAAGTTGTATTCTGCGCCACGAGACTTTTTTCAACTTTCTATTAAAGATTTGGAGATTTAATTTTTCTTTGTTCCCCCACTCCGTAGTATGGATGATCAGAATCAAGTAGAAACTAGAAATCAATGTAAAATTAAATTGAAGGAATACAGATAGAAATAATCTTTCTCGATAAAATTATAATGTGACTATTTGATTTCCTGTTCAATTTAACGTAAACGCGTAGCAATATTAAAATGTTCACTCACGCAGAGTTTCGTACATGTAACGCTGTAACCTTTAGTTATGGGACAGACCTTTTGAAATTCCAGATCCAGAGTGAACCTATTTTCGGTTTTACAACAATGACCTACAATATTTCAAATGTTCACACGGGCCCAGCTAGTTATGTATTTCGAGCTAATTATGATTTATTTGCTTAAGTAATAATAAAAACTCATTGCATTTGTATATTATTGTCATTCAAGTATTGCTAAACAGTCCGCTCGAAATCTGTGATCAGTGATGAAATCTGATTCACCATAATTGGTTTGATCAGTGATTCATCATAAAAGAATGGATTTTGGATGAATGAAAAGAAATTTCCTCATACTTAAAATTTTCTTAATTCTTTAATGAAGTTAATAAAACATACGTCTTATGGTTAATATTGAGATTATTGTATTCATCCAAATTTAAAGAATACACTTCTTCGTAAGAGAAGGTCCTTGAAGGAGAAAAATAATTTTGTCGTTGCCCCTTCACTAAATGAATTTATAACAGTAAGTAATTGAGAAGAAATTCCGCGGACTCAAATATACAACAGAAAATAATGTTCCAAGTTTACGAGAAAAGAAAAGATAATGTTTACAATTGGCACTACAAGCTATTCTTGTTCCATTGAGACAATAATATGATTTATTTTCTTGGTGAAAAACTGTCGTTAATAATAGTATTAAACAGTTGTCATAAAATATTTTGTTTAAAATATACATTTTTGGTTAAATTCTTAAATTGCAAACTTTATTTAAATGTAATTGTATTCTATCCATATATTGTCCTTGTTATTTTGTCAGAAAATGCCAATTGAATTTGTTTCAAAAGACTAGTTGTGAGATTCCCTAAGGGCCCTCACTGATAATTTTCTGCGGCTTATTTGCAGAACACACCCACGAGGATTGTACGTTACGTAATTCTACAATGTGCTCTCGAGTATTCACGCTTCTCTCTTGTGCCCCCAGCATTCACTTGTGCTCCTCCTACTCGTTACCTGCTGTTAAACGTTTGCGAACCTATTCAGTAAGTACGAGTATCCACATCTAGACCATTTTCTTCCTCCTCAGTCTTCTTCCTAGTACTACTAAATTGTTGCGAGTAAATAAAATGACAAAAATGCAGGTATCCAGTTATTTGAGATGTTTTCAAGAAACGGCACATTGATTTTCTGACTGGTGTTTACGTTGGTTTAAAGTAGGCATGTAAAAACATTAATGTTCAAAACACGTTTATGTTTATGAAAGTATTAAAAGGACAGGGGAAATAATCATTATTTCACTAATTGATACAAATATTCTTTTTGAAGTGTGCTGTAGTAAAATACTTAGTGCTACCTCATATAACCTTTTCAGAGTTGTTTTCGCATTTCCCCCTAGAAATGGGTTAATTGTCAGATCACTTTCCTCTGGACGACCGTAGACATCTACTGTCTCTTTCTATTAGTTTCTGTCATCATTCTATTCTCTAATTTAAATCTTGTTTCTCTGGGTCTGTGTGCAGCATTATCTCTCGCCATCTCCAATGCAACGTATCGCGAACAAAGTTCTAAATTTCGCGACGCCGCCGCCCGAAGACAAGGGAAAACTTAACAGGCTGCGGGCCCGCGGTGCGAGGTGGGATGGTTGCGCACATATAATTACGTCGTGGGAGATGGGCCGCGCGTAGGCGCGTCGCTGACGGCACGTCGTCTTCAGCGAAAGGGGGAAAGTTCGTTGCCTTTCCCCGACGGAGGGGGAGTGCTGTGGCCTCGCCGCTGCCACCGCCGCCCACGCCTCTGCCGCCACCGTGACCGCCGCTGCCGCCTCCGTGACCGCCTCTGCTGCTACAACCATCATTGTCACCCATCGGTGATGTTGACGATGTACCGTTATCGTCACCGTCACTGCCTCCTTCCCCTTCCTCTTTCCCCCTCCCTCATCTCTTCCGCCGGTTAGACCGTTACAGAACAGCCACCAAATGTATCGTCATCGTCCCCGCCTCTGCCGCGGCCAGCGTCACCAGTCAGCGTGACCCTCGCGTCACCGCGACCCCCACCACCAGCGTCACCGTGACCCTCGTTAACATCATCTACACCATCAGCGACGCCGTTACCGCTTCTGCGACGCTACCTCGAAGTCCACGGCCGCCGCCTCCGTTGGCGCACCGCAACGCCCGGTGACCGCCAGAGAAAGTAAGAGGGGCCTCGTCCGGCTGCGCCTTATGCGCCTCACCGTGCCCGAGCCCCCGCCAAAGACGCCACCGACGGAGCGGGAAAGGTTAGCGGGTCGGCCGCTACAACAGATGCTCGCCACGCACGCGATGGTTTCTCTCGATGCGCACGATGACGTGATCGACGCGCGCCAAGTGATTGGTTGTTGAGCTCCGAAGCGAACGTTGGTGAAAGTATATTGCACATGCAAAAATGTATCTGCCTTCACTATACTCACTCGGTGATTTTTCACGGTTTATTTTATTTGCAGGTTAATGATGCCGTCATGGATTGGAACAGGGATTTCTAGAAAGCGTTCTATTTCGAGACAATTGTAAAAGAGTTCGCTTAAAATTATTGTATTTACGAATAATATTTTTTGTTACTAAAAAGGTTGTCAATTACATTTCTTTGTATTTTTAATTATTAGTTATCCGTATGATGAGACTTGATTCGTCACAAACTTAAAATTTTCTCTTTAATTGATTGTTTTTCAAAATTCTTTCCTTACCTTTTCAAAATGAAGTAAATTGATGACCTTTTATTGAACGTGTTTTCCTGAATGGACTTCTAAGCAATTAATAGAGTGTCCAGGAGATTTGTAACGTAATGTACAGAGGGATATTTCATTTTACAATGAACAGGATTTTACGAAGTCTTTTCTTTTTAGATCTTGTTTCATTTTAAGAATCGACAACAGGCAAATTGGTGGAGACCATGTTACTGTCTTGGATTTAAATTGGTAAGAAACGAATTACATATTTCGTATGTAATATATATTTCTTCGAAAATGACCAAGTAACACATTCTTTGGCCTCACGAAAGTGTTCTTAGACTGCAAAGTATTGAGAGAGTAGAATTTAAGCATTCACTTAAGGTTTTATTGTATTTATTTTATATTGTACTCTGAAACTAGTTAATAAGAACCAGATTAACCTTAAGACCATTTTCAAATCATTTGAATGGCGCGTCATTAAATTTCATACGATTCTCTAAAGAAGTATAATGCTGTGTTGCATTTACTTTCACAGATAATGATCTTTAAACGTAAATGCCGATTTCATCTCTTAAATGTGCTGGCTTCCTAATGATAACAGTTGTAGAAATCTTTATACATCATTAATGCGTGATGGAACGTTTGCGATCAGATTTCTCAATATAAGCTATTATAGGATTTCCTGAAACAACAACAACAAAACAAGAACAATAACTGATAATTGAAATTCCCGTTTGTGTTTCCATAATGCAAATGCGAAAAAAAATTCTTTTATGCTTTCACAGTCACCACATACCAACCAAATGATGTTTCCACTCACAAAAATATATGGCGTATTTTTTCATTCAAAGGAGTGCTTTTCTGGGTGCGGTAGCATAGTACGGATTCGGAAGACCAACACACGCGGCGTCGCGAACGCAGCGCGCGCCGCGAGGGCCGGATCGCAGGCGTTTGAAGGAGAACTCGCTTTAAAGGCGGCTTTTTGCGTGACGGAGGGTCGCCGTTTCGTCACCGGCCTCTGCGATTTGTCTGTAGCCGCGATGAGAGCGAGGCGGTGGCGATGGGCGGGCGATAGGGCCGGCGGCAAGGCGGGCGGCAGGGTGGGCGGCGACGTGCAGCGAAAGGCGGTGGGGGAAGGGAGGCAGTGCGGGGGCAAGGCGGTGCGGTGCTTTGTCTCCACTGTAATCGCGCTCCCCGCCAGCGGAAGGGAACTGCACTTACCCGGCATCGTGTATCTCGACTCAAATCCGGCTGCAGCTAAAAATGGGGTAGCGTTTGTGGAGCTTCCAGTTACGTACGAGTACATTGGGACGTAGCCGAAGTGAGAAGCGCACTCCAATGTTTTGAGGTCTTGCATCAGAACAAAGATAATCGAACATCCGAATAAAGTCTCTCGCCATGTTGAGTATGCTTGCCTTGCACTTTGTTGTTAATTTTTCTCAGATTGTGCCAGTATGAAACTTGTGATTAGATCATGTGTATTGTGCAATAACTCTACATACCAAATGAAAGAGATAATGATACATTTGAAAAACAAAATCTTTTCATGTTTTAAAACATTCTTGCGGTAAAATCTTACGCATTCTTAGATTTACTATTGAGTAGTTAGATTTAGTGTTGAGTGTTGAAACTGTTTGTCTCTTGAAACAATGAGCAAAAATTTCACCAAGTATTTCAATTTGTTGATCAAAGAAAGAGGAAACAAATAACGTTACCCCGCTGCCCCAAATTTAAATTTCATAACTACTTATGCGCTAGTTTGTAGACCATAGATAACATAAAATAAGCTGCAAAACCGGATCAATAGCTCCTCACGATGTCCTGAAACACAAAATCTGGGTTGTTTAAATAAAAATGTTTCAAAAGAGCTATGTTTTATGAGACTTTTATTATAAAAACATAAAAAAAAGTATAAAAGGTGGAACTTAAATCTACGACTGTGGTCTACTTAAATACCTATTCTACAAGTCTGTGATGCTTTCAGCAAAGGATTCTTGAAGGAACGCCGGATCCCGCCGTGCTCGGATGATATTCAATGCAAGTAAACGAAAAGTTTAGGACTCGATACAGTAATGCACTCAAGTCAGTGTCTATTAGAGCATTTGAAAATTATTATAAATCTTCGGGAAGAGTAAATTGTATAAAGAAATCGGATAGTTCCTAAAACGTGTTGACAATAATTGTAATGCGATGATAATAATAATGCGCAACATAAAAACGAACATAAAAAAACTGCGTACATTAAAGACGAAAATAGAAAATTGTAGGACAAAGATTGAAGACAAACAAGCCATTTTACGCATTTGAACAAATAGAAAAACTTAAGTTTGAATCCAGTGCCTCGTGTGTGGTATTCTCGCCGAACGACGTGGGTGGTCCTCGCAATGAGTTTCCACTCCTTTGCCCAGAGGGAAAGCACTCGCGCAGCTGGAAGCCCTGTTTAGATGAGAGCGTGAATAAAGCACGAGGCGTCCATAACGCACGAGAGGCATCGTTAGCGAGGACGAGCAGCATGCAAGATGCAACAAATGTTTGATTACCGCGGACAGACGATCGAAGTTTCCAGAATTACTATGTTGTGATGCAAGCCCTAGCGAATATGAGTAGCTTACTTATTAATGTGAACATTATGATAGAAGAGAATATGGATGTAACTGAAATGGTTATTTGCACTCAGGAGCATTTGGATTGTTGCATGAAGAACAATAAGCACCTACGGTTTAAAGTCGCTGTTCAAGATGTTCCTTGTAGAGATTGCTGAACCAGAGATTTTTTTTTGTTTTGACAAACGAGCTCGAACCGTCTGAAGGCTGTTCGAGTACGAGTGGCCGGCGGCGTGGCGGGGCTGGGGGGTGTGGGGCGGAGCAGGGAGCGGCGGGGTGGTGCGGGGCTGCACGGATGCTGGCCGCAGGCTCACTGGCGGCCGACCTGGTCCACCTGCGCCTGCAGGTTGTTGACCACCTCAGGCGGCACGTGCGCGCCGAGGATCTCAAACAGGTTGATGCGCTGGTCGCCCGGGATGCTCTCGTAGGCCGCGACCTCCATGCCCTCCTGCACCTTCTGGATGGTGGCGTCCTTGGGGATGAGGTACGAGTTCTGCGCCTGGCGGATGGCCTCGTTGGTGAAGAAGCTGCCTTCCTTAGGCCCGCCGGGGCCGCCCTGGCCGCCTGGCCCGGAGAGAGGCACGGGGCCCGGGCCGACGGGGCCCGCGGGCCCACCGCTCAGCGCTATGGGGCCCGGCAGGGGGCCCGACAGAGGGCCGGGCAGAGGGCCCGGATGCGATTGCGGCGGCGCGAGTGGTGGGCCTCGGTGCTGGGCCACCGCCGCCACCACCAGCCCCAGCAACAGCCACTGCTTCATGGTCTGCGGACACAATCACATTATGTAGATTTATACACGACGAATTCATTTAACATTGCAGTAAATACTAAAGAAAATGCACTAATGATTCGTTTTCAGATTCCATCCAGGGTGGATTTTACGTTAACAATATCTGACTGTATGTTGATAACCGCTGAAGTGGCACCCGAGCATAAGGTTTACCTCGAGTACTGGTAGATCACTTCCTACGCCATGGAACTATTCTTAAATACATTGGTAATTAATGCAATTAGACCTAGAAATCGTGACATCATTTACTGCAAAATGACAGCTACATTTTAACTCCGTCGTTTCATTAAACACAGATATGATGTGCACGAGTTGCGGTGACACGATTCTTGATACTTTTGAAATAGTACTATTTTTTAGTATAAATGAAAGACGTAATATCATCTGAATAATTTTGGTTCAATTTTAAATCGTTAACTGCACTAGAAAAATTTTTTATTGCTTCTTTATGGTTGAAATGGTTTTGTTATTTTATTCTTTTTAGAAAATCCCAATAATATACTTAAGACCGTGCTATCGTATCACGAGTTTTCAGTCCTGCTCACTTTAATGTACGAGTATATGCAGTCGAAGAAATGATTTGAAATTCATACTTATTGGACTTTTCAGACTTTTAACCAAGTTTTTACAAGCATTGTAACAACAAATAGTCGTACTTTTATTTTCAAAATTAATTATTATACATTTCATATTTTGTGTTTTTTATTAAAAAGTAGTTTGAATTTAGGCTGTTTAGTAATATCTATATTTTATTTCGGAATAGGGTGTGTCATACCCGCTAATGTTTGAAAAATTCATGCTATCCCTTTAACATTTCAGCACATTAGCCAACGTCTGTTTGAATTATTGCATATTCGTTTGTGAGGTATAATGGTGTTAATGCAAAATGAAAGCCAACGGGCGAGTTTGGATGGATGCTCTATCTAACCGCGAGTTCATTAAATTCGCTCTGTTTCATCATGAATGCCACCGCATCAGAATTAGCTGATCGCTTTTCCATGCAAAATCGAGAGTACGTAATGGAACTGCTAACCACTTGAGGTTCTTCATTCACAATTATTTGTTGGCGATGCTATCAAATATCGGTCTGCGCTCGTGGAGGGCTTGCGCGCTGTGTGAGCCGCGTTCTCAAGGCCCTCTTCAGGATTTCCCTTTCTCATGCGGAAGAGCCCTGGCGCGTGGGAAGTGAAAGTTTGGGAGGCTTCTCTATAAGCCGCACTTCGACTTTCCGATTGTACTACACTGGGCTACTGAACTGTGCAAGCTGTAATTGTTTGTCTTTCTTCTTAGGACGATTTGAACCGTCAAAATTTAACCAGGGATATCAATATGCTCGCACACACACACACATATTATATATATATATATATATATATATATATATATATATATATATATATATATATATATAATATATATATATATATATATTATCCGCTGTATATTTCTAGTACACTTTTCTTGTGGAGTAATTATTCGAGTTGTTATTTTCAGTAGTATTATCTTTGTTGTAAATTTAGTAGTAAATTTATTTCGCCTAGCAAACCTCTACGTCTTTACATCGTGATTGATTTGATAAATACTTGAGAAGAGACATACGAGACTTATAACCATTAGGGTAACTTTTCTAGTAAACGTAAAATGCTTGAAAAATATGTGGTGCTCTAAATATGTAGGCAAATAATCCTAATAAAGTTGTTAGTTGCACAGCGATCGCGCATCGAATTGCGAAAACAAAAGCTTTAGGGAAAATTTGTTTATAAGTGAAGTAAAGCTTTCGCCTTCGTTCCGTCTATATCCTCGAATTCTAGTTTCGTTCGCCTCTCTGTTTTATTTTCATTGTTCATGTCTCTGCCACCCGTATGGTGCCGGTCTGTCACCTGTACTTCTCATATCGCCAATGAGTGGCTTTGCCTTATTGAATTGTAAACGTTCCTTGACTACTTACAGTCCTCGGGTGGTTCTTTGGTATATTACAATAAAGAGTAGATCTTATCGATTTGTACGTAAGAAACGATCTTTAAATGAAAACTTTTTCTAAACGAAACAATTTCTGATAACAATAGTACATTTAGTTTTCTCAGCGCGCTTAACTGATTATAACAAATGTTCTTTTAAACAAGAGTATGTACGTTAATTCTCTGGATATCTTTATTAAAGAAGCTGAACAAACCAGTTCAGTTCTATCTCCATGCTTAACCTTAGACACTGCCATTCCTATTATCAGTATTACCTTAATATACATACATTGCTTACACTATACTACATACACACTGTGAATTACGTTTTGCACATTATCAAAGAAGCTGGTTGCATTGGCGATGCCATTTTTCATTGCTTTATGATTAGCTGGAATATTGACCATTCCTCAAGTTTTCAGCGACATGGTTTCGTAGATATAAAAGAGTCCTGTACAGCTGAAAAATATTCTTGGTGTTTATTTGTTGACTAAGTACATTTACTATCCTGTTTATGTTTTTTTATTGTGAAACGAAATTGGGATGCAATCTGTTAAACTATAACCTTCTTTTATTTCATCACTGTACTGCAGTTATTAATAGCGCTGAATAATTGCTGATATTGAACAAATGAATGGTTAAATAGTGAATGTACCCAACTGTATGTCCATTTTAAAATGTTTTGAATATACTAGCTCTAAAATATTAGACTCTTTTGAATGTTCATTGATGTCGTGGTTAGCAATTTCTTGAGAATTATCCTTGAAGCAATATACGAAATATATATGAAGCGTATTCTCAATTTTTATCTCTCGTTATATTAAGCAAATATTGTTAATGAAGCGGAGTAGTGAATTTTATTTAAACTTCAAAATTAATGCCGAACTGCGTATGAGTGCTCTTGAGTATCATTTTTCTCGCTGTGAATGTTTTTGTAATCGTGGTGATGAAAAAACGATCATTAATGAGATATTCAAGTATACTCTTGTTACACATAGACTAGATCTATCTTCGTGGAGTGCCATAGTGCCGAATACTTCCTCTTGCACATATTCTTGCTGCGTAGTATTTACCATTCTTGCATTGGTGAGTACTTTTTCTGTCAAACGGCATTGTCCTCTATTCTATTTCTCAATAACTGTATTCTGCGTTTTTCAGGTTAATCATCTTGCATTCAGAATAATGACTTCCCCGCTGGACAATTTTGTTTTTCAGACTGCTGAAGAGGTTTTCTGAACCTTAACGACAAGAATTTAAACTATCAATGAAGCAAATTTGTGACATATCAAATTACATCTTCAAGTTCGATGGTCTGGACACTGACGCTTGTAATAATTACGAAGCATTCACAATTGTGAAGAACAGATTTAAGTTTTTTGTGCACCTTTTCTTCGTAGATTGCGCAATGTCTTGATATTGGCACTGATTAAATAATATGTATGAATTTCGACTGTATTTATGTTAACATAAATGCTGTCAGGGGCAACTTATGAAGAAAAAAAACTCCTGTAGAATCCCAGAGGGTGAGAGTCGCGCTTCGAGAACCCGCACTGGCCATGTCCTCGCACACAGTCACCTGGTACTCACCTGAGGGTGCGGAGTGTTCGCGGCGCCGTCGAGACCACCGAATGACCGCCGAGAGAGTAAGAGCGGGCGCGCGGCGCGCGGGCTTATAACTCTGCGGAGAGAGGACGCCGCGCGTGACCCGGATCGCCGCCGCCCTCTCACCCTCCCTCCCTGCATCGCACCCTCCCACCCACTGCCAGGGACCGAGGGCCTGACCGCCCCGCGGGGAGCGAGAGGAAAGCGGCGAAGCGGCGGCCGCTCGTCTAGGGCGCTACCGCTCCCCCCCTCTTCTCAGACGCCACCTCCACCTCCTCCACGCTCGCTTTCACTGCGCGCACGCCCACTCAACGGGCGCCCGCCGCTGCCGCTCCGTCGGATGCTGCGGCGGTGACGGGGGTGGCGGCCGCGCGGAAAGAGCTTGGCAAGAGCTCAGATCTCACACTAGTAATGTTCAGTGTGTGCAAGGACCAGCGATTTGAGTCTCATAAATAGGGGGCGGACTTGAATGAAATGTCATTTTTTCTTTTCACTTTAGAACAATGCCTTTAAGTAAATACATTACTTTTATGATATGACGAAAAGAAATGATCCACTTTTATCTTTTTCTTGGGGGGGGGGCATTTTTCGCCGATTTAGACTAATAAGTCATTTTTTGCCTCTTCCCGCCATTTTTAAAACATTTTTCGATGATTTAATCGATTTTAATATCATTTTAATAGCACTTGGTTCAAATAATATTTACGAGATGCAAAAAATGTTCTCCGCAGAATTTCTGAGTAGCATATTCGATATATTTGCTCAGTAATTGTAAAATCAGCCATTGTGAGTATGTGTGAGTGTTCCTGAGACAACTATTAGCGCCATTGTCGGTTCGGCCGATTTCGGGATAACTGAAGACAGAGATTACCTGGTAAAGAACAGTCCAAACCAAACATATGGAAGCTGAGTTCGCTTAAACAAAAGGAAGAAGTTTCAAATACATCAGTAACGTATCGAAGAACTTGAGTTGTTTATCCAAACTAGTTTTGATACAAATTTTTACGTCATTTTCTTTGCTTTTAGAACATTTTAAAAACATTTTAAGAGCATTTTGTGGTTCATTTTTGGCGATGTTTTAGGTCATCAAAATCATCCTGATCATAAACAATATTAATGGTCGTGGTGGACATCCGTGCATTTCGAGGAATTAGAGTTTCTTCGTATTGTTCAAATAGCGAAAGGAGAAGTCTGTGTTCATTGCTGTTACTTGATAGTTTCACATCTCTTACGAACACCACAGGATATGTTATCAAGAAACTAATATTCTCGTTTCGTTGAAATAATGAACGGGAACAGGTGCGAACATCAGTCACGGCGGTGAGTGAGCAGAGATGTTTTCTTTACGGTGGGTACGCGTTAAGAATACAATTTTATATTCAGTTGCTATGGAAACGATATACGTGTAATGTACGTGAAGGTGATAGTGTTTATGGCGGGAGTCTGCATGATATATTTCATAATAGCAACGTAGATGACGAAAGTAACGCCTATTATTTTCCGTTTGATTGAACAACAAAGGATATACGAAAGGCCTCAAGACATTTTATTAACCCAAAGATGTAATGGAGCTTGTATGTGTGACTGGTTCAAGTATACCTGGGCTGAAAAGTAATGGAGGCATTTCGATTCCGATGAAGACCACTAGAGTTCCTTTACAGACAAGCTGAGAGCACTTGAAGCTGAAAAGTGTTCAGAGAGATGACGGACACGCGTAGAGGTAATGCAAAGTAGTTTAGAACTGTTTACTTACATCGGTGTGAAGTTCTGACAGATCGAAGTCCGTATAATTATGCATTCCATCTTTAAGCATTCTGATCGTACATAATTCTGACATGTAGTTGCTGACATCACAATAGAACGATATTAACATGCATTATACCTTCGTACAGAGTTGATCATATTACTGTTCAACCTAACAAGAAGTGCCTTGTATGCGACTTCATATTTTGCTATCCGTATTGAAAAGAATCTATGTCCGAACGTAATGAAATTATCTGGCCAACGTGCAGTGTATTGTTGAATAACAATACGCAAATGAAAAAAGGCTAAAAGATGAAAAAGGGAAAGGGTTAAGAGATGAAAAAGGGACGGGATTTGTATGAGGGAAGAGGCTCGGATCTGCGTCGGTGTCTCCGACGTCTCTTATCCACAAGAACAGCTCAGTGGTAGGTTTTTTCAATTCAACTTGGTAGGAATTCAGGTTTCCGTTTATTTTTCCATATCCGCATCCTAAAAACAAATTGTCAGGGGTACCTATCCACTCACTCCCTGTAACTAGGCCTGTGGTTGTCTGAGGGGGCGGTCGACTACGGCGCGGCATCAGGGCGGGCGGAGCTTGGCCATCGGCGAGGCACCTCACGTGCTGGCCCCTCACGTCACGCCCGCCAGCCCCTCCGCCCGTCTGCCCGCCCCCGCGTCTCCCGCTCGGCCGCCGCCGCCGCCGCTTCGCCGTGACCCTCGCGCCCGCGCCCGTGGCCTCGCCGGGTGTCGAGCCCCGGCTTTCTCGCGCGTTGGCACGGCCCGTCGCGGCCGCGGCCGCCGCCGCTGCCGCCGCAGCCGCAGCCCAATTTCTCCGCAGGCGGCTTCCATTGTGCTTCGCGGAGTGGCTCGAGGTGACGACAGCGCACGGGGAGGGGGCCGCGCTCGTTTGCTCTCGAAGTGCGGGCAACGGCTAACTATTTTGTACGGTTAACTGTGTTGTTGGGATGGAAAAGACACAAAATAATAGCGAATATACAGAAGAGCGCCAGTGCAATTAAACTTACGCATTATCTTTCTTTTAATAAAATTATGCGGTTGTTATTAATTATTAATAATGAATTATTAATTTATTAATAAAATCAATGATGATTGTCAACAATAATGACAACTGCTTCTACATCTTCCATGGTCTCAGCGGAAATCTAATGGATGAAAAAAATTGGGATGGAAATAATCTTCATTGTAAAATATTAATTATTGCTCTCTTAAATCAGTAATAATAATAATAATAATAATAATAATAATAATAATAATAATAATAATTATTATTATTATAATAATAATAATAAAGAAAAATATATTTATTTTTATTTTATTTTTTAATATTTGTTTTGAGGATACTACTGTATGTTCAAGCATGACAATAATACTTTCATCGCATTTTAACTCGTCCTTTCCAGACAAGACTCTTGTTCCCTTTCTCTAAGAGTAGAGGTCAGTCAGCTCAGAGTATGAGTATTGGTTATAGGATTCAAGGTGATGTCACCTGGCAGTAATACATTAATTATCACAACTCATTTAGGTAACTACGTTGGTAAACGTAGGCATGTGAACGAGAACTTTCTTCTTTTGAGAGGTGTAAGCAACAATTTATCTTAGAAATTATTTAATGTTTACATTTTGATGAAAATGTTTTACATCACGGAGAGAGAGGAAATATGCCAGTATTTGGAAAACTAATCGAAGTACATTTTTATTATTTTGTGTATATTAAATCAATTTTAAAAGCTTTAAACAATAATTTATATATGAATAAGGATGTGATAATAATAGTTATGTTAACAGATAAATTGAACTAAACCAAAGAAAGGAGATCAAGTTCAATGACGTTGAGTGCTGAATAATTATTTCCTTTTCGCGCTCGTCAGATTTATAAGTGATCCACTTGCTGTATAAACTCGGAGAACATTCCACGCGTAGAAAATTAAAGATCTCAGAAGATAATGTTCCGAGTGGTATTGTGTTTACGGAAATAAGTTAATGGATAAACTTCATCAGTGGTAATGAACATGATTATGTTGATTATGATATTCCTACTTGTAAGGGATTTTTGCTGTTACGAGTAAATGCTGAAGAAATGCATCACCGTTAACTGTTGTGCAGTGCAGGGCTGTGAAGTGGAGCAAGACTTGCACGGTGATATTTTGTACTGTAGAAAGCTCTCTTACAGCTTTTTCGTAATTTTGCGGTGATTTGACCAGCAACATATACAGTAACATATTAATTAAACGGACCAGTTATTTATTAGATCCAATTTCTGAAGAAGAAAAATGAGTCGATCTATAAATTTTTAAATATAAATATTTATAAATTTTTCTTACACATTTCAAACAGGCCAATGCCTGTAAGGACTGTTTCACTCGGAACCAGGAGCAGATTTGTACGAGTACACATCGCCGCCCCGGGCTCCAATAATTTTGCCGCCCCTTGAGAATTTATATTATTTATAAAAAAAGATTATGATATATATATATACACATTAGATATTACTTAAATATAAATAAGTTATTGTATTGTTTTAAATAATTATGTTATATTTTATTTCTTTATATACCTTTGCTATGTCTTCTTTAATTTTACACTTGATAAAATGAATTATACTAAGCTTTAACGATTGCTAGAAAACTATCATAGATAGTAAGGCAAACTTTGTAAGCATGGTTTACTACATAGTATTTCATATTTAATGGCATAAAATCAGATACGTAACATACACTTCACATAACTCTATATTAATTAACATTTTGCCAAGAGTGCAAATGAATTCAAATTAATAATGACTTAACAATATGAATTTGTTGTTTAAAAGACAAAATAATTATTAATTCATATGTGTCTTTACAAGTTCTGTCAGTCTATCATTGAGTAAATTACTAACATAAAACATTGAATTAATTTTGATTAAATTGAATATTAAAATTATGTCGAGGAACATACATTGTTTATCATTCATATTTCTACTGTGCTTTCCTTCAGGACTGTTAAGCAAAGCTATCAGATCATTATAGTAAATTTTTTTGGTCAACTCCGATTCAGTTGAGCAGTACAGATAATCTTCTGTCATAGTAGATCGAAGATAAGTTTTTATATCCCTTAAAACCGAAAAAGATCTCTCACAGGAACAATTTGTTCCAGGTATACATAAACAAATATTTTATGTTGTATTAACATGAGAATAAACTTCTTTTAGACCTTTAGAAAATATCATTTGACTCAGCCCCAAAACAGTAGATGGTGGTTCTTCCAAACTTTTAACGAATCCAAAGAAGTGAAGACATTCATTCCTAAATTCAGAACCACCTGATAAGTCATTTTCGTATATTGAACTAAGTTTTGCAGCATGTTTGTTAATTTCTGCACAATCCATTGTTAGCCCTTTCGTAAAATAAAATAAAATGAAATTTTAAAAAAAATCGTGAGTTGAGTTCATCATAAGCTTGTTTTTCGAAGATCTAACTCTGCAGTCAATCTGACAATGACAATAAAACTATTGACTCGCAAATTAGGACGACCACTCAATTCCACTTCATTAGCTGTTGTTTCATCAGTGGCTGATCACTTTTCCAAACCTATCTTATAATAAGCGAAATTCTCTCTTAAATCTTGAATATAATTCAGCATTGAATTATAAAGTCCCGCAATGACAGAAAGATCAATGTCGGATACTTGCAATTTCTTTGCAGTACAGTTAAATCGACCAAGATGTAACCCCATAAAAATGCCAGAATAACAGTTTCCAGACGTTGAACTTGTTGAAGATACGTTGACGCTTCGTTACTTACACAAGTCTTTTATATCTCGCTTTCCCAAATAAACGCTAGTGTTTTTATAATCTCATCTGAATTTTTGTTAAGACTTTTGCATGCATCACCATGAGCTGACCATCGATTTAGCGATAAGCCTTTAAGCGAAACATGTTTAGGTTTTCCGAGATCTTGTTGTAACAGATCCCAGTGATGAGTAGAACTTAGGAAAAATACTTACAAATTTTGAAAAAAAAATCATAACTCTCTTTGCAACATCTTGCTACATAAATTTAGAGCATGCCGAGAACACGGTGAGTAAATTGCCGTTGGAGACACTTCTTTAATTCTGGATTGTAAACTAGTATTAACACCAAACATGTTTGCAGCATTGTCGTATGATTGCTCCCTACAATTGATCATATCAAGACTAATCCTTAAGCAAATTGGAAACTGCATTAAAGAGCTCTTCTGATTTCTGACTTACTCGAGGAAGAAACTTCAAAAATCTCTCTACTGGATATCTATTTTCTTGTTCATATCGGATAACAATCGATAACTGATCAAGTGCGATATATCTGGACTAGTCTACAATCAACGAGAAATATTTAGCACGTTGTACTTCAACTATTTGTGTAGTAACTTTATCTGTTATTAATTCAATAACAGATAATGTTCGTATGCCGACGATAGATACGAAGTATGACCACTACCAGGATTTCCATATTTTGATATGTGCTCTGCTAACAATGGATCAAACTCAGCTAGTATCCCCATACCCATAATGAAGTTGCCACTGTTGTGAAATGAACTAAATTCTACCTTGTGTCCCTTGAAAGATAGTCCGTGAGTAGTACGTACAACAGCCACAATCCGTTTTAAAACGTTTCGCCAATACATATTCTCATGAACAACTTGCTTCGACAATTGTGTGTCAATTCTTCCATCAGTACACATTCTTTTTTTCATAGACAAAACATAAAGACTTATGTTCAGCGGAATTTTCACGATGTTTTAATGAGTAGTTTGCATGTTTCCAATCGTCAAATCCATCCTTTGCTAACTTTATGATGTTTTCAGTTCAAACGAAATATTTAAAAAACCGAACGCCAATTTCTTTATATTTTTTTCAAACGGTTTATTTATAACATATTGAGAATTTTATTAAAATTGCAGGAGACAAATTTTGAATTTCAACAAACTACAGTCTCCCGTTTAAACAGTAATTTATGTAGAAAAAATCAACACGGAGAATTATGTATATTGTTGATTTATTCCCCCTTCACTGATTGGAAATAAATGTTTTCTACATATTATTTTCATATTAAAAAATGTACATAGTGCCTATTGCAGTTTCTTTTGGAGCAAAAACTAATACCGAAACTAATTTCTCGCTTTCATAAATGGGATATGTCTATGAAAGAAAAAGGTAGAATATGGGTTCATTTCAGTTTTTATTTCAAACAAACATGACATTAAATTCAAAAAACGATAATTTTTGGAAAATTTCCGCCCCGTATTATAGATTGTTCAGCCCATATGTAAATCCGCCCCTGCTCGCATTTAGATCCGGTCTTTTAAATGTGTTGCATCAAGTTGTGCGAGTGATAAGGAAACTCATTTCCTAGCTCCTATTACTTCAAATATTTCCATGCTGTTTGGGATTAGATATCTTTTAAATAACCTTATATTATAATGTAATGTATTTTTGCCAACGTTATCAGATCTTTAAAGTGTTCGTTTGTATCAGTGTCACCTGGATAAGAATCCAGTTTACAGAAATATTTTAACCACTGCAGAGTTTCATTGTAAGATACTATTAGGACCCAGAAGTTTGAGTAAATGTCTTTTTATTATAGTTAATGTTTTAAGACTTTTAACTATAAGGAATCGCCTAACTATATTTCTTGGGTTGTTTTAGAAGATGTTCCAATGCTGTCAAGGACAGTTATACTTCTTTAGTTCGCACACTGTTTTCTCTCACCTTTCTTGTAGACGTTAGAGATATATCCTTTTCTGAAGTCCTTTGGTAATTCTTTTTCCATTATCGTATAATTTCCATTATCTATTGTATAATCTATTGTAAAATCGGGTAAGAAGATCTAATAATACTCTGGGGTCACGGTATCAGCAATTCTGTGCTTACCAATCTCGAACCAGCCTTTCCATTTTTAAATCTCTGTATTGTTTTTTCAGTCTCTCTCACTGTAATATATTCCGTATGATTCGGTTCCTTGAGCTCTATGTTATACATAATTTTTTAATTTCTTTAATCCTGATAGACATTTGTCGCTCACGAAATACCCATCTTACCTTTGAGTATGGTCTTCTATCTCTTTCGAGAACAGGCCACTCTGTTCCATTGTACACTATGCGACACTCCTCAGTTCATCGCATTTCTGTAATTGCCAGAACGAAAACTCTAATCGCATTTTCACTTAAGCTTTTTCAAGAATCACAAGTTGTTGTTTTTTTTTGCCCCCCAATTTTAGTCGGTATAAATGTCGTTTTGCATGTCTGTTTTTCTCAAAATGTATTCCTTTAAGTCTGCCTATTTTAGATAAAGTGAGCTTTCTGGTTCTAGTCATCATCACTTACTTTTCTGAAACTAAGAATAAACGTATTCTCTTGAAAAAATATACTGTCAAATCATTTTGTTATGTGTCAAACATTAATTGTTCTGATGTATGAAAAAATACAAATTAATCCTAAAAGGATCTTATGAAAAATACATTAAAACATACTTTTTCTTCAAATTTTATAACTTGCATGTCTAGAGTGTGTTGTCTTTTCTTTTTAATGCGCCACATATTTTATAAGGTTGACGATTATACTTTTTGAATTTTGGTAATTGGACTATTCACACTAATTACTCAATACCAACAACGTTAAATGTAATTAAACTAGAATCAACTCATGAGGCTTTTATCTAGTCTACATTTTATTTACGCTTAAAATTTTGTGCCTCGTGGGAGGTTTGCATTCAATCATTGCATGTATTCTGAACTTCATTATTAAAATACGAATGAAAACGTTGCAATTATGTGCATGACTAATGAAAGTAGATGGCATGTTTCGTGAATGTGACATAATACCACCTATCATTGTTCGAAATTAATTTAAGTGTTCTGTGGTGAATGATCAACCGTGGGGTTTTTACTTATAAATTAAACAGTTCTAAATTGGAGTTGTAAATTTGCATTTGACTGTGGCACATCTCGAGCGATGGCTGGCAAGGTAATGGTTTCGTCCATCCTAGATGCAAGATTTATGTCTGCTATTAATGTTGATGCATTCCTGAGACACATCAACATTAATAGCAGATTAATAGCATTCTGACAAATCACAATATTTTAATACATAAACAGAGTTTCCAAACAGTTATCCTTTTCAAACATTCTTTTTTTATTGCAAGGATCTGTAAATAATGAAGCATGATAATTTTTAGAATATTTTGGATTCAACAAGCATTTTATTTATGATTTTGTGCACTATATTTCAGTTACCCTTTAGAGGATACGTTGCTTTATTAATCACCTCTGCCTGCTGTCCTTTACGTACACATCCGCCCGCGCACGCACACATACATACATTCGTATACACGTGCGTGTAGGTAGTGCTCCATG
Source organism: Teleogryllus occipitalis (assembly GCA_011170035.1). NCBI lineage: Eukaryota > Metazoa > Arthropoda > Insecta > Orthoptera > Gryllidae > Teleogryllus > Teleogryllus occipitalis. Next base: position 119,110 of record BLKR01000398.1, on the reverse strand, counting down.
CATCTCATCGCGCCCGCCCGCCGGCCCGCCGTATCCCGTGCGTTCCACTTTGCTCCGAGCTCTGCCACCGCTCTGGCGCCCCCGGCCTCGCCGCCCTCGGTGTCAGTGCGGAACCCTGTTGTTTCTCAGGGCGACGCAAAGCTCGCCGCGCAGCCACTTCGCCCGCATTATGCATGCGCCTCGCGCGCGCACCCGGCTGCGGCGGGGGCGGCGGGGGCTCGGCGCCCGGGCACTTGACGCTCTCTCCCGCCGGACGCACGCACGGACAGACGGACGGACGGGTGGACGGACGATCCGGGTCGCTCCCGGAGAGGTGCACTCGAAATCCGGCGCGCGGGAATCGATATGCAGGCCGGCGGCCAAGGGCGGCGTCCGACACCCTCCCGCTGCGAGAGCGCCCGGCCGTGTACTTGGCCTCTCCGTTCCCTGATCCTCCTTGGAAACGGATTTACTCGCGACCCGAGGAGCCGGCGATTAAGCCATGGAACAGGAGGCCAAGTAGGACGTAAGATCGCAAGCGAGATAGTTTAGGTACTTTAAACTAGAGTAATCCAATTCGTGTGTACTGCTTTTCACTTTTACTTGTGCCAGGTGAATAGTCCCGTGTTCTTTTTGATAATAAAATACGAAGTAAACAGACAGTTTTGCATTAAAAATATAGTGCCAAAGTTAATGTAAGAAAACAGAAATCTAGGTAGAACGCTTCAAAATTCGTCTTGCTATTGAGATTGTCTTGAGAAAAACAGTGAGTATCACTAACAGAAATACGTGAATGGTTCATTATTCCAGTTTATATCGTTGTGATTTTTAACTTTTAACTAGGGTCATTTCTTCAAAAGTGTTAATATATTAGTTAGAGGAAAGCGTACATTCTAGTCTAATGAGAAAGGTGGTTCGGTAATATATCGTTCACTGTTCAAGAACAGGGTTGACGATCACTAAGTCTAAATCGAGCCTACTTATTTCAATGACTAAATAACGCACCTCTTATCTACATTCATTTAATTAGAAGATAACATTTTTAGACTTTAATTATGTTTGATAAAACATAGTTTAATTACTAAATGCGGGAAAATATGCGCCATATCAGCGCTAGTATGATGTAGCGTGTTCTTTGTTACCAAGGAACGCGTCCTCAAAACATGGTTTAGCATTCGAAGTACGGGGATTGTTTTATGCAAAATTTAATCGGCTTCATATCGGACCAAAGAGAGAAAGAAGAATCTTCTCGGAGGGCCGTGACTGCAGGACGCCATCTGCCTCTCCGAGTTCTTTCGCTGCGGCGCAGTCTGACGTACGGGGCGATATTGTAATTCCAGTCCTCTTTCCCTTAATTGACTTGCTGTGGGACGCCAGCCAGCAAAGTTTAGGAAGCGAGTTTTCGCGAAGCGTCGATGGAATGATCTCGAAGTAAGGAAAGCTTCTTTTTGACACGAAGTTGGTTGTAGTGATCATGAAATTGTAAACGTCAGATAGATTTTTCAATATAAAAGCTGTACTATACGACACACGGCTACATGAAAGGAGTTACGCAGTATATATATATATATATATATATATATATATATATATATATATATATATATATATATAAAATATGTAGTGCGCACGCATTACACTTCTTAAATAAAAGTACATCTTTTACACCTTGAGTTTCTCATTGATGTAGACAGTAAAGTTTATTTCTGTTTTTATCAAAGTACATCAAAATTGGCGAGTTAATATTTTTGGTCGACATGTAAGGTTATATTTTTTTTACCGGTGTGTGGTTTTAAGAAAACTGTTTTCTACGCTACTGTATTCATGTTTTACACTTTTCTATAGGTTCGCAGTTGACATAATTTCGCCTAACTACTTGCTAGTGGTGCTTAAGCAGCACATACTTTCTCGCATTAAGTGTAATAGTACGCGAAAACTTCTTATATTTTCAAAAAAGGGTACGTGACTTTAAAGATGTAATTTGAAGAACTGATTTTGTTAAGGTAAAACTGTGATTGTAAGGAGATGCAGAAAAAAAACCGTTTGAACTTGTGCAATATTCCAAAGAGCTTATTTGAACTTTTCAATTTTCAGAGAGTACAACAAAAACCTTTTTCATAAAAATTCTTTGCTCTATCAGAGAAAAAAATTCCAAAATTTGGAGCCATTTTTGAGAAATGTTTGAAAATGTTGAGGCCTCTTGTAAAATTTCTCAAATCAAAATATCCGTTTCAAACTCCAAGGACCTCGAGTTCGACCTGATCGATCGAAGAATGTAAATTTTGTCAAAATCATCTGAACGATATAGAAGTTAGTGTTGTCTTCAGAGGGACGGACAGACAAACAAGGGACAGACAAACAAGCGGATCTTTTGCCGTGAACCAATTTTTCGGTAAACCCACGAAACGTAGATTCTCAGTACCTACACAACGTATTAGAGAACGTAATGTCCTACATATACAAAGGAAGAATACCCACAAGAGTTTTTCAGTCGAAAATTCGCCACTTTCCGCTGCCGCATTTCAGTGCTTTCTCTTTACTACAAAAGTGTGTTGTAGGCGAGATAGTAAAAACCAGTGGTGGTAAAGGTTATTTTGTTTAGTGTGACAAAAAACATCTACGATTGGAGGCAAGTGCAGCATGACAGGACACTAGGTGATAATTGTAAGACAAGCCTACTACACTATTTGTCGAATATTAATAACTAGATAAAATTCCTTGCTTTGCCCGAGTATTTATGAATCACAGTCCTCAATTACACAGAAAAAATATGAATTCTATGTGTAGCGTACTTACCGTGTTACCCTGTCCTGACTCGCCCTTGCCCTTATTGCCGCGTTCCTTCCCCGTCCGCCCAATCTCGTGCTGCCCCATCCCACATACCCATCTTCACCCTGACCAGCCCAGTGTTGCTTTGCGTCACCTGGCCAGGCCCGGGCCCACTCCGCACCGATCTGTCGTTTTTGGGACGATTATCTTTGTTTACTGCATCGTTTGAATGGGTAGGTGTAAACAAATGTCACGCCTCCCATGACAATTTTGACATTTAATTGCTCAATGCGTAATTGCGTTTTCTGAGTGAATAAAAAAGCATTTAGATGGAAATTGTGAGGACTTTAAAGACGTTGAATTCACTTTCGTGAGTTCCTCTACTTTTTCGGGGTGTTCGCGAAAACTCAAAGAGTTCACGCTTATATTTCACACAATATCGTGCAGTCAACTGCTTTTCTCATGTTTTCAAAGTCACGTGTGAAAAATGTAATTAAGATGGGATTAAAAGTGTTGATGTGTAGGGAGAAACACAAACGTTTCTCTTTGCTTAAGAAAAAAATAATGATTTAAAAAAGTTGCCTAACTTTTTCCCGACAAAAAACTCTACCTTTCGGTGAAAACTGCATCGAAATCGGTTCTGCCGTTCCAGAGATTACCCCAAACAGACAGACAAAACTCTTGATTAAAAAACAATTGATTACGTTTGTATATCATGTACATAACTATTATAAAAAGGTAGTTACTTTGAAATAACAGACGGTCATTGCAGATGTATTTATACCAGTATATTCATGTTAATTGAAGATGTTGCTGCTGAGGTTGATACGTGGTAATAAATTGAGAAAAAATATGTCTTGTTATGAATATTTTTAATGCTTCAGATCATTTCAATCGCGTATTGATCATCATCAGAGCTCTTTCAGCGCCTGGGCGCAAACGAAATTCTGAATTTCGCAGAATTCCGATTGCTTAATATCCTTTTATGCTTTGTCAAGCTCTGATAATTGCTACGCGATCTAAATGATCGGCAGCATTAAAACATCAAAACCTAGATAAAAAAATTCTTAATTCTTAGAGATAAATTTGATTAATTCTTGCAATTTATTTTAAGCCAGGAACATATACTACTTCTCAGACATTTATCCCAATGGACCTGGTCCATATAAAGAAAAGGTCCATTGCAAAATATATTGACCTTTCGATTAGACTCAGAGAGAAAAGTTCAATATTTAGTTACGTCGATTATTATACGTGTTTATAAGTAAATTATCTAATAAAGCTCATTTGGTCATAAAGCTCAAAATGTCCAATATTTATCCTATATATACAGTGTTCTATACACAAGGTCTAATATAACTCAGTTATATCCGTACAATATGTAAGGTTAGTTGTCGCTCACTACCTAAATTTATGACACTTCGTTGAACAGCAACAACAAAATAAACACAACACAACAAAATTTCAACAACAGAATTAAAGAACGACGAGAACAACAGAATTAAAGAACCGGTTAAACAAGTTTTGGCTGGACCCATCAATAAGAAGCAACGTTACTCAGGAGATAAAACTGTAGAATTGTTAATTATTTTAAGTCAATAAACAATCAACAATACTGATATTTTGATTAGTTAACTTCCTTAGAAAATTGGCATTTTAGGACTATTTAATTACAGGACAATAAAAAATGCCTTTCTGAACGTTTTATATTTTTGACATTGGCTTTATACGTCAATTTTACTTCGGGCTTTTTATACATATATGTAGGCATCCTTTGTGTGATGACCATTTCGAATGTGGACCTTCATAGCCAGAGGACTTTTTCGTAAAATGTAAGTGTTAATATTGACATTATCTTGAATGACCCGTTTACTGGATTTGCACCCTATTACGCAAGCGCGTAAGTTTCCAAGATCGACTGCGCGGTCAAACATAGCTTTTCCATCTTGCTATTGAGAGCCATTACTTTCCAGTGTCTAATCACCCCGGAGAAATCGTCGTAATGAAGGCTGATTGCAAGCCGTGAGGACACGGCGTGCAGCGGCTGGGGGTGCCGAGGGTCGATGGAGTAGTGGGAGGATCATGGGGGGGGGGGGTTGATGGTTGAGAGCTGAGCATTCGGGAATGAGACAGAGAGAAGAATGCACTACTGGCAGCATGATTACTAACGGAGATGAGTGGAACAGAAGACGACAGGGTACTTGAAAAATGAATGTGCAAGAGTTGAAATAAAATGGTGTGTATACTCGAAAATATTGCGAGTAAAATGTTATCTATCTCTTCTCCCCCCTTACTCTTTCTTTCTCTCTTTTATCATTACCCCTTTTGTCTTTCTCTCGCTCTCTTTCTCTGAGGTACTTGAATGTCTTTGAAAACTGGCATCATAGTGGTGCAACCGTTTTGGGACTGTGAGAACAGTGCTTCTTTGTCTTTTCAGCATCGAAATGTGTTATTTTCTCTCAATATATTATAAAAAACGAAGATCCTTCTTAAAGAATTCCGTACTTTGGGACAATTGATGGTATTACTAAGTGGGAATATAGCAGCCAAATTTTGTATATTTAGGCTCAGGAGGAGGTTGCAGTAATATTTAAGTATCCACATTCCAGAAGAACTACAAGGGCTTAAAACTTGTCTCGCAGACAGGTCTAGCTTCTGCCACCTTGGCCTCATCTCGCTACTTTCTCCCACCGTGCCGCCCTTCTTCTATGATTATGGCTAGTAGATTAGAAAAAAAAATCTGGAAACTAGGCAATGTCGGGCAACTTGACTAGTAATAAAGTCGTTAGTAAAATTATTGTAAGGACAAGTTCCGGAACCTACGAAAATGGAATTGACAGATATCAACAAATAATTGCAACCTATAGTAGTGGGACCTGTCGGTAAATGTTGGGAGCCATATTTGTTTTTCGGTGAATGTTAGATATAAAACAATGTCCAATGCATTGCTTTGATCGGAATATATTTTGTCTTGTCTGTGTATTACAAAGAAGCAGTTTTTTTAATGCACGAGAAGTCTACTGTGATTCAATATTAAAAATTACGAAATACGAGGTATCCTCTTGCCCTTTTAAAAAGTTATTTCACCCATGTCAGAAATGTAATAGAAGACAAGTGTTTCGTTGACCTACGAATATTGGTCCATTAGATTCATATTAGTAAGGCCTTGTGGCTGATTGGATAAAAATCAATAAAAAAAATATGGTCGGTTGAATTTTGGATCATAGTTTCATTCCCAGCACATTATTCTTTCGTCATGGTTTTAATAAATAATATGTGATATGAATGTTGGAGTAATAGTCGATTGAGATGTAGGGGAAACGGGAGAGCCCCGAGAAAACCCGTTGCGAACCCGCTTTATCCACAAGTTCTTCATGGACCGACCTGGATTAGAACCGCTGAACCGAGAGTGGAAGGTGAGCGGCCTGACCTATTGAATCGGTTAAGAATAAGCTAGATTTACGTGATAGAGCTAAGGAGTACTAAGGAGTGAAGCAGCACGTGCGTCTCCTTGCTCGGGGGCGCGGCAGGCGAGGCATCGGCGTCGGCAGCGCGGGCCGCGCAGGAGAAAGTTTTCGTGGCCGGCGCGGCGCTGCGGCCGCAATTGTGTCAAAGTGGCTCCATGTCGTAACGCGCACGGAGACGAGACAAGACGAGACGAGACGCTTCGCTGGGGCGAGGCAGCGGCCGTTGCGTGGCCCCGACGCCCATCACCCAACGCGCGCTTTGCTCATTAACTGAAAAACTGAACCCCCCTCCCCCGGCGCCGTCCAGGGATTATGAAAACTGTTTCAGGAGTTTTGCTGACGCCATATCACGATGACCCGTTACGCTTGTGTAGTCCTTTTGGTGTACGTCGTTCGGACGGTTTTTGAGGTGCGTTCTGCGGGAAACTGCAAGGTCTTTGAACTGCAATCTTTGTTGAAGATGGATAATGTTATAGGCAAATGCTATTAGTTTTAGTGGTCCTTGATTTCTGATAGTTCAAGTGAGAAATCGTAATACTAAATTTTTTCCGTAATTCTGTACTGTTGACTTGCCGGACTTGCTGTTGTTCTGCCGACTTAACGCAACTAAACGAAGGGACGAAAAACCCACTCTTTAACGGCCAGCGTCAGTTAAGAATGTTACAATCCGTTAAGAACAATCAAGACTATTGAGTTGTAGATAAATTGGCGTATTAGTAAACGTTTTCTAAGAACTGGTATTTCTTGAGACTTGGCTAAGACTTGGTATTTCTTGTTTATATGTTTTTAATTTCTGGCTACTGCATTTTATAAAATGGTAGTTAAAATTATTGAACGACACAAAATTATTGAACGAATTATCATTAACACAAATAACACACTCTGTTGGCATTTGCTCTATGTTGGCAGAATTACGTTAATAACAGTGGCCCATGAAATAAACGTCACAAGAATGGAACAACGCGGTCTGTAGAATGGTTTTGTACCGAAAGAAAACAGTGATATTTATATTGAATGTGCGATCATTCTTAAATATTTGTTCCTCAATTTCCATGTCAGTAATCGGATTTTGGTTAAACGTTTAAATTAAAATAACGTTTCTGATGGTAATGTTAATTCGATTCTCTTATTTGAGAGTACTAACTGATATTTATTTTTAAAATGCGAAGGAATACTGCAATCATTTTATTTAATAGTTTTTTAAATCTTTTGACGACCTTTGTTTCAAATAAGCCCGTGTGCCCTAAGCCTAATTTCAGCAAGTGATTTGTCATTTGTAAGTCAAATATCGTATCCAATACTTGCAATTTACAGGTAAGTGTCATTGCTCTGGGCGTAATATATAAAGTAGTAAGAAAGGGATTGCAGTTGCAGTCATGAATAAATTATTTCCTTTTAAAGAAAATATATTTTATTCGAGCTGTATAAAAAGGGGTTCCTGAAAAATGATTCCCAAGACAACTAATTGTTATCATGAAAAAATATAGAAATAGCTATCAAGTCGTTCACTTCTCAAGGAAATATAACAAAATCAATAGAATATTACGTGCCCATATATACAAATATATTTCTTAAATATTCACTATATCGTTCGTAATTATTTTACATGTGTTTTTCGTAATTTAATGCACTTGTGGACATAATTTCTTCAAATGGTCTCTTATGAAATGTCTGGAAATCTCAAAACTTTTTGAGAATAAGCCCCAAATGGTGCAGGTTTAGAAACACTCAATCGAAATTGTTCTAAAAAACGGCTCCACATTTTTTATTGAAAATTTCCTTGCGAAAAGAACATTTTGAACTATGATATTTCAAAAGCATAATTGCTCAATATAAATATCACAGGAACGGAAATGAAAGTATTGACTTAATTGAGATCTCTGAAATTATCATCTACATGGCATTATAGCAACTAATTCTGTTGAATGTCATTTAGAAAAAATAGATTCAGAATTCCTAAGCACATTATTAGCCATGTATGCAAAAAAAGCTAAATACTTATAAAGTGAATTTTGAGGAATAATGGAAAATAGGTTTAATGTTGTGTTTCAAGTTATTTGTTTAAGCTAGGCTTGCACACAGTAACTAAAATATGAAAAGAACATAATTTGCCATTAAATTCTGATAATTTTACTTCACTTTTAAACTATAGGAGATATCCTATGCTAGAATTATAGCACTACTATTCTGAAATATGGAAAGACTCTTCTGTGAACCGTGAATTAATCCATCTTAGTGGGAAATGGTAGAGATCATTTTCTCGTCAGCTAGGTAATGTAGGCTTCGTTGTGTGTGTGTGTGTGTGTGTAGGTAGTGTAATACTTGTCCACTGCAGTTCTTTCCCCATGCGCATGTGAATATTGATTTGACGTAGTGTATTTACAAAATCCATGCTAGTTAGCGAGTCCGATGGCGCAAAACAGGGAGTGTAAAATGAGGTTTCGAAGCGCTCCATTTTAAAGGCAGGCGACTGCTAAGTGCGAAGTTTCGCCAGTAGCTAATTACTAAAGCGAAGTCCTTAGCGCACTTAATGTATGCGCGACGGTAAAGGGAGAATTGCCGTAGATGCGTGCACGCAGGCGGCGCGAACGGGCGCAGGCGCGCGAGTTGCCGTAATCCGCGCAGGCAGTGGACCTAATCGCGCGTAAAATACCCATTCACAAATTAATATAAAATACGGAAATCCATTACCTAACAATGAGTTACTTTGAGGAATTAAACACTGAGCAAATGTAGGTGATTGAATTGTTACTATTAATAAAATCGTGGAATGTTGAACTGTAGTAATTTGATGCTCGTAGAATAATTGTATGTTGTAAAGTTCTATTCTTTTATCAAAGCTAAGTAAAACAGAATACTACAAAGATTAATTTCATATTTTGTAATATCTTCATCCATTCTCGATACAGGTAAACGAGCAACAGTTAACCCATCTTTGAAAATATACATTGGAGTAAATCAGGCGTTGTGAAAAGTAAGTGAAATTAAAGATATGTTTTTTATTATTTTATTTAAAGTGTCACATTTTCATTTTTGTGTGTGTGGAACCGTGAGCGTTGGCTCAGTGCATCAACTGATGTCACTGCAGTGTCTCTGACTGGGAGGTCCAAGATTCTAGTCCCGCCGGCGGCAGGATTTTCTACACTAGCTTGTCAGGTAGGTCGAATTCAGTCGCTGTCTGGAGAAGAATTCTAGCGACCGGCTGCTCTCATCGGTAGTTTTCCGAACTTTTTCCTATCAACACCAGGCGAATGTCGGAGCAGTACCCGAACAAACGGGCCACAGACCGCGCGTGATCTTATCTTCCTCATCCTTGTCCTATCCTCACCCGTTACACACACTAACATGCACTACACTACCACACATGTCGGGAGACCGGTCGGGGACTTAGAACGTGACCCGGCTGGGGCGGTGCTTCGCTGATGGGAGATACCTGGTTGGGGAAAACCCCGCTAGTCAACGGTAGGTCGGCGCCGGATCTCGCCATCCAGTGGGGGTAGATCACCGCCACCTCCCGAGTAAAAACATGCACTACACATACTGGACTAATGACTTCAGTAGTTGACGCGCCCGGAATCACTAACAGTCAATCAAACAATCAGTCATGTGTCTTGCTGGTTGACATGATTGCTTCAAATTGCTGAAGTAATTTCTATCCACTATTGGAGTAATTTCTATCTACTGTGAGATGGCAAAGCTAGAATTTCATTCTGATGGAAAACTTTTTACACCTAACATTCCGACATTATTCACCAAAGAAATAAAGTAACATTAAAAATAAACATTATTTACAGAATTATTTATAATAGTGCATAAACGTGTTGTTTTAGGAATAAACACTCGCTTGGAAATGTGAGAAAATAGAATATGAACGCGTCTGGGGTGATTTGGAGCCACTGTGCCTCGCGCGTCCGACGCGCGCGAAGAGCGTTCTAGAATCCACTTCGCACGACGCGACGCCCGCGGTCGCGGTGCAACTTTCAAGCCTTGAGTACTCACTCGCTCTTACGTCACACGGAACCGGCTGCCGAGAAGGCGAATAAGGCGTGTGGAGTACGGAGCGGTGTGCGGGTGTCAATGGCCTACTTGATTGCACCTCTGAAGAATTTGAATCTTCTGTTTTGATATCACGTATTAGATCCTTTTTAAGATCTATTCAAGCTATTTTGGGGGTAAACAAGCTGACTAATGTTGTAAGCTGTTCTCTCCGTGGACAAATGCGTTGAAATCATACCTTGTAATGGTTTCTTTCATTATGTCGGAAGGATTAACACAGAAAATGACTTTTTGGCTTTGTGTATATTTAGAAATTATTTCTTAAGTATTCATTAGTATTTATATGAAAAAAAAAGTTTGATGGGTAAATTACGAAATTATTCGTGTGTTCGTCTCATGTGCTTTTCTACTCTCCAAGAAGAGTTTGCTGCCCTTTGAGAACGTCCAGGCCTCACTTCTGATTTTGCTATTGAGGTAGTATCTCGTCGGAAGATTATCAGATTTCTGTGATGTGAATCAAGAATAATGTATGGTTATGGATTCGAAGGAATAATGAACGGCATGATCATAGTCGTATATGGTACCCTCGGTTAAGTGAAGGTGAAAGTTAACCGACGCGGGAGTGAGAACCTTCTTCGAGACGCGATTTGTTTTTAAAGTGATGGGAAAGTCTCTTGGGGATTGTCGTGCGAACAATATAGTGCTTCTAGTGTGTAGAATATCGTTAAAGAGTGTGTAGAATATCGCTAGTAACCTCAACATTCTTTATATGACAATATATCACTAACAATGACAGTGGGAATTTGATAATGTATAACAAAGAAAGGTCTACTTTTCCATGAAACTAGTTAAAAAATAAAAGAAAGGAAAACATAGTGTCAGTTGTTTCTGGAGCCGAAAGTAGAGCCTAATTTTGAAGCGGTTCAATAACTGTGTCCATTGAACTTAACTGACATTTTTTAAGTTGACTCTATTTTAAGTGGTATTGCTCATTAGTTTGCAAATATATACAACATTTTGAGATGTATTCTATCTAGGGGTCAGAGCGCGATCTTCCCTTCCTTTTACTTGTTCTCTCTTACTCATATTTTATACATTACAACACTGTCAGGAATTCTGAGATTGTCTCGGTTCCTGGTGGAGCCTGGAGGAGGGAAACCTCAGCAATCCTGTGTGTAGATACGCGCTGGATCTTGTCAGAGGAACACCACTTCCCAGCTTTTAACTTGCACTACACTTGCGGAACTAATGACCTAAGTAGTTGTACCCGGATTCAGTAAATATTCATGCAGACAATGAATGCACTTAACTATTAATGAAATACCAAACATTGTAAAGAAGGGATTTCCGTTCCTTTTCTCGATCTTCTTCTGTCTTTGCTCTATAGTGGAAAGGAAAAGCATTTAACTGAATTTTTTCTTGTTACATATTGTTTAATTTTTTTCTGTTATTAACCTAAGTTTTACTTTTGCGTATAGTAAATATTATGTACATTTTACTTTTAGTTAAAAATAATCACCAGAACCAAATTATTAAAATCATGAAAAAATGAAACAAAGAAATATGCGTGACTGAAATGCAATTGGCATAGAATAAAATTCTGAGTGATATTTTCCCCCACACAACATACAGTATTTCATGTATGCTCTATGGTGCAATGCTGTTGTGTCAATATTCCAGGGGATTCTCTCGGTGAAGAAGCTATATCGCGGCTTACACGTGAGCGCGTTCAGCATCTGTTTTTCATCCCTGCTATTTATTCATGAGCTCGCACGTCGAAGTTCGCAGAGAAAATCGCAATGTTGTGACAGGTGCCGCGACCCGCGAGGCAGCCGTAGAAAGTAGGGATGCTGCTGCTGCGGTGGCGCGCGGAAAAATAATCCATACTTTACGTTCGCGCGTGGAAAGTAAAAGGGCAACGCTTGCCGGTCGCCTCGGACGGAGATTCGTAGAAACCGCCTTTCGTGTTGTATTCCGTCGTTCCCTCGGGGGGTCGCGCGGCGACCGGTAGAAAGCGACAAGGACGCGGTGCCATCAGCGCTTTCTCGCGCGACTTTGTCGCCGCGCGCGTCCCACCTCGCGCATTCGGAAGCGCGGACAGCATTGCCCGCCGCGGACTTATCAGTAGCACAGTATCTTTGGAACAGCGGGCAATAGTTACTTACGCACCATGGACGTTATAAGGGTTCGAATCATCAGAACTAGTTAACGCCCGTGGTGCGTACAATATTTTGTGTTTTACCTAATTTTATTCATTCAGATTTACTAATTTACTTGTTAACTGTATGTTAACTTTACTCGGTTTGCCTTTGCATATTTCCTTCCCATAATTTCCTCCATAAGAGGACGTGTAGCATCATTCACCTGTTCTCATATACCCTCGTAACCTCTATCCTCGCGATCCAGGTAAGTTACACAGTGTATATCGAGCTCCGTATCGAAAGTAATAACGTGTCAGTAAAAAATAAATATTTTGTTTTACGTATTTCTGTAATGATTAAGAATAGTGGAAGAAAATTTCGAAGTGTAAGAGAGCGGTTAGAGTACGTGAGTATGGCAAGAGTATTTTAAGCACTCACTAAGGGGCAGGCTCGATTGTATGGTGTCAGAAAATTTCTGGCGAAGGCGCAGAAAGTTCGAAGTCGGCAAAACAACATTAAATTAACTTCACTTATTTAATCGAACTCAACCTATAAGCGTGACCGTAAAAAAACTTGTTTCGTTAGTTCATGATCAAGAAACGCCGTGCAAGACATCCAACCCAAAATGCTATAGAGGCAATTGCGGTAGGAAATTTCAAAATAAATTGATGATACTTTGAAAGAAGCATAAATTTAATAATATTTAATCAAACATAAAACAGATATTATCTACTTAAAAGATCTGTTTCACTTACTCGAATTGTTCACTTATTCTTCCTTGGAATAAAGATGCAGAGTTGCTGGTTTGTTTGTCAAACAAACGTAACTTCGCCGGCCCGGTGGTTGGGATCGCTAAGGCCGTAGTGTCGCAGTGATCTCGGACCGAAAGGTTGCGGGTTTGAATCCCGCCTCAGGCATGGTTGTATTTGTATTCGCCCCTTCACCCCTTACCATCACCATTTCGTTTCATCTTCACAGTTACCATAACGTTCAATCCAATAGTGTTCGCGGATGACCTAGATGTTGATGCGCCCTTAACTTTTTAATAAAACTTAACTTCACTACGAGAAGATTGCGAAGTTTCTTTTTCAATTATCTCCCATATATCCATCGTAGCTTAAACAAACTTATCAAACTCAGCGAACAGTTTTAATTTTTCGCTTTCATTACCTGTTACCTTTTCACTAGCCATCTATGTATGTCTCTGACACATTTTATCTTGTCTCCTGGTGACTTTTTCTCTTAGTTTAGTTCGGATTTACTACATTTTTGTGTAGGATTACGAAATTAGGGTAACGTACCTCTATAGAACATGATGATGGCATTTCGTCATGTTTCGTCATGAACACAGTGATGGCATTTCGTCTTTTCAAATTTCCAACGAATAAATACGCATTAAGCTTGTGTTGAGTTTCTTACATCATATCATAAAATAATCAAAATTAGATACGTGACCCTTATTCTTTGTTTTGTATTTTCACACAACACAATGTTATATACCATCCAATACTGTGGTGAGTATTGAGTATTGTGTCAAGTATCATCTGATACTTGATGCTCGCAACCAAATCAACCTTTTCTTTGATTGGCCCCTGAACTTCTACGAGCAATTTGGTTATGGTTCCGACAGCTTTTGCCACTGTTCCGGACAGCGTGATATTCACCACTTCCTCTTCCCTGCGTGGTCTTGCTCGTGTCGTTCTGTGCCCGTGACCTACATTAACTCTCGGAGCACGCCACGTTCCCGCAGGTCACGATACCCATTTTCGTGCGGCTTCTCTTCTGTAAACTGTACTTTGTAACAGGATGAGTAGGAAGTCACAAAAATTGCTTTGTAGCTATTTCGTTAATACAAGTGCTTTTTACTTTCTGACATGCATGATTTAAGGAAAGTTATATAATGTTTCACAAAATTAATATTGAAGTTTTGACGGAAATACACGTTTTAGGGAAAAGTGATACACGAAACGTGGTTTATTTCGTAAGTCTTCGATTCTTTTTGTCCGTCATTGAATTAAGAGCTTAAACATTACCCAGAATTTTCACGAAATCCACTTCCACCTAATCGACATGATTCATGTCGCAGCTCCTTGAATTTGAAACGGATCTTTTAATATTTGGGTTCTTGATATTAATCCCCTACGACACTATGGGAATCCCCTAGGAATGTATGCACGAGAAAAGTATGCTCATATCATTGGCACAGATACGATTTTCAGTAAAAGAATTCTGAAATCCCCAAAATTGGAAAAACTGGATCACCTCCTGCACCACTACTGCTGATGTTCCCGCATTTTCCGGGCCTTTATGTATCACAATCTTGATTAGATAGAAACTACAAGTATATTTGCCTTTTGACGTGGGTGTCAAAAGAGATTCTTTCTTACTGATATAATTTGAGTAAGAAAATAGGGAGAGAAATTTATGCCTTCTGGCAATGCTGGCATCAGAATAATACATGCACTTTAGCAGTTCACATTGAAAAAATACTACAATTATGTTTTTATTTATTAGAGTAATTTCTCGAATGGACTTGCATTTGCCTTCACACAAAGACAGATCATCAATTACCTTACTCAGTCAAAGATTCCGGGCATGATAGGAATCGCTTTTGCTGCAGCAACAATTTGGGAACAAACCTCATTGTTTAATTGCCTTCTAATAATACGTGTTTCCACATGGGCTCAGAAAATGAAATCTAAGCAGGTAGGTAATGGAGAACGTGGTGGCTGGGCAGTCGACCCTGCTCTTCCAATCCTCCTGACAAAAATAGTTCATTAAGAAAATTACCCACAGCTCACTCGTAATGAGCAGGTCATCCATCGTGTTGAATCCGCATACGCACCTTCACTCCCAAGAGCACATTTTCAAGAAATTTTGGTAAACTTTGATGCAAAAACTGCAGGTACGCTTCACCGTTTAGGCGTGGCGCTAAGAAGAAGGGTACACTAAAACAGGCCTGCACAACTAGTCGCAGAAGAGGCCGAGTGCTCACGCCGGCTCGTGCCTGGGCTCCGAGCTGAGAGGAGAGAGATCGCGGGGAGAAAGAGACTTATGATGAGGAGGGAAATGAACTGTGTAGTCGAGGACCTTCAGATAGGTTTGATGCCCGCCTCGTGAGTCGCGGACAATTTCCCAGAGAAAGGAACCTGCGAATTTTGCTCAACAAACGCGTTGATATTTTATATTATCATTTATTCAGTGATACAAATTAATATCAATTTACGTGTTATTAAATATCGTACAAAATTCATATTGTAATAATTCGGGGGATATTTTGATGACCTAAATCATCTCCAAAAATATTAATAAAATACAATGTTTTTAAAATGCCCTAAAACAAAGAAAAACGACGTAAAAAATTGTTGGAAGGTCAGATGAACTACTCAAGCAGTTGGATATGTTACTGAGTAATCGAGGCTTTTTCCTTTCGTTTAGGTGAATACAGCTTCCAAACTGTTGGTTTGAACTGTTCTTTACCGGGAAATATCTGTCTTTGGTTATCCGGAAATCGGCTGACCCGACAATGGTGCTGATATGCGTCACTGGAACCTTACAATGACTGACATTACAATTTATGAGCGAAAAAATAGAATAGGCTACTAAGTAATTCTGTTGCATCTTGTAAATATTATTTGTAGCAAGTACTATTAAAAAGATTAAATTAATATTAAAATCCATGAAATCAACGGAAAATGCTTCAAAAATAAGGGGAAAAGGTAAAAATATGACATTGGTCGCAATTGACGAAAAATGCGAAAAAATGCAATATAAAAAGGGGACTTTTGCTTTTGTCATAACATAAATTAATGTCTATACTACAAGGCATTGTTCTAAATAGAAAAGAAAAAAATGGCATTTCATTAAAATCCGCCTCCTATTAATAATAGTTCATCAGAAGACTTTTTTCCTGAGGCTTTTTCCAGCTTCAGCGAATGCCGATTTTGGCTATCCGCGCCGAATACCCACTATATCCCTCCTGCGTCATTGTTATGAGTGTACTTCGCACAATCCCAGAATAAATAAGAGAAAAATTGGACTACTTTTGAAAATAAAATTGTTTTTAAAATCGCGTATATTTCCATTCTCATTTAAAGATCTAGTCTTTAAGATCACGATACAAGATTTTTATTTTCAGAATTTAATTGTAGGAAGACGCCGAACATTTTTTAACGTTTGCAATTTTCTAAAATTGAGAACGTTGAACAGATTTTTTGGTGTCGTGTACACACAAAACGTGGATTCCGACTGCACATTATATTAGAAATAATATACTACTTATGATCTGTTTGAATGACCCACTTTGGCGGTATCGGGGATCTAAAATATGATTTTTTCCCCCGAAAAATGGTCGTTTTCGCTGCAGAATTAACTTACTTTGTACCACGTAGGTAATGTGCGAGAAAGTAAAAAAAAATGGCCTCATTTACCCTAAGTCTGTGCACTTAGTTTTGATACACCTATGTAGTGTATCCCCGTCCTAATCTGCCGTACCCTGCATCGCCCATACGACTGCCCAAATCTGCCTTGCCCCTGCTTCCCCTCTCCACAGCCCGTTCTTCCCCTGCCCTGCTAGGTTTTCGACGACAATCGTTGTTAACCTTGATCATCGTTAGTAGCACCATCGTTGCTAGGAGGAAATGCATTGTTGCATACTCTCGCAAACATCTAGTTGTAATTTTGGCTTTCAGTTACTCAAACCTAACTGCGCAATTTTAATGAATCAAAACTTTTTTAGTAAACAGTATTTTGGACTGTGAAAATAGTGATCTACAATGATGGAGTTTGCCACCATTTTCAAGATAGTCGCGAAAATAGAAAGAATGCACCTTCAAATGACTACGATTGGTAAGAGTAGACAATGGTTCTTTTAAGTGAGAATACGAGGGTCAGTTAGAAAGTAGTGTCTCACATTTTCCCCTTCATCCAAAAATAATAGTAGACTGTTGTAGTTGTTAATCTGTCAAAGTTTCGTATTTCCAGTAAATTTTCGTATTAGTGTACGAACTTCAAATCTTTTCTATAAATGGCAGTTCATTAACGAACTGGTAAATTGGCACTGACAAAAATGGGTTTGACTGTGCTTCCTCATCCACCATGCAGTCCGGATTTAGCCCCCTCCGATTTTCGTCTCTTTGAGCTACTGAAAAACGCTATTCGCGGAGGAGAAATTGACGATGACCCAAAGTGAAGGAATGGGTACATCATCGTCAGGAAAAGACTTGGTACCGGAAAGGCATGCTCGCCCTTGTTTCACGCCGGCGCAAGACTGTACAAGATGGAAATTATGTGGAAAAATCGAGCAAATAGAATAATCATGTATTAATAATGTGTGCAAATTTCTGGTTCTTCCAATAAATATTTCTGGAAAAAAAATTGTGGGGCATTACTTTCTGACCGAACCTCATACGAATAACGTTCAGGAATCAACTAAGCAGTTCTTTAATGTTAATTATTACTCCGAAACCAGATTACAGGAAACATACAGTTTGTTTTACAAACATTCTTTTATTTGAAAAATTCAATTAAAGACGAACAAGACGCATTCTATTGATCGTTATGGCTGGCTTGCTTTCGCAGTCTTGGAGGGTGAGCGAGCCCCTTATCAGTCTGTAAAATCTTTAGGTAGATCTTTGTCAAGCATCATAACTATCGGTACCGCTCATTTGTGACTGTTCTCGGTAGTGTCGATGGTGTTGTGCAGTTTGCTAGTATTTTCTATTCGGTTTTTGGGAAGCAGCATTAACTCTCTTGCAAAGGGGAAATAGTTTAATACAGAATTTTAATACATTTTAAGAAAAATAATTAAAAAAAGATTTAAAAAAAATATCACTTCCGTGCTGGCGCAGTTTCAATTGCACATATCTACGTAGATGCAACGTGCCAATGTGCAATATACTGGAATTTTATTTCAGTGTTCATCGTAGAGCATGTCACACTAGTTTCTACCCATAGTTCAGTGATCCTCTGCTTTGAAAGTTTAATAAATAATGTGTTTAAAATGTTTAAAAGAAACACTTAGTAGATGAAACATCGACAGATCCAGTGACCCCTCCAGCATTTGTTATCCATCATTGTGTTTTCGTTCGCCGTCACTGAGCGCGCGTCTGATAACGATCGGAACTCTTTTTTGTGTCCGACTCTTCAGTTGCATGTAACTTCATTTAGAAATATGAGTCACCATCCTAGGTCTTCTGCAATAAAGCCTTTGTTGTTTGTGAAGGGAATAACGTAAAACAAACATTTCCTCTCGCTAGTATTTCATACAACAACGTAAACAATTATTAATAAGACATGTATCATGCATGTATGTCATATATTATTTCCGCCGTTCTTTCGTATCACAAAGGTATACAAAGCTATGAAATTACAGTGTAACTAATTTTCTTCAGTCCGTACATTTATTGTCGCTAAATTTACATTGCCATAATGTATTGTTTCATTTCCCACATGTTTACTGTTGGAATGCTGGACCTTTCGCTTCTTAATCCTCAGCGTGTTAATTGCACCGCATTTTAGTACCGCATATTGTCGCAGTCATTTGTTGCTCCCTGACCATGTATAACTTCAAAGTCACAACTGATTTTGAGAACTTTTTGTTTTGGGAGGACGTGTTAGATTATTGAAAACACAGTTGTATATCTAACTTCCTCGATGGTTGCTGTTGTTGATTAATGTTTGATTGGATGCATCTTATTGTAGCATCTATTTTCAGCAAAAGGAGGCAGTATTACTGTTGTGAAGATATTACTAGATAAAAGAGAAGGTTACTTTCTGGTGCATAATATTGCCCTCAATTCCGCTTCATAAGCCAATTAAATTGAGATGACTTTTATTTACTGAAAATTATTGTTTTATAATTGATGCACTCGCCTGCTTCACGTGTTTATGTTATAACATTGAACCCAGATTATCATGTTGAGAACTGTTGAGTTTGTGCCCTAAAGAGCTGGCACATTAGAATAACTACATTTATTCGAAAAATAAAGATTAATTAAAGAACATAGTGATGACGTGAAAAATGACAAGGAATGCGTAATTATTCTGCAATTTTGTTTATACGTAGGGAAAATGGAGATTTTATTTTTAATTTATTTACGAGAAATAATGGAGAGTTCACAATCATTTTGTTGCTTTCATTTGAGTTCGAAATTCTTTGCAATGAATACTCAACATTCAAATACACATGTTTCAAATATCGTATTTTTCTACTATTCTTAAATAATGTTTGTAGTCTTCAATAAAAATATTGAGTGAATTGTAACAACATAACCTGCAAAGTTAGAGAACAATACTTTGATTCTACATTAGGAACATAGCAGCTACATTTTCTTCAATACATTTCGTCGAAGTTATTTTCCGAATTTAGTTATAGAATTGGCACAAACATAACTGAAAGGAAAGAATCTGCAGAGTAAACACATCTCGGAGCATTTGTGGCGCAGTATACAACTTATGAAAGTGCATCTGAGAATATGCCATTACAGAAAATGTCTAAAATCCGCTCGACAGAGGAGTGTAACGAGCCGGGAGCCATATTGTTATACGACTGCGGGTACCTCCCTTGGTATTACTTGAGTTTGCAGGGCCGTTGGGAAAGTTGTCAGGCGCCGGGGCTGGAGCGGCGGCGACGACGGCTACAGGGGGAGAAAGACGGGTTGGCCGTAACCCAGCGAAACAGCGGTCATCAGGCGCAGGCTGGCGGGGACGGCGCCCGCGATAACACCGCCGACGCGTCGCCGTCACCATAGAGACGTCCACCCAAGCATTCGCGTCGGCTCAGCGCTCCGGACCGCCCGCAGCCCGGCCGGCACCTCGACGACGCGAGATACCAGGCTCGTCCCTTCACCGAGGCCCTCTGTGCTAGAGGACTTCTCGTTCATAGATACTTGTCCATAGCGCTTATTCACGAATGCGCAGTAGTGTGAGGAATGCGGATAAGCGATGTTGCTGAGGATTGCGACCAACCAGAACGACAAATATTGACGAATTTTAACGATTAGAGAGAGGTTGGAGAAGTCTGAACAGCGACGTGCGGCAGGTGAGGTTTGGTGATCAGAAAGTAAAGAGAAATCCTAGCTTCGTAGCAGTATGGGATATGCCGGATAATAAAAGCTGGATATTACGGAGAAAAAACTGAATGCACAAAATGTTGATGCAATGTACTGCGTACAATGTATTATATTTGAATGCTTTTTAAAGCAAAACCAATGTAATATGAATATGAAATAGATTTTTAAAAAACGTAGTGTATGCATTCAATTTAATCTAGTAGTTGCAATGGTTCGTGAGTGCACCAATCCTTTGTCACGAGTATCGAATCTTCAAAAGCATTTCTTCAGACTTATTGAGAAATTTGAAAGGAAAAAAAAAATGTCAAATTTTCAAACCGTAGGGTGGCGTTTAGTTTGTCCAAAATAGACTTTGGTACAAAATTGTTTGCATAACACAAGGTTGAAACAAAGTCTACAAAATTGATTGCATAATACAAGGCTGCAACAAAGTCTATGTTAGACAAACTAATCGCCACCTTAAAACCAGAATCAAAGAACACCAAAGAAATAGTGGGATAAAGGAGGATGACAGTGTCATTTCTAAACACATTCAAATTTCTGGGCATACAATGGACTGGGAGAATTCCATCACACTCGACCAAGAAACTAATTGACACGAAAGGTTAATTTCAGAGATGCTCTTTATTAAAATCAAACATCCATCCTTAATGACCATAAAGGTTCCTCTAATTTCAACAATATTTATGATAAATTAATTATAACATTATAGGTGATTCTTCTCCCTATTCTCTGTTCATTTTAACCCTTCAAAATAATGTTTCAACACATTGGTGTTGAATTAATTTCTTGGTTTATCACAATTTGATTCACAATTTTATCACAATTGAAAATGAACGGTGTACCATTGACTGATGTTAAGAATACAAAATTTTTAGGTCTCTCAATTCAGTCAAACCTTAAATGGAACGTCCATTTAAATGAATTGAACACAAAATTAAGTTCATTATGCAACGCATTCAGAATTCTTTCAAATGCAGTCAACCTTCATACTGCTCGTTGTGTATATTTCACGAATGTTTATTCCCGTCTGAGATATGGCATACTATTCAGGGGAAAGACATCTTATAGCCCCCAGACTTTTAGATTCCAAAATAGAATTGTACGAATAATAACCACATCCTACCCACTTGACTTTTGTAACCCTCTCTTCATTAATCTAGGAATTTTACCATTACCTTCTCTGTTGATTTACGAATCAGTGATTTTTGTCAAAAATGTCTTGCTTAAGGGCGGGAATATATTTTCAGAAAATGCCGATGTCTATTACTACAACACTCGACGTAGAAATCATATTCATCAGGTGACAGTATCAACAGCTCATTACAAAAACTTCACATACATGTACATTATTTTACAACACTTTGCCAGATGACATTAAACGATTAAATTCGATAGAAAAGTTTAAACCCAAAGTGAAATCGTTTCTGCTGCATAACTGTTTCTATACGGAGACTATACTGAACATCACGAGGAAAGTAACATAAATTTTAAAAGTAATATTGTATGTATTACTGTATAGTTCTAAACAATATGTAACAAGTATTGTATGGCAGCTTCTGGGTCAATGATCCCCATCTCGATCAGCTTTTTCGTCCAGTTTCACTGATCCATTGAGCAAATGCTGAGATGGCCCCTTGTTTTGCTTCTGGACATAAATGTAACTTCATTATCTGTGCACGACTTCTAGAATTCAGTGGGAAAAATAGTTATTCTAATTATCGTTTCCATGTTGTCGCAACAGGAAGTATTATTCCTTGACGAAGGACATCATGGATAAGAGCCCAAAATTTATTGCTTATTTATCCTTGAAAATAGATTAAATAGAATATTTATAGAGCGGTTTTTAATTAATTCAAAATTCAAGTAGTATATGACTTAGTATAGGGATCACAAAATTTTGAAAATGTGCACAGAATTCACTTCTCCCCACAGCACGTCATACAGTTTTAACTGTTTTTTGACGTAAAATTAATAAATTTCTCTCTGCCTTCTGACAAATACTTTCACATACAGATTTAACCCATGGTTTCTTTGAGTTTTTACTCACTCCATATTTTCAATTTGCTTCTTATCAAGACTTTTTTAGACTTAAATAGACTTTTTATCAGGCTCTGCGTGATTCCTCGCGTGGCTTTTGCGAAAGTAGACACACCTCGCGGTATAATTTTTAAGCATATCAGTCAGCTAGAGTTCACGGTAGGAGGAACTTCGCTAGCTCCAAGAGCACAGGCAGGGCACGGGGCACAGGATGGGTCAGGGGTCCACGTTGGGCGGCAATAAAATGAGACTTGCTATTGACTTCATCTGACTGACGTGGCTTGTAGCTACATCGTGTCTGATAGAAGTTGTGAGTAATGTTAATAACTACTGCCTCGGAGGAAATTTCACAATTTCTTTTTAATATAATTTATTTATAAAGGTCGCATAAACAGCTAGGTCTTGAGCGACCACAAGGTTGTAATACAGTCAGATATATTTACAAAGTATTTCTGTATGTTGAGTCTTTTACAAAGTATGTTTCAATAAGTTACAATATGACAAATACAGTAGGTTACTTTACATAGTATTATACATTACTGTGGATAGTTCAGACACTTGACCTGGAGGAAGACATCAAATAGATATTATTTTATTGGTATGAAAGTAGTTGAGTCTTTGAACATACACGGGCACTTGCGTTAGTTTACAGATTTTTGTGATGATTGAGTTCCACAAGAGAAATCCAAAATATTTTAATGGTGGTTTTTGGTTGATTTTATTATTTGTTTCTTGTAAGCATACCATATCAGGGTTATACTTGTTAATTAGCAGTAGTAAATTCTCTTTTGTGGATTAAAGCCATGTATATTCCATTGGAGAATTGCATATGCCATTTCAAGAGCAAAATTTGGAGAGAGTGTTAGTTTGAATCTTCATCACTAGTTTCACTTAAGTTTGCCAGTTCTCTTCTTATGTCAATATTTTTTAATTTCTTTTTTAAATTTGTGAAACGTCTTTTTATGTTTTTATCCGTAAGGAGGGGGTAGGTATCTTCTAACGTTTGTAGTAACAGTTTGATATCTGGAGTGAATTCCAGAACAGCTTCCTCAACATTTATGCAATTTTTTGTTTTTTCAAAAAGACTTTTTAGTTGTAACCAATTTAAAACATATTTGTTACTTGGTTCAGATAATGTTCCTTTAAGTGGGGCAAGTTGATTTTCTAGTCTATCAGATTCCTCTGCAAGAGACATTTCAAGTTTTTACTTTTTATTGTTTTTTGGGTTTGATTTAATCACTGTAGAATTTTTGGATTGGTGGACATTATCCATTATCTCTGGTGTAATCAGTTGTATGTTGTTAAAGCCAAAGCAAAGGCGTAAGCCAAAGCCGGCATAACTTCGTGGGGTACGAATGGTTTCAAAAGTTTTCCAAAAACACCCACTTTCTGTCCTTGGGTAGCACAGACAGCCATGTCGCTGTTTTCGTGCACTTCCCAAGCTGATGAGACGAATTGAAGTCGAAACAGAATCTGGAAAAGATGACATAGGCGTAAAGCCAAAGAATATGTTTGCCTTTTTCACAATACCACTTCACGAGCAAACGCTCTTGGTGGATTCGGCGTCCCAAAGACGAAGTTTGTCAAGGGACTTTGCCGTTTTCCAAAACCAAAAATTGCGAAGCTTTTGTGTCTGGGAATGTGAGGCAAAATGGGATAAGATATTGACCCAGTTTTCCAATTTGTTTTCGAACTATTCGGTTCTCTTCAGCAAGGCGAAGAAGCCTTGGAACTAAATTATTGAAGCTTGTACTTCTAAAGATGTTAAAGCCAAAGCAAAGGCGTAAGCCAAAGCCGGCATAACTTCGTGGGGTACGAATGGTTTCAAAAGTTTTCCAAAAACACCCACTTTCTGTCCTTGGGTAGCACAGACAGCCATGTCGCTGTTTTCGTGCACTTCCCAAGCAGATCTGGAAGAACTGGGTAAACAAAGGGTATGTTTGATTTTCACTCAATTTCACTTTAGTACTGGTCATTGCGAAGAGTGTTTCATGTTAACTACACAATTGTGTTATTTTTCCCTTTCAAGAAGACCTATTTCAAAGTTTGCCACTGAAGTTTCCAAAAATTGCGAAGCTTTTGTGTCTGGGAATGTGAGGCAAAATGGGATAAGATATTGACCCAGTTTTCCAATTTGTTTTCGAACTATTCGGTTCTCTTCAGCAAGGCGAAGAAGCCTTGGAACTAAATTATTGAAGCTTGTACTTCTAAAGATGTTAAAGCCAAAGCCAAGGCGTGAGCCAAAGCCGGCATAACTTCGTGGGGTACGAATGGTTTCAAAAGTTTTCCAAAAACACCCACTTTCTGTCCTTGGGTAGCACAGACAGCCACAAACAGAATCTGTTTCGACTTCAATTCGTCTCATCAGCTTGGGAAGTGCACGAAAACAGCGACATGGCATATTATTGTGAATCTCCCATGCAAATTTCAGGGTGGTAGAGCTCATAGTTTACGAGATACAGCCGTTTAAAGATTTGAAATGTTCAATATTTTTTAACATTCTTAAAACGTCCCCCCTAACAGAGAATTTTATGGCAAATACAATCGTATTGAAAATTTTTCCATCTAAGGCTTTGAATTTCGAAAATTCATGAAAAAAATTCACATAATTAGGTTTGAAATTTCAAACATAGAGCAGATTATTGTGAATCTCCCATGCAAATTTCAGGGTCGTAGAGCTCATAGTTTACGAGATACAGCCGTTTAAATATTTGAAATGTTCGAAATTTTTTAACATTCTTAAAACGTCCCTCCTAACAGGGATATGTATGGCACTTACAATCGTAGTGCCCATATTTCCATCTAAGGTTCTGAATTTCGACAATTCGTGAAAAAATTCCACAAAAAAAGTCTCAAACTTCCAAAATATAGCAGATTATTGTAAATCTCCCATGCAAATTTCAGGGTCGTAGGGCTCATAGTTTACGAGATACAGCCGTTTGAAGATTTCAGAATGTTTCAAATTTTTTTAAAGTACTGAAAACGTCTCTCGTTAAAGGGAATTTTATGGCGATTACAAATGTAGTGACCATTTTTCCATCTAAGGCTTTGAATTTCGAAAATTCATGAAAAAATTTAACAAAATTAGGTTTGAAATTTCGAACATAGAGCAGATTATTGTGAATCTCCCATGCAAATTTCAGGGTCGTAGAGCTCATAGTTTACGAGATACAGCCGTTTAAAGATTTGAAATGTTCGAAATTTTTTAACATTCTTAAAACGTCCCTCCTAACAGGGAATTTAATGGCAATTACAATCGTATTGACAATTCTTCCAACTATGGCTCAGAATTTCGAAAATTAATGAGAAAATTTCACAAAATTAGGTTTGAAATTTCGAACATCGAGCATATTATTGTGAATCTCCCATGCAATTTTCAGGGTCGTAGAGCTCATACTTTACGAGATACAGCCGTTTAAATATTTGAAATGTTCGAAATTTTGTAAAATTCATAAAACATCCCTCCTAACAGGGATTTTTATTGCGATTACATCCGTATTGACCATTTTTCCATCTAAGGCTTTCAATTTCGAAAATTCATGAAAAAAATTCACAAAATTAGGTTTGAAATTTCGAACATAGAGCAGATTAATGTGAGTCTCCCATGCAAATTCCAGGGTCGTCGAGCTCATAGTTTACGAGATACAGCAGTTTAAAGATTTGAAATGTTCGAAATTTTTTAACATTCTTAAAACGTCCCTCCTAACAGGGAATTTTATATCAAAAACAATCGTATTGACAATTTTTCCATCTAGGCTTTGAATTTCGAAAACTCATGAAAAAATTTCACAAAATTAGTTTTGAAATTTCGAACATAGAGCAGATTATTATGAATCTTCCATGCAAATTTCAGGGTCGTAGAGCTCATAGTTTACGAGATACAGCTGTTTAAAGATTTGAAATGTTCAAAAGTTTGTAAAATTCTTAAAACGTCCCTCCTAACAGGGATTTTTATAACGATTACATCCGAATTAACAATTTTCCCATCTAAAGCTTTCAATTTCGAAAATTCATGAAAAAAATTCACAAAATTAGGTTTGAAATTTCGAACATAGAGTAGATTATTGTGAATCTCCCATGCAAATTTTAGGGTCGTTGGGCTCATAGTTTACGAGATACAGCCCTTTAAGGAGTTAAGAATGTTTCAAAATTTTTAATGTTCTGAAAACTTCCTTCCTAACGTGTATTTTTTTGGCAATTACAATCGTATTGACAATTTTTCCATCTAAGGCTTTCAATTTCGAAAATTCATGAAAAAATTTCACAAAATTGGGTTTCAAATTTCGAACATAGAGCAGATTATTGTGAATCTCCCATGCAATTTTCAGGGTCGTAGAGCTCATACAATACGAGATACAGCCGTTTAAAGATTTGAAATGTTCGAAATTTTTTAACATTCTTAAAACGTCTCTCCTAACAGGGAGTTTTAGGGCAATTACAATCGTATTCACAATTTTTCCATCTAAGGCTTTGAATTTCAAAAATTCATGAAAAAATTTCACTAAATTAGGTTTGAAATTTCGAACATAGAGCAGAATGTTGTGCATCTCCCATGCGAATTTCAGGGTCGTAGAACTCATAGTTTACGAGATACAGCCGTTTAAAGATTTGAAATGTTCGAAATTTTGTAAAATTCATAAAACGTCCCTCCTAACAGGGAATTTAATGGCAATTTCAATAGTATTGACAATTTTTCCATCTATGGCACTCATTTTTCGAAAATTCATAAAATATCACAAAATTAAGTTAGAAATTTCGAACATAGAGCAGATTATTGTGAATCTCCCATGCAAATTTAAGGGTCATAGAGATCATAGTATACGAGTTACAGCCGTTTAAAGATTTTAAATGTTCGACATTTTTTAACATTATTAAAACGTCCCTCCTAACAGGGAATTTTATGGCAATTACAATCGTAATGACAATTTTTCCATCTAAGGCTTTGAATTTTGAAAATTCATGATAAAATTTTACAAAATTAGGTTTGAAATTTCGAACATAGAGCAGATTATTGTGAATATCCCATGCAAATTTCAGGGTCGTAGAGCTCATAGTTTACGAGATACAGCCGTTTAAAGATTTGAAATGTTCGAAAATTTCTAAAATTCTTAAAACGTCCCTCTTAACAAGGATTGTTATAGCGATTACATCCGTATTGACCATTTTTCCATCTAAGGCTTTGAATTTTGCAAATTCATGAAAAAAGTTCACAAAATAAGGTTTGAAATTTCTAACATAGAGCAGATTATTGTGAATCACCTATGCAAATTTCAGGGTCGTAGAGCTCATGGTTTACGAGATACAGCCGTTTAAAGATTTGAAATGTTCGAAATTTTTTTAACATTTTAAAAACGTCCCTCGTAACAGGGAATTTAATGGCAATTACAATCGTATTGACAATTTTTCCATCTATGGCTCTGAATTTCGAAAATTGATGAAAAAATTTCACAAAATTAGGTTTGAAATTTCGAACATAGAGCAGATTATTGTGAATCTCCCATGCAAATTTCAGGGTCGTAGAGCTCATAGTTTACGAGATACAGCCGTTTAAAGATTTGAAATGTTCGAAATTTTTTAACATTTTTAAAACGTCCCTCCTAACAGGGAATTTATGGGCAATTACACTCGTATTGACAATTTTTCCAAGTATGGCTCAGAATTTCGAAAATTCATGAGAAAATTTCACAAAATTAGGTTTGATATTTCGAACATAGAGCAGATTATTGTGAATCTCCCATGCAAATTTCAGGGTCGTAGAGCTCATAGTTTACGAGATACAGCCGTTTAAAGATTTAAAATGTTCGAAATTTTTTAACATTCTTAAAACGTCCCTCCTAACAGGGAATTTTATGACAATTACAATCGTATTGACAACTTTTCCATCTAAGGCTTTGAATTTTGAAAATTCATGAAAAAAGTTCACAAAATAAGGTCTGAAATTTTTAACATAGAGCAGATTATTGTGAATCACCTATGCAAATTTCAGGGTCGTAGAGCTCATAGTTTACGAGATACAGCCGCTTAAAGATTTGAAATGTTCGAAATTTTGTAAAATTCATAAAACATCCCTTCTAACAGGGATTTTTATTGCGATTACATCTGTATTGACCATTTTTCCATCTAAGGCTTTCAATTTCGAAAATTCATGAAAAAATTTCACAAAATTAGGTTCGAAATTTCGAACATAGAGCATATGATTGTTAATCTCCAATGCAAATTCCAGGGTCGTCGAGCTCATAGTTTACGAAATACAGCCGTTTAATGATTTGAAATGTTCGGAATTTTTTAACATTCTTAAAACGTCCCTCCTAACAGGGAGTTTTATGGCAATTACAATCGTATTCACAATTTTTCCATCTAAGGCTTTGAATTTCGAGAATTCATGAAAAAATTCACAAAATTAGGTTTGAAATTTCGAACATAGAGCAGATTATTGTGAATCTCCCATGCAAATTTCAGGGTCGTAGAGCTCATAGTTTACGAGATACAGCCGTTTAAAGATTTGAAATGTTCGAAATTTTGTAAAATTCATAAAACGTCCCTCCTAACAGGGAATTTAATGTCAATTACAATCGTATTGACAATTTTTCCATCTATGGCACTGATTTTTCGAAAATTCATAAAATTTCACAAAAGTTCACAAAATTAGGTTTGAAATTTCAAACATAGAGGAAATAATTGTGAATCTCCCGTGCAAATTTCAGGGTGGTAGAGCTCATAGTTTACGAGATACAGCCGTTTAAAAATTTGAAATGTTCGAAATTTTGTAAAATTCTTAAAACGTCCCTCCTAACAGGGATTTTTATAATGATTACATCCGTATTGACAATTTTTCCATCTAGAGCTTTGAATTTCGAAAATTCATGAACAAAATGCACAAAATTAGGTTTGAAATTTCGAACATAGAGAAGATTCTTGTGAATCACCTATGCAAATTTCCCGGTCGTAGAGCTCATGGTTTACGAGATACAGCCGTTTAAAAATTTAAATTTTTGAAATTTTTTAACATTCTTAAAACATTCCTCCCAACAGGGAATTTAATGGCATCTAGGATCGTATTGACAATTTTTCCATCTAAGGCTTTCAATTTCGACAATTCATGAAAAAAATTCACAAAATTGGGTTTTAAATTTTGAACATAGAGCAGATTATTGTGAATCACCTATGCAAATTTCAGGGTCGTAGAGCTCATGGTTTACGAGATACAGCCGTTTAAAGATTTGAAATGTTCGAAATTTTTCAACATTCTTAAAACGTCCCCCCTAACAGAGAATTTTATGGCAAATACAATCGTATTGAAAATTTTTCCATCTAAGGCTTTGAATTTCGAAAATTGATGAAAAAATTTCACAAAATTGGGTTTGAAATTTCGAACATAGAGCAGATTATTGTGAATCTCCCATGCAAATTTCAGGGTCGTAGAGCTCATAGTTTACGAGATACAGCCGTTTAAAGATTTGAAATGTTCGAAATTTTTTAACATTCTTAAAACGTCCCTCCTAACAGGGATATGTATGGCACTTACAATCGTAGTGCCCATATTTCCATCTAAGGTTCTGAATTTCGACAATTCGTGAAAAAATTCCACAAAAAAAAGTCTCAAACTTCCAAAATATAGCAGATTATTGTAAATCTCCCATGCAAATTTCAGGGTCGTAGGGCTCATAGTTTACGAGATACAGCCGTTTGAAGATTTCAGAATGTTTCAAATTTTTTTAAAGTACTGAAAACGTCTCTCCTTAAAGGGAATTTTATGGCGATTACAAATGTAGTGACCATTTTTCCATCTAAGGCTTTGAATTTCGAAAATTCATGAAAAAATTTAACAAAATTAGGTTTGAAATTTCGAACATAGAGCAGATTATTGTGAATCTCCCATGATAATTTCAGGGTCGTAGAGCTCATAGTTTACGAGATACAGCCGTTTAAAGATTTGAAATGTTCGAAATTTTGTAAAATTCATAAAACGTCCCTCCTAACAGGGAATTTAATGGCAATTACAATCGTATTGACAATTTTTCCATCTATGGCACTCATTTTTCGAAAATTCATAAAATTTCACAAAATTAAGTTAGAAATTTCGAACATAGAGCAGATTATTGTGAATCTCCCATGCAAATTTAAGGGTCATAGAGATCATAGTATACGAGTTACAGCCGTTTAAAGATTTTAAATGTTGGACATTTTTTAACATTAATAAAACGTCCCTCCTAACAGGGAATTTTATGGCAATTACAATCGTAATGACAATTTTTCCATCTAAGGCTTTGAATTTCGAAAATTCATGATAAAAATTTACAAAATTAGGTTTGAAATTTCGAACATAGAGCAGATTATTGTGAATATCCCATGCAAATTTCAGGGTCGTAGAGCTCATAGTTTACGAGATACAGCCGTTTAAAGATTTGAAATGTTCGAAAATTTGTAAAATTCTTAAAACGTCCCTCGTAACAAGGATTGTTATAGCGATTACATCCGTATTGACCATTTTTCCATCTAAGGCTTTGAATTTTGCAAATTCATGAAAAAAGTTCACAAAATAAGGTTTGAAATTTCTAACATAGAGCAGATTATTGTGAATCACCTATGCTAATTTCAGGGTCGTAGAGCTCATGGTTTACGAGATACAGCCGTTTAAAGATTTGAAATGTTAGAAATTTTTTTAACATTTTAAAAACGTCCCTCGTAACAGGGAATTTAATGGCAATTACAATCGTATTGACAATTTTTCCATCTATGGCTCTGAATTTCGAAAATTGATGAAAAAATTTCACAAAATTAGGTTTGAAATTTCGAACATAGAGCAGATTATTGTGAATCTCCCATGCAAATTTCAGGGTCGTAGAGCTCATAGTTTACGAGATACAGCCGTTTAAAAATTTGAAATGTTCGAATTTTTTTAACATTCTTAAAACATTCCTCCTAACGGAATTTAATGGCATCTACGATCGTATTGACAATTTTTTCATCTAAGGCTTTCAATTTCGAAAATTCATGAAAGAAATTCACCAAATTGGATTTTAAATTTCGAACATAGCGCAGATTATTGTGAATCACCTATGCAAATTTCAGGGTCGTAGAGCTCATGGTTTACGAGATACAGCCGTTTAAAGATTTGAAATGTTTGAAATTTTTTAACATTCTTAAAACGTCCCACGTAACAGGGAATTTAATGGCAATTACAATCGTATTGACAATTTTTCCATCTATGGCTCTGAATTTCGAAAATTGATGAAAAAATTTCACAAAATTAGGTTTGAAATTTCGAACATAGAGCAGATTATTGTGAATCTCCCATGCAAATTTCAGGGTCGTAGAGCTCATAGTTTACGAGATACAGCCGTTTAAAGATTTGAAATGTTCGAAATTTTGTAAAATTCATAAAACGTCCCTCCTAACAGGGAATTTAATGGCAATTACAATCGTATTGACAATTTTTCCATCTATGGCACTCATTTTTCGAAAATTAATAAAATTTCACAAAATTAAGTTAGAAATTTCGAACATAGAGCAGATTATTGTGAATCTCCCATGCAAATTTAAGGGTCATAGAGATCATAGTATACGAGTTACAGCCGTTTAAAGATTTTAAATGTTCGACATTTTTTAACATTATTAAAACGTCCCTCCTAACAGGGAATTTTATGGCAATTACAATCGTAATGACAATTTTTCCATCTAAGGCTTTGAATTTCGAAAATTCATGATAAAATTTCACAAAATTAGGTTAAAATTTCGAACATAGAGCAGATTATTGTGAATATCCCATGCAAATTTCAGGGTCGTAGAGCTCATAGTTTACGAGATACAGCCGTTTAAAGATTTGAAATGTTCGAAAATTTGTAAAATTCTTAAAACGTCCCTCTTAACAAGGATTGTTATAGCGATTACATCCGTATTGACCATTTTTCCATCTAAGGCTTTGAATTTTGCAAATTCATGAAAAAAGTTCACAAAATAAGGTTTGAAATTTCTAACATAGAGCAGATTATTGTGAATCACCTATGCAAATTTCAGGGTCGTAGAGCTCATGGTTTACGAGATACAGCCGTTTAAAGATTTGAAATGTTCGAAATTTTTTTAACATTTTAAAAACGTCCCTCGTAACAGGGAATTTAATGGCAATTACAATCGTATTGACAATTTTTCCATCTATGGCTCTGAATTTCGAAAATTGATGAAAAAATTTCACAAAATTAGGTTTGAAATTTCGAACATAGAGCAGATTATTGTGAATCTCCCATGCAAATTTCAGGGTCGTAGAGCTCATAGTTTACGAGATACAGCCGTTTAAAGATTTGAAATGTTCGAAATTTTTTAACATTTTTAAAACGTCCCTCCTAACAGGGAATTTATGGGCAATTACACTCGTATTGACAATTTTTCCAAGTATGGCTCAGAATTTCGAAAATTCATGAGAAAATTTCACAAAATTAGGTTTGATATTTCGAACATAGAGCAGATTATTGTGAATCTCCCATGCAAATTTCAGGGTCGTAGAGCTCATAGTTTACGAGATACAGCCGTTTAAAGATTTAAAATGTTCGAAATTTTTTAACATTCTTAAAACGTCCCTCCTAACAGGGAATTTTATGACAATTACAATCGTATTGACAACTTTTCCATCTAAGGCTTTGAATTTTGAAAATTCATGAAAATATTTCACAAAATAAGGTTTGAAATTTCTAACATAGAGCAGATTATTGTGAATCACCTATGCAAATTTCAGGGTCGTAGAGCTCATAGTTTACGAGATACAGCCGTTTAAAGATTTGAAATGTTCGAAATTTTGTAAAATTCATAAAACATCCCTTCTAACAGGGATTTTTATTGCGATTACATCTGTATTGACCATTTTCCATCTAAGGCTTTCAATTTCGAAAATTCATGAAAAAATTTCACAAAATTAGGTTCGAAATTTTGAACATAGAGCAGATTATTGTGAATCTCCCATGCAAATTTCAGGGTCGTAGAGCTCATAGTTTACGAGATACGGCCGTTTAAAGATTTGAAATGTTCGAAATTTTTTAACATTCTTAAAACGTCCCTCCTAACAGGGAATTTTATGGCAATTACAATCGTATTCACAATTTTTCCATCTAAGGCTTTGAACTTCGAAAATTCATGAAAATATTTCACAAAATAAAGTTTGAAATTTCGAACATAGAGCATATGATTGTGAATCTCCCATGCAAATTTCAGGGTCGTAGAGCTCATAGTTTACGAGATACAGCCGTTTAAAAATTTGAAATGTTCGAATTTTTTTAACATTCTTAAAACATTCCTCCTAACGGAATTTAATGGCATCTACGATCGTATTGACAATTTTTTCATCTAAGGCTTTCAATTTCGAAAATTCATGAAAGAAATTCACCAAATTGGATTTTAAATTTCGAACATAGCGCAGATTATTGTGAATCACCTATGCAAATTTCAGGGTCGTAGAGCTCATGGTTTACGAGATACAGCCGTTTAAAGATTTGAAATGTTTGAAATTTTTTAACATTCTTAAAACGTCCCACGTAACAGGGAATTTAATGGCAATTACAATCGTATTGACAATTTTTCCATCTATGGCTCTGAATTTCGAAAATTGATGAAAAAATTTCACAAAATTAGGTTTGAAATTTCGAACATAGAGCAGATTATTGTGCATCTCCCATGCAAATTTCAGGGTCGTAGAGCTCATTGTTTACGAGATACAGCCGTTTAAAGATTTGAAATGTTCGAAATTTTTTAACATTCTTAAAACGTCCCTCCTAACAGGGAATTTAATGGCCATTACAATCGTATTGACAATTTTTCCAAGTATGGCTCAGAATTTCGAAAATTCATGAGAAAATTTCACAAAATTAGGTTTGAAATTTCGATCATAGAGCAGATTATTGTGAATCTCCCATGCAAATTTCAGGGTCGTAGAGCTCATAGTTTACGAGATACAGCCGTTTAAAGATTTGAAATGTTCGAAATTTTTTAACATTCTTAAAACGTCCCTCCTAACAGGGAATTTTATGACAATTACAATCGTATTGACAACTTTTCCATCTAAGGCTTTGAATTTCGAAAATTCATGAAAAAATTTCACTAAATAAGGTTTGAAATTTCGATCATAGAGCATTTTATTGTGAATCTCCCATGCAAATTTCAGGGTGGTAGAGCTCATAGTTTACGAGATACAGCCGTTTAAAGATTTGAAATGTTTGAAATTTTTTAACATTATTAAAACGTCCCTCCTAACAGAGAATTTTATGGCAATTACAATCGTAATGACAATTTTTCCATCTAAGGCTTTGAACTTCGAAAATTCATGAAAAAATTTTACAAAATTAGGTTTGAAATTACGAACATAGAGCAGATTATTGTGAATATCCCATGCAAATTTCAGGGTCGTAGAGCTCATAGTTTACGAGATAGAGCCGTTTAAAGATTTGAAATGTTCGAAAATTTGTAAAATTCTTAAAACGTCTCTCTTAACAAGGATTGTTATAGCGATTAATTCCGTATTGACCATTTTTCCATCTAAGGCTTTGAATTTTGAAAATTAATGAAAAAAGTTCACAAAATAAGGTTAGAAAATTCTAACATAGAGCAGATTATTGTGAATCACCTATGCAAATTTCAGGGTCGTAGAGCTCATAGTTTACGAGATACAGCCGTTTAAAGATTTGAAATGTTCGAAATTTTGTAAAATTCATAAAACATCCCTTCTAACAGGGATTTTTATTGCGATTACATCTGTATTGACCATTTTTCCATCTAAGGCTTTCAATTTCGAAAATTCATTAAAAAATTTTACAAAATTAGGTTCGAAATTTCGAACATAAAGCAGATTATTGTGAATCTCCCATGCAAATTTAAGGGTCGTAGAGCTCATAGTTTACGAGATACAGCCGTTTAAAGATTTGAAATGTTCGAAATTTTTTAACATTCTTAAAACGTCCCTCCTAACAGGGAATTTTATGGCAATTACAATCGTATTCACAATTTTTCCATCTAAGGCTTTGAATTTCGAAAATTCATGAAAAAATTTCACAAAATTAGGTTTGAAATTTCGAACATAGAGGAGATTATTGTGAAGCTCCGATGCAAATTTCAGGGTCGTAGAGCTCATAGTTTACGAGATACAGCCGTTTAAAGATTTGAAATGTTCGAAATTTTGTAAAATTCTAAAAACGTCCCTCCTAACAGGGATTTTTATAGCGATTACATCCGTATTGACCATTTTTCCATCTAAGGCTTTGAATTTCGAAAATTCATGAAAAAATTTCACAAAAATAAGTTTCAAACTTTGAAAATAGAGCAGATTATTGTGAATCTTCCATGCAAATTTAAGGCTCGTAGGGTTTATAGTTACCGAGATACAGCTGTTTAAAGATTTTAATTGTTTCAAATTGTTTAAAGTTCTGAAAACATCCCTCCTAACTGGGAATTTTGTGGCGATTACAATCGTTGTGACTATTTTTCCATCTAAGGCTTTGAATTTTGAAAATTCATGAAAAAATTTCACAAAATAAGGTTTGAAATTTCTAACATAGAGCAGATTATTGTGAATCACCTATGCAAATTTCAGGGTCGTAGAGCTCATAGTTTACGAGATACAGCCGTTTAAAGATTTGAAATGTTCGAAATTTTGTAAAATTCATAAAACATCCCTTCTAACAGGGATTTTTATTGCGATTACATCTGTATTGACCATTTTTCCATCTAAGGCTTTCAATTTCGAAAATTCATTAAAAAATTTTACAAAATTAGGTTCGAAATTTCGAACATAAAGCAGATTATTGTGAATCTCCCATGCAAATTTAAGGGTCGTAGAGCTCATAGTTTACGAGATACAGCCGTTTAAAGATTTGAAATGTTCGAAATTTTTTAACATTCTTAAAACGTCCCTCCTAACAGGGAATTTTATGGCAATTACAATCGTATTCACAATTTTTCCATCTAAGGCTTTGAATTTCGAAAATTCATGAAAAAATTTCACAAAATTAGGTTTGAAATTTCGAACATAGAGGAGATTATTGTGAAGCTCCGATGCAAATTTCAGGGTCGTAGAGCTCATAGTTTACGAGATACAGCCGTTTAAAGATTTGAAATGTTCGAAATTTTGTAAAATTCTAAAAACGTCCCTCCTAACAGGGATTTTTATAGCGATTACATCCGTATTGACCATTTTTCCATCTAAGGCTTTGAATTTCGAAAATTCATGAAAAAATTTCACAAAAATAAGTTTCAAACTTTGAAAATAGAGCAGATTATTGTGAATCTTCCATGCAAATTTAAGGCTCGTAGGGTTTATAGTTACCGAGATACAGCTGTTTAAAGATTTTAATTGTTTCAAATTGTTTAAAGTTCTGAAAACATCCCTCCTAACTGGGAATTTTGTGGCGATTACAATCGTTGTGACTATTTTTCCATCTAAGGCTTTGAATTTCAAAAATTAATGAAAAAATTTCACAAAATTAGGTTTGAAATTTCGAACATAGAGCAGATTATTGTGAATCTCCCATGCAAATTTCAGGGTCGTAGAGCTCATACTTTACGAGATACAGCCGTTAAAAGATTTGAAATGTTCGAAATTTTTTAACGTTCTTAAAACGTCCCTCCAAACAGGGAATTTTATGGCAATTACAATCGTATTGACAATTTTTCAATCTAAGTCTCTGAATTTCGAAAATTCAAGAGAAAATTTCACAAATATAGGTTTGAAATTTCGAACATAGAGCATATTATTGTGAATCTCCCATGCAAATTTCAGGCTTCTAGGGCTCATATTACCGAGATACAGCCGTTCAAAGATTTGAAATGTTTCAAATTATTTAAAGTTTTGACAACTTCTTTCCGAACTGGGAATTTTTTGGCGATTACAATCGTAGTGGCCATTTTTCCTTCTAAGGCTTTGAAATTCGAAAATTCATGAAAAAATTTCACAAAAATAAGTTTCAAACTTCGAAAATAGAGCAGATTATTGTGAATCTCCCATGCAAATTTCAGGCTCGTAGGGCTCATAGTTACCGAGATTCAGCCGTTTAAAAATTTTAAATGTTTCAAATTATTTAAAGTTCTGAAAATTTCCCTCCTAACTGGGAATTTTGTGGCGATTGCAATCGTAGTGGCCAGTTTTCCTTCTAATGCTTTGAATTTTGAAAATTCATGAAAAAATTTCACAAAATTAGGTTTGAAATTTCGAACATAGAGTAGATTATTGTGAATCTCCCATGCAAATTTTAGGGTCGTTGGGCTCATAGTTTACGAGATACAGCCCTTTAAGGAGTTCAGAATGTTTCAAATTTTTTAATGTTCTGAAAACTTCCTTCCTAACGTGTATTTTTTTTGGCAATTACAATTGTATTGACCATTTTTTCATCTAAGGCTTTGAATTTCGAAAATTCATGAAAAAATTTCACAAAATTAGGTTTGAAATTTCGAACATAGAACAGATTATTGTGAATCTCCCATGCAAATTTTAGGGTCTTTGGGCTCATAGTTTACGAGATACAGCCCTTTAAGGAGTTCAGAATGTTTGAAATTTTTTAATGTTCTGAAAACTTCCTTCCTAACGTGTATTTTTATGGCAATTACAATTGTATTGACCATTTTTTCATCTAAGGCTTTGAATTTCGAAAATTCACAAAAAAAATCCACAAAAATAAGT
This sequence comes from Teleogryllus occipitalis, assembly GCA_011170035.1. NCBI lineage: Eukaryota > Metazoa > Arthropoda > Insecta > Orthoptera > Gryllidae > Teleogryllus > Teleogryllus occipitalis. Next base: position 80,994 of record BLKR01000398.1, on the reverse strand, counting down.
TTGAAACTTCAAAAATAGGGCAGATTGTTCTGAATCTCCCATGCAAATTTTAGGGTCGTAAGGCTCATAGTTTACGATATACAGCCGTTTAAAAATTTCAGAATGTTGATTCAGTGGTGAGTTGTAATGTACATTCACATAATTGAAATTATTGAAGGCGTTGTCATTTTCAACATTATTATTTATTGTAGAAATAGCAGCTTTCGATGGCTTAGCCATCATCATCAGTTTTATGGTACAAGAAAAATATAAAATTAGAATTAACATAGTTACCTAAGTTTAAAAACATCTTAAGAAATAGATGACAGTAGACGACATCCTTGTTCTCTGGACCGGTACGACTAGACAAATCGACCACTCTACTGACTTCCTGGACAACATACATCCTACGATAAAATTCACTACAGAACTACAGAATGAAGACAAATCTATCAATTTCCTAGACCTCAATATCAGCATATCTGAAAACAAACATGCATTCAATATTTTCAGAAAACCGACGTACACAGACAGTGTCATCCACAACTCTTCACAACACCCTATTCAACACAAACACGCCGCCTTCCACTACATGTTACACAGATTACTAAGCCTGGCTCTCACGAAATCTCATTTTCTGCAAGAACTGAACACTATACAACACATTGTTATAGCAAACGGTTACAACACAGCTCTTGTCAACAACATATTACGCCGCCAAATTCACAAACGAAAACTGAAAATGTACACTACACTCTCTAACATAACACTAACATCAGACAAGTACACTTGCTTACCATATTTTGGAAAACTTTCAGAAAAAGTCGCACACAATATACACAAAGCCGGTATCAAAGTTTCATTCAAAACACAGAATTCTCTCAGAAAAATCTTAACTCCTAAAACACACACAGATCTAGAAAAAAGCGGTGTCTACGCACTACATTGCCACGATTGCGAAGCAAAATACATTGGTCAAACAGGCAGAACTTTCAATACAAGAATTAAAGAACATATACACGCTTGGAAGCACAACACCTGCAAATCTCACTTTGCCAATCATTTACTTCAGACAGGTCACACATTCAATCCACACACAGACATTCACATACTGGAAATAGAAAATCAATATCATACCAGATTAACATTGGAAAACCTTCACATTCATCTCAATAGTAACCTACTGAATGTAAACATAAACTACAACCCCTCCCCTCTGCTAAAATTACTTTTTGACACCACCCTCACACCACACACTTCGGGGCTGACACAACACAGCACACCGCACCCAGGCCATTAACCCTCCTCCTCCACCCCACGGTCGGTTCTTAAGCTGCGGGACACGCCCGAGCCAACGTAGTCGTTTTTGTGGCTCCCAGACAGCAGGTAAGAAACGGCTCAACTTACTTTTCGAATTTTCTCTCTCAAAATTGTACATGTACTATATTTTCATTCATTTTCTTGCTTAAATTAAAAAAACTACTATATTACATAAAGATATAACTCTCCGTCCCCTTCTTTCTTTCCTTTCTTTAATTCTTCTTTCATTTCTTAAGATGTTTTAAATTATATAAATTATTTTATATTATAAAGATCTAACTCTCCGTCCCCCCCCCTTTCTTTCTTTCATTCTTTCTTTTCTTTTCTTTAATTGTTCTCCTTTCATTTCTTAAGATGTTTTTAAAATTAGGTAACTATGTTAATTCTAATTTTATATTTTTCTTGTACCAGAAAACTGATGATAGCTAAGCCATCGAAAGCTGCTATTTCTAAAATAAATAATATTGTTGACAATGACAACGCCTTCAATAATTTCAATTTCAGAATGTTGCAAATTTTTTAAAGTTCTGAAAACTTCGTTTCTAACAGGGAATTTTCTGGCGATTACAATTGTATTGACCATTTTTACATATTTGGCTTTGAATTTCGAGAATTCATGAAAAAATTCCACAAAAATAAGTTTCAAACTTCAAAAATAGAGCAGATTATTGTGAAACTCCCATGCAATATCCAGGGTCGTAGGGCTCATAGTTTACGAGATACAGCCGTTTAAAGATTTTAAATGTTTGAAATTTTTTAAAGTTCTGAAAACTTTCCTCCTAACAGGGAATTTTATTGCGATTACAATCGTAGTGACCATTTTCCATCTAAGGCTTTGAATTTCGAGAATTCATGAAAAAAATCCACAAAAATAAGTTTGAAACTTCGAGAATAGAGCAGATTATTGTGAATCTCCCATGCAAATTTCAGGGTCGTGGGGCTCATACTTTACGAGATACAGCCGTTTAAAGATTTCAGAATGTTTCAAATTTTTTAAAGTTCTGAAAACTTCCTTCCTAACTGGGAATTTCATTGCGATTACAATCGTAGTGACCATTTTTCCATCTAAGGCTTTGAATTTCGAGAATTCATGAAAAAATTCCACAAAAATAAGTTTGAAACTTCGAAAATAGAGCAGATTATTGTGAATCTCCCATGCAAATTTCAGGGTCGTTGGGCTCATAATTTGGGAGCTACAGCCGGTTAAAGATTTCAGAATGTTTAAATGTTTAAAAGTTTTTAAAACTTCCTTCCTAACATATATTTTTATGGTGGTTACAATTGTATTGACCATTTTTCCATCTAAGGTTTTGAATTTCGAAGATACATGAAAAAATTCCACAAAAATGAGTTTCAAACTTCGAATATAGAGCAGATTATTGTGAATCTCCCTTGCAAATTTCAGCGTGGTAGGGCTCATAGTTTAGGTGCTACAGCCGTTTAAAGATTTCAGAATGTTTGAAATGCTTATACGTTCTGAAAACTTCATTCCTAACTGGAAATTTTATTGCGATTACAATTGTATTGACCATTTTCCCATCTAAGGCTTTGTAATTTAGAAATTTATGAAAAAATTCCACAAAAATAAGTTTAAAACTTCGAATATAGAGCAGATTTTTGTGAACTCACAATCTAAATTTCAGCGTTGTAGGGCTAATAGTTTAAGAGATACAGCAGTTTAAAGATTTCAGAATGTTTCAAATGTTAAAAAGTTCTGAAAACTTCTTTGCTAACTGGAAATTTTATGGCGATTACAACGGTATTGGGCATTTTCCCATCTAATGCTTTGGAATTTAAAAAATATAAAGGGCATTGGCGGCGGACTGTCAATCGCAGCTTCCGAACGGCGCGTGTTTTGAAATACCGTTTTTAGGAAACGCTCTGAGATGACTTGTATTCCCCTCTTGTTAAGAAATGTTTAAGAAAACTTGGATCGCGATTGTTTGGGTGTGCATATGCGAACGTGCGAATACCCACGACCCACCACTGTCGCTGGGCCAAAAGTCACTTCCAATGATTACTTCTACTCTATTATGGTTTTAATATCGCATGAAGTCTATTTCCCGCCTCTCATATTCATACAGTATACTAATTACTCACAGATAAACCAAAGTGTATTTCTAAACATTCATCCGCTGTTTAGTTAAAGATTTGCTTCCATATGTTGTGTCCATGTTGATTTGTTGTCGAAAGAAGAAAGAGTTTTTTGTATTCAAAGATGGTACAAAGGTTATGCGTAAATAACTTCCGAGGGACAATGGAAATGCCTTCCAGATCACCAGATCTCACTCCGATAGATTTTTCATTTTGGAGATTGATTAAAGATACGGTATATGCTCCAACCACAATCGAAGACCTAAGAACAGTCATTGACAATGCTTTTCAGAATATGGATTCGAATTCAAAGCGATGTGAAAAAATTTGTGTTTTTTGTGAAAAAACGATGAAAAAACGAAAAAAAGCGATGTGAAAAAATTTGTGCCAATGCAGAAGGAAAACAATTTGGAACAATACTATAAATGATGAGAATAAATAGTATGAATAAATAATTCACATTAATGTGTAATGGCCCACCTGTATTTTTACTTTTCTGGGAATTTAAACAATCAGTTTACATTGTGCAACAAAAAATAATGAACACAGGAATTATTCTTATTAAACATTGATGTATCACAAAAAATGAACTGAAACCCACTAGCCTTTTACCAGCCCAAGTCCTATGCCTTTTTAAAACATATTTTACAGCTATTAACATACCTAAAAATGTTGAGTGCTGTTACTGCCGAGGCCAAAAATTAAAAATCGAAGCGGAACTGAGATTTTTAATTTAGACGAGGCAGTAATAACACTAACATTTCGTGGTACGTTCAGCATTGTATCTGTGACCATAAAATCTCTCGAATTATGCGAAGATTTACATTACTGCGATAATAAACACAAGAATTATGTTGCTGCGGCACGTTAGTACGATATTGTGGGGTATTGCTTGCGATATGTATATAAACAATGTTCGTATACCGTGGTTCGAGAAAGATTCATGTAAATAATTCTCCTGAACCCAAAGACACCTAAAGAAACGAAATTCCCCACGATGTTCGGTTAGGAAACTGGCGCGTTGACTTCCAGTGGCGACACCTTCACATCGTCAGTAAATACGATTACCAGGGTTGTTTCATTTGGTGGAATGTGAGGAAAATTAGGTAAATTTACCTAAAATTGTGGGAATTCTGATTCGGTGTTGACGTTCTTATGCGAATAAATTAGAGGTCATCTTCCTTTTTTGCTTTAGAGAGTCCTTCGCCGTTTTTTCTAAATCTGCAAATAAGTTTCGTGCTAGGCGTTTTTTATTTTTATTTATTATTTTCCAGTTGTTTTTCATCGGTAATCATTGTGAAGTTAGTTGTAATAGTTTTAGTAGTAAAAGTAACCAAGTTCCGATTTACCAATTTTATTATAGTCATTATTAATTTTCCTGAATACTATTTATTAATTATTAGAAAATAATGGATGGCCCAACTAGAATTGCGCCTTTACTTAGTATTTCGCCGATAAGGATAATGCATATTCAGTTCCCTTCAAAAGTGGATTGTGAATTTATTTTGTGGATTGTGGAAGGAATCAGTGGAAGGAGTCCATGTCATGCACACTTGTTTGATAATAGGAGTGGCAAGTCTTACAAGTAAGATAAATGTGTTTTTTTCTAAATCATATCTTTTAAAACTGACAAGTGTAATTTTTCTTATTAAGAATAGTGATGAGTGTAGTTGTTAATTATCTTTAATTGTTAATTATCATTACTTGTGTATTGAAAGTAATAAATTCGATTTTCTTTTTTCAAGTTATTGGGTGTGATGTTTGTTGAAAAATTATCAACAAAGACAAAATACAAAAAGCCCTGACCACACCCAAGCAGAACTGCAAGAGACAATTTACTCTGAATGGAGGTGACAGTGAAATAACTTTTGTTCATTAGGGGCAAGTTTAATTTTTGCAGAGATTTGAAGAGGGTAGCAAGATTAACTTGGTGCTATGAACAGCGAGAATATTAAAAGGCAAGTGCATTATTAATTTTCATTATGATCAAAGTAATAAACTCATTCTTAAATCAATATTTATATTGTTTTTGCAAATTTCCAAATATGGATCCAAGTTCAGTTAATTTGTGGCATTAAAAATGTAGGGCCTTGCCTAATCAAAATTGACAATGCTTCATTTGTAGTAGATGAAAGAAAACATTTCGTCAAGATGAAAAAGAAAATTATTTGGTGATAAGTAACCATTAAAGATTAAAGTTTTAATTTTAATAAATTATTTTAACAATACATAATTTATAGAGGAGGTTACAACAAGGCATGGTGCCACCAAATAATGCCACTGTTATTCTCTTAAGGCAACTATGAACATTTAAGTAGTCAATGAAAAAAGTTTGCTCTCATATATATTTTGCATTTTCAAAATGTTTAATGAAGAAAATGTTTCAGATGGATTGGTTTCTTTTCTTTTAGATATATTGTTGACAAACGTTTAGAAGATAAGGTGCATAAAGTATTTTGCCATTCTCCTTACCACTGTTTTTTCAGTGCCTTAGAACGGTCTGAGACAAAATGTTATAGTTTCAAGGTCAGGCAGTGGCACTGAAAGAATTAAACAGGTTTGGGAGAAAGTATTATATCAGGTGTACCTAACATTTCTAAGAGAATATTTAACTCATAAATGCAGGTATTTTACATTTTTTGTATTTCGTTGCTTTTCTTTGTGTAGTCCTTATTGCTTTTTATTATATTTATTATTTTCAATATTTATCTCAGTAATTTTAATTGTAATATGGAATCAAATATCACGTAATTTTCCCTTTTGACACATATCCTTGTAGGTGACTCCATAAAAGTGGAATAATTATGTGTAGCCCACAGAATGTAGCTCCATTATAATAAAATAATATTGGAGTAAAGAAATCCAAGATGTTTCAGAAGTTGATAAATAAATTTGGAGAACATTTCTGGAGAAGAGGATGACATTAAGGGATAATAGGTACAATATTCATTACAACAATGTTTCTTATATTTCAAAAAGTTTTATCATGTCAGTAATTCATCATTTATTAGCAAAATCATGGAATTAAATATTTATATTATGCATTTACAGAAGAATGCCCTCTGCATTGCATCTGATGCTCCATCTATGGTTGGTTTCTGATATGGTTTCAGGTAAGGCATTAACATGGCTAATGTATTGCATGAAGTAGATGCATGATAGATGAAATAATAACTTTTCGTTTCCTAGCATTTGAAATGTGTCTGAACTATCCCCTCTTTAATCTTTTATTGGAGCCAGTTTTGTTGTCAATTTTACATTATAATGTTTTTCTTTAATCGTCCATAGAAATTATTGATTTTGTAATATCTTAAACATAGTTTAACTCCAGAAATTTGTTTTAACCCTTCAGAAGAATAATTTCCCATACAGAGAGGATTATACGATATATTCAATTTACTTCATCGTCACCATTATCATTATTATTCCAAATTATTCTTATTTTACACACAAGAACTTGTCTCACATATTTAAATATATATGTCAATGGTCTTTTTAATGTTGTTTCAGTTTATTGTGACCTGTTGTATCATTATTTGATGGAAAGCATTTGTGAATACTTTTAAAATATGTTTTGGGCAAGTGGCACCATGTTTCTCTCTTTAAATCCCACATGCATTTTGAATTTCTTTAACACATTACACTAATGTTAATTCTGAAAATAACCATTGTCTTACCTTGAATTTTTTCACAATTCCTATAAGCACAAGAGCATGTACTGGTGTAATAAGTATATTAATCTTGTACTGCTTGGCTGCCTATTTTGAATTATTTGGCAAGCATTTGTTACGGAAACTGGTGTATGAAATAATTTTCATTTGAATTATTTAACAAGTGAATGAGAATGTTATCTGGTGTAATTACTGCATGTTTAGGTAGTAGTTTATAGTAATGTAGTTACAATGACTTAGTAGAAAATTCAATATTTTTATGTAACTATACATTTACTGTCATTTACATTCATTGTGATATTCCTATTTCAATAAATAACTTACAAAATCAAAAAGTTCTATTTATTACCATAAATATCCCAATCTTATCAAACCCCTTTGAAATGGAGAAGAAATATGTATAAAGAGAAAAACTGTCTATGGCAACAATAGACAAGTTACTGAAGACTTGGTTATATTAATGATGATTTTCTATTTAAAAAAAATTATTTTAAAAGGTTTAACTGTTTAAAAATAATTAAATAGTTAAATAAAATGGATGCATTTGCATTAATTTCGGCATACCTGGACTGTTAAAAACAGTTAATTAGGTCACTTAAAAATTACCATATATAAAAATTTAATTAAGTTAAATAATTGCGGAATTTATTTATGATCAATATAAATCATTAAGAGTTGAAACCATTAAGAAGTTGATGATTATTAAAGGAATGTTCACCTGAGAGGATATTTATTGTTAGAAATGTTTATTTAATAAGATATTTATTTACCATTAGAAATTGATTATACTACCATCTCAAAAGTATTATTAACACAGAAATTTGACCACATAACTTTTAAGGTTATATTTTTCATTTGCACTTGACACTTTTTAACGTCTCTTTTTCTCGTACTTATTGATAATGGTAACTCTCAATTAACTTGTTCACAGAATTAATATTCGTCTATAGATGAACATCTTTTTTTTTAATTTCAAACGAAAAACGAGACGTGCGTTGAACAGTCTCAACAGCGCGAGGAATGTGGATGATCACAAACTAAACAAGAGCGAGAGTTGATCGGAGTAATAGTTTCATAAGTAGGCTACTCCAACAGGAAATTGTTTATGCTGCCTGATTGTCTGAGTATATACTTCAGTATGCAGTATTCAAAGACGAAACTTTGAAGAATCATGAGCACCTAGCAGTTATGCCAATGTGAAGAATATTACGGCGTTGCCCAATTTACCGAAGACGTTTTACCCTACTCAAATGAGGAAATTCTCGCCTATTATTAGCGATCACTGTGAAAAAATATAGATATATGAGTATAATTAAATATAGGTATGTGATTATAACGTTACTTTTTATAATTCTGCTCTTGTCAATTGTGCAATAGTAACTTTTTATCAGTCGCGGCTCGTGGGTTTCTAAATGGGGTAGGCTGCAACTGTTTAATTGCCGGGGGTGGGGTGCACCGCAGCACAACTATGTTACATTTATAATATTTGGCTTACCTTAGTTTATTTGTTTGTAAATGACGTCAGCTCTCCTCTCTTTCTGTTCTGCAAAGTGGTCTATAACGAGTTCATTAACGTTCGGTGATGACAATAACTCCTTTTCAATGGAACACATGGCCAACGCGCACAGACGATCTTCTTTCATTGTGTTTCGAATGAAGGTCTTCACCTTTTTGAGAGTAGAAAAGCAACGTTCCGCAAGGATTTTCACCTGTATCCTCGAATGAAGATCCAAATTGTTACCACGTATATTGTTCACTGAATTCATCTTAACAACAAATACACCAACACCAATAAAACCCACAAAACTACCCAACACCACAAATGAAGCAAACGCAGCTACACAATGTCACACTATGACTTACGCACAATTCACCTTCACCGCTAACAAGACAACAGACAACCACTTAACTTTCGTACCATACACAAACTGCTGTGTGGTGCGTACCTAACGGCACTTCAGAAAGCAGGGCGTGTAGTTTTTCCCGCCAGTTCATGAAGTTAATTCGGGGGTAGTACTAGATTTTCATTTATGGGGACAGCAGGGGAACGTGTTCTTTGACAGAGTTTTGTCTACGTTTTTCATCAGGACTTGGCTTTTAATTAATGTATTTCTATACACATTCCGATAAGGGATTAGCGCTCCTACCGCGTATTTGAACAACTAGTTAATGCTCAGTGCTTCTCACTGAGCTGCATAGTATTGCTATCTGGTGAGCACGCCGTTCTTCAGACCCTACGCCCCACCCAGGCTTCGGCCGCGCCCAGGTCCCGACCCTTGAAGGCTGCCAGGCCGCAGCCTTCGTCCGCTCATAAGCCTGTGCTGTGAATGCATGACGTCACGCCCTCCTCGTTTTACACAGGGGCTTATGGCAGAATGAAGTGGGAGCCTAACGCTTTTCTCTTCCCTGTCAACAGCTTCAAATGCGTTACGAACGAGCGTTGTAAAACTGTCATATAAAAATGTTGATATGATTATTACATAATATAACTCAGAAAGCCATTATTAATAAATAAATACATTTGTAAATATTTTTTACATTCTTTTGGGCGGCGATTTTTGTAGGGGAGGCTCCGCCTTACAGCCTTTAATGACGAGCCACGCCTGCTTTGTATATTAAATCTGACGCCTCAACTTTTCATTCCTTGGCCACACGATCTGTTGGTACAATTGCTCTACCACTCTCAAAAGAACCTTCCAATGCGCATGCCCGAACGTGGCCTCTCCCTCCAAAGCTCCTAATATTTCCCCGCCTGCCTGCGCTCTGTGTCACAACATAACTCTCCCTCTGTCTTTCTCTCGTGGGTCGCGCGGTAATTCAACACTGTGAGTTTGGTGATAACAAACTGATGAGTGAGAAGGATCAGACGAAAGACAGCTTTCGTGCTTCTACAGTAGGGGTTGTCCAAACGCTCAACAGAAAATAAGCCGTGTCTTGAAGAAGAGTTTCGGTCTCCAGTCCCTGTTTTACCGTGGCTAGTGAGCAGTGACAGTGTCCTTTACACAGAAGCTGCTGTTATTCACAAAAGCCCAATTATTACTAATAATTCAAAGTATATCCACTGAAAAACGATAGGTCGTTGATCAAATAATCATTGAACATGGCCACATTCCTCTTCATCTTCCACCGTACCATCCAGATCTAATAGAACTTGTTATCCAGATCTAATAGATCTAATAGATCCAATAGAACTTGTTTGGGTATTTATAAAAGGGCGCGAGGCAGCAGAAACAATTGGTGCATCCTTCAAAGAAAAGGAAACGTTTTGCAGAGAAGCGTTTGCACAATACAGGGCTGAACAATGGAAGAAATCATGCGAGCATGTGTAGGGAATTGAGGTGACATAATAATTCCAATAATGTGATGGACCAACAAACGATGTATTCCTTTCTTTGGACACTCCTGGGAGTGCGAGTTCCTCTTTCGACGAAGAGGGCCGTGATGACGAGTGGCGGTCAGCGCGGTCGCTCCGTCTTGCAGTCGCCTCTCCTTGTCACCTACGCGCTTCCTTATCGCCGAGAGGGGAAATCTCAGATGCCGCAGGGTGGGGGTAGCCTTCGAGACTGTACCAAAGGTACGTCCGCCATGATGGTTTTTTTGCGAGCGGTTCAGCTATAGTTACGAAACTGGTCAACGATAGGTCTTTATGTGGTATTGAAATACTTTTATTTTCCATCTATAAAACAAACTTCATTCGCATAATTGAATAAAACTCATCATGAGACATTTTAAAACTATAAAATCACCTTTATTACCAAATTTGTGGCCCAAAACTTTTTGTATTGGTGTTTAGGACACTTTCTGCACACATTATGAAACAAATCTATTGTTAAGCTGGTTTGAGCGAGATATTCCCTAGTAGAGAGAGAGTCCATATTACAGTTAAAACTATTTACGCTAGAAGCGGGTATTGCGAGACGTATATAAACAGAACAGATACTCTTATGATGAATCTTACTTAATTATACGAATGAATTTTGTTTCATAGATGGAAAATGAACATATTTCAATACCACATAAAGACCTACCGTTGACTAGTTTCTTAACTAGTGGCAACAGATCGTGTGGCCAAGGAATGAAAACTTGAGGCATAAGATTGAATATAAGAAAGTGCTATTACACAATTAGCTAGAGCAGAATTATAAAAAGTAACGTTATAAACACATATCTATATTTTCTTTACAGTGATCGCTAATAATGACCAAATTTCCACATCTGAGTAGGGCGAAAAGTCTTTGGTAAATTACCAATATCCCAATTGTCTCCTCTTTAACCTTCATACACCTTCCCTTAATTTCATTAACTAGGAATAAACTTATTGGGTCAAAACTCTACATGTATTGAAAACAACACAGTTTTGTAATATTATTCATTAGCTATTGAGCTGAAGTTTGTAATGCTTTTTTAAAACGTCAGTATTGTGTTATTAGGCTTTTGAGTTTTATTTAAATAGTAGTGATGCTAAAAGTATTAAATAAACATTAACATTACTCATTACTGATTGGTTTAGCTAACTTTAACGCGTTTTGAAACTGAAGGTTTTTCCACTACCCTACACAAAATAAAGATGAAGATTTCACGAGAATTAATCTAATCAAGAAATTCTCTCAGAACAGTCAAATACGTATATGACGACTGGATGATCTGAAACAAACAATAAAATCAATTAAAAATGTAAATAAAAGTCAGTTACAAAACTAAAATGTATTTATTACAAGTAATGGAATAGTAATGTAAATTTAAATAAGGGGTAGTATCGCATTAAAAAATGTTTATGGTTATCTTAAGCGAGGAAATCCTCCCCAGGGTAATCCCCCATCCACCTTTTAGTAGCACTATACTTGGTTTTGTTAACGTGGCATTTGAGGGTATTATCTTGACGATGGAATAAGGCAAGGCTTTTTGCGTCTTTCTCGGTCCTGCCGCGAGAATCGCTTGATCTGCAGCACTGCTTGATACGGTCGCGATCTCACGACATCTTGCGGCAGGACCAAAAGGGCGCTAAAAGTCGTGCCTTATTCCAGCTTGAAGATAATACCCTCAGATGCCACGTTAAAAAAACACAAGTACATCCTTGCGGACGGGGAGGCTTGCGTGTTTCAGTGAAGAGGAAGGCTATAGCACGCTCGTTTAGGCATGTCTGATGGTAGTGTCACCCATGCCGGACAGGTAGAAATGGAGAAATCAGACTAATTATATTGCCAAGCCAGGGCCGGATTAAGCTTGACGTAGGTCCTACGCACAATTTTTTCGTAGGCCTCTGAAAACGTTTTAGGTCCGTATTAAACTGTAATTCTTAGACCTTTTTAGAATTTAAAACGTACATAATACAGTACAAAGAAAGAAATCTGAACTTTGAATTTTACACTATACAGCAGTTTTTACATTGCTGCTTCTCAATTTCACCATGGTGGCATTTAGACGCGGGTTTTTTGCGTCTTTCTCGGTCGTGCCGCTACGTGTCACATGCTCGTGACTGTATCAAGCCGTGCTGCAGATGAAGCGACCATAGCGGAAGGCTCTTTATTCTCCATGGTGGAAATAATGGTGTTATTTCCACCATGTTATTCTCTGATTCGCTTCGGATAACATAGCCTCCCCCTCCACAGACTTCTTGCGAAAGATTCATACGCCTTTATATTTAATAAATAAGAACTCGTGTATTTCTAAGTTTAAAAATTATATTTATAAAAATATGCTATTCATCCCAGTATAATCTTAAGACAAAAATTTAAATATGTTCCGTAATGCACAAAGTTATTATATTGAGATCAGGTAACACAGCAGAAATAATAGACTTTCACAAGCTAAATCAAAATAACTGCTACTAAAGTCAAAGAGCATTATAGGGAGGAACATACTATGAATTGCTCTTCAAACAGTAAAATGATCTAAATGCGGTTTTTACACAGCTGCCTCTCAAGCCCCGTCACCACGGTGGCATTATGGCACGATTTTTTGCGTCTTTCTCGGTCGTGCCGCCAGAGTCGCTTCATCTGCAGCACTGCTTGATACGGTCGCGAGCATGCGACACCTAGCGGCCCGACCGAGAAAGACGCGAAAAACCGTGCCATACTGCCACCGTGGTGTCGGACCTTATTTATTTATTTTTTATTTATTTTACGTCAAAAAACAGTTCAAATTGCGTATGACGTGCTATGGGGAAAAATGAATTGTGTGCACATTTTCAAAATTCTGTGATCCCTACACTAAAAAAATTTTTAAAAAAACCTCCCATGTAATAAAATCTATTTTCAAGGATAAATAAGCAATAAATTTCGGCTCTTATCCATTTTGTCCTTCGGAATAATACTTCCTGCCGCGACATGGAAACGATAATTTGAATAATTGTATTTCCCACTGAATTCTAGAAGACGTACAAAGAAAATGAAGTTACATTTATGTCCAGAAGCAAAACAAGGGGCCATCTCAGCATTTGCTCAATGGATCTGGGAAACTGGGCGAAAAACCTGATCGAGATGGGGGTCATTGACCCGGAGGCTGTAGTACAATAGTTGTTACAGGTTGTTTATACACCTTTATACAGTCCAAATGGTAAATAATGCATTATGCCTTCAGAGGCAGCTGTGTAAAAAGCGCAGTGTACCAAAGAAGGCTGAGGCTGCACGTACCGCGGCAAAGGTGAGCACGGAGAGCACAGAGAAGCGGCCGACGCGCACCACCAGAGGTCGCTGGGCGCGCAGCATCACCAGCAGCAGCAGGCGGCGCAGCGGCGGCGGCGCCAGCGGCCACGCCCCCTCGTACACGGCGCGCGACACGCCCTCGCTCTGCGCCCACGCGCACACGTACACGCTAGGTACACTCACTCAGAGGTCCTAAATTGCATTGATTTCAAGTACAAATTACGATATAACTATTCGTTTCTTCACAAAATGTACTGACCTTTTTTAAAGAGCTAATGTTTTACTAAGGTCATTTTCGACCTCTATTGATTTATACCAGAGATATATTTTACAAATTAGAATAAATAGAAATACAATAACAGTCAGACAGTACAGAACAGGACAATACAGTACAGAAGTAAATTTACAATAATTCAAATCATATAATCAGTCCAGCAATGCTAAGATATTTTAAATTTGACTTGCAACCTTCAATTGAATGAAATATTTCATATCTTCATCTTATATATAAATATCTCTATCTTCAATTTTGTAGTTTTGAAACGTTAATTTTTTGAAATTTTCAAAAATACAGTTCTCCGAAAATGGAACTAGAACCCTAATTTTTACTCTCCCGATACATGGAGAAAATTTACATAAGAAATTTGGTGTCGTTTTAGAGAAAAAAATGTTTAAAAAAATAAAAATTGCCAATAATTCGCACAAAATAACACGAAAAAATTAACATGACCTTCTTTCAAGTAATGCATGGAACAAATTTCTTTCAGAATTACATTTTCGTTACTAATTCATGTATTCATTTGTGGAACAGATTTCATTAAAGAATTTAATTTTTTCATTCTTTTTTGGGGAGAGGGGGGGCAACGTTTGGGCTCTTCATTAGGACTGGAATTATGTTACAAGCAATTTCCAAAGGTTTGTTGCTGTCTCCCATACCCCATTCATAATCTTAACCTAAAATTATGTTCTATAACTAATACCCAACAATACACAATTATTTAGTACATAATTCATAATTCTACCTTCCAAGCGAGATTTTTTTTTTTTTCGGACAAGGCCTTCTGTCGATATCACGAATATTTTTGTATCATTTAATTTTCAAATGTCTCAATTCATAAGATAGATTTTTATATTTCGATTTTTTGTTTATTTTTATTATCATTATTATTATTATTATTATTATTATTATTATTATTATTATTATTATTATTATTATTATTATGCAGCTTTTCATTAAGCATCAGGCATCAAAAGTTGTGTTTTGTTACAGTGAAAACACACATTCACAAAGCATTTTTCAAACATTCCACATTTTTTACATTTGGAGGACTATATTGTGCCATAGATTCACATGTTTGTCATCATCAAATTGATATGTTATTTGAGCGTGGGAAATGTATATCTCCATTTCATTTCAACTAATGAAATTCCTATAAATTAAATTTAAAGCTTTGGTGTCCAGGTACCATGACTTGAAAAAGTAAAATCCTTTCGAAAAACACTTATACTTGCTTTTTATTAGAGTAATCGATCTCTATCAACAATGGTAATATTAGCTAGTCAATTTCTACAAAAGGTTGGATTAGAAAAGAACATTAAAACAGAATATCTAGTTTATTTCATTTCATATTAACATTCCAAGAATTAAGAGATTTTGTAAAGTGTCTAATGAAAGATATTGACAGTTTTAAAAATGTTTGATTGGGTACACTTTTCTCAATCAATTATGGAATCATGAATCAAATATGGAATTATCTACAGATTGAGAATTAAATAAAAACGAAAATGAAATCTTTTACCATGTTTTGGGCATACTTTAGATTTTCTTAAAATGCATACTTAACATGGTATTCTGTAACACATATCTATCAGAATTAATGTATAAATTTAATATATAAATAAAATGTATAAACCATAAATAATATTAAAATATTATATATATATATATATATATATATATATATATATATATATATATATATATATATATATATATATGATATTAATAATACATACTTTTGTTTGTTGTGTTTCAATAATAAAAAACTTTTAATCTCTACTTAATTTTACATTCAGCGTCTTGCATGAGTGTTTTTCAATATCAGAAATATTTTATGAAAGTAAAGATATTAAATTATTTACTAAAGATAAGAAAAATAAAGTAACATTGAGTTGTTTATATATCTTTCTCATTACATAAATGTTGATAAAATATTACAGAAATAAGAAAATTGCGTTTCTACACGTGAAAAATTAAAATATATAATATATACATGAAACAATACGGTGCTGTTGGAAATAAAGCAGTGCGTATCCTTTCTTATTCCAGTTCGGACAAAGAAGATTCACTGTCACAGTCTATTCCAGCTCCATTTAAACTGTAAGTTTCTTCTGTTGCATACTTGCGAACAAATTGGCTCACCATTTCATGAAATTCACCAGGCTTATCAATAAACAACGCAGCTGCTTCTGCATTTATTGGATCCACTGGATTTGGGTATGCCAACAGTTGAGGCAGAAAACATTCAAAAATATTTTGTAAATTAAACAAAGGCGACCAGGTTTGATTAATAACATCCAAACACACTGAACCTGATTTTTCATCGATATTAGGGTGAAAAATCTTGTTCATGAACCCTATAGATGGAGAACTGAATGGATAATTATCCGGCAACTGAACTCGAATTTTCCAAATACCTCCTTCATAAGGAGTACCTGTAGGTCCTTTGAATTTAACAGCGTAAGCATTTCCGTCTGGTAACATTTCAACTTCATAACCATTAGCAATCAATTTCACAATATCCCTGCGCTTAGCTGCATTCGATTCCCCAGACATTGCAAACGGGTTTAGATTACCGACTAAAAGTTGTGATTGCAACTGTGTTTTGTTTCGTCAAATGACGTATCGATTAACGCAGTGTCTACAATATAAAATATTGTTTCATAATAAACCAACACTATTCTATGTTTCATATTTTTTCAATCTTTTGATAAAGTATTGACGTTTTGTTCGTTGTAAAAACAGAAAGTAACTCTCTAACAAAAAGTTTTCATAAAAATTTTAATTGATTTTTGATTACGCGGTAGTCACCATCACCACATTCTGTTCAATATTGACAGACTTCTTGCAATAGCACTCACAGGCAAATATAATCCGTGCAGTTTCTTAATAAGTATGCTATTATCCGCGAACGTTTTCTTGAGCCCACATTTCGAGATGCAAGGGCGGGAGGCTTATTTCGACGACAGGACTATTATTATATCAAATCCGAAACACCATTTTTCGATGCAAAATAGTTTGTATTAAACGGAAGCAAACATTTCTGGCTCTTATATTTTGTCAACAAACGCTCGTTGCTATCATTTACTTTAATTCAACTAATGTTTGTACAGAAGTGGGTGTAGGTATTCCGTGGTTCAAGAAAACGCGTGTATATCATGTCTTCACTACAAATAATACATGTAGATATTGTATTGCGGTGAAATCTCCGTGATTGTTTTTGTGGCCAAAGAGTAATCAATAATGGAGTGTGATGTAACAGGTCAATGGAATAGAAAATTGAGGTGATTAACAATTGTTTGTGAACTATTTAATTTTGGTATTCTACTTTAAAATACTCGTTTTTCTCTATCGTCAGGATTTTTTTCAACGTTAACCAGACATTTTGGGGAAAGAGTGACGACATGTTTTATTACCTGCGCACGTTTTCTTAAAGATTTCTCTAGATGCGAAAGCGGTGGCTAGGTTGGTTGTTTTAACGACAGCATTAATATATCAAATGTGTAATTCGTTTTTCAATGTAAAATATTTTCACTGGTGCGAGTATTTATTATCACATTTTGTTAACAACGCTTGTTGCAATAATTTATTCTTAATTCGACTAATGTAAAGGAGTGGGGATAGGTATTCCAGGAGTCAAGAAGAAGGTGCAGGTGTAAATATGTAGTAAATATAACTAAAAATCTATTTCCTAATAATAATATAAGGCTAAAAACTACAGTCTCATCGGAGTTCTTAGATGCGTGCAAAGAGTACTGTACTAGTCGCGTGGCTTTTCTTGACGTCTCCGAGCGCGTGGTGCGGGGAGGGGAGGCATCTCCCTACGTCACATCCGACGGGTGTTGCCAACTATAACATTATAAATACTATTCGCGCCTCTATCGCTCTTAAAACTTACCTCTTGAAGTAACTGCTCTCCTGACCAACACAAAATATACACTTCCAGGATGGCAGCGCCCAAATAAGAAACTTTGAATGTGAAGTCCAGGGTGCCTGGCTGAGCCTGCAACACAGAAACGAAATATATCTCATTCTCCCACGCAATGCAATTGTCAACTGAACTGGTTTTGAATTGATGTGAACATTAAACATAAAACTACAGGAGATACAACATGGCTATGAAAATATCTCGGGCGTGGTAAGTTTGAAATGTATGTCTTTTGTTATTAATTCGCCCCAAAGAATAGCCATAGATGATTGTATTCTTATTATGGCGCCAAATTTGAACTAATTTGGCCACCTATGCCAACAAAAAACAAAATTAGAAGAACCCCGTGGCATAAGTACTATCAACATCAAATGTCACCTTTCGCAGGCCAAAGAATCAAATATAAACGAAAATTATATTTCACATCAATTTTACAAAGTGCATGTAACGTTCTACAATATTCAAATGGTAAGATCATGTGACAATATTCGATTGGTTATCATCTTGGGCTTAACAGACTTGTTTCATAATTCTCCAATTTCGTATTTAATAAAATGCCTAACGATACTCATGTAACTACTCGTATTTAACAACCAATGATTTTAGATTATGCATTTAGCAAGTTGTATTATGCTAACTGGATCTTACACATGATATGAATTTGATATTTTGTTATGTGCCACTCTGAGAGAGTTATTTGATGAAAAGAGATTTAGATGTGCTCAGCCTCGGATCCAGGAACTGCCGAAGGGAAGGGCTTATGGAAGGACAAGTGCTTTTTCGGCAAGAGAATAGCACGTGATTTTCAGATTATCTTTTGAAAACATCTAGTAACGTCATATTACACACAAATAAATATCTCAAGCCTACTATTTTGAGCGCTAACGAAAATGAATACGTAGGCCAACTATTGTAATCGGCGGCTTCAATTGTTTCCCTGATCACTTCCAGATGAATATCAATGCAGCGTCCTGTACAATGGGCTACAGATTGCGAGCCCTTCCTTCCTTCCTCATTATGATCTTAAGGCACTGCGATGATCAGATTCCCCATCCTCATAAATTCTCATCATCCCCCATTAATCTAAGAAAATACCGAGTCGGAAATCTGAGAAAAATCTAAATCAATTTGTTATTAATTACGAACTTTTAAAATTATGTTAATTACTTATTTTACTTAATATTATTTACATATTTGTTATTAATAGCGAACACTTTGCCAGATGATATTAAAGGATTAAATTCGAAAAGTTTAAATCCCAAGTAAAATCGATTTTGATATTGATTCAGTGGTGAGTTGCTATTTCTGTATTCTGAAGCTGCTATTTCTATAATAAATAATATTGTTGACAATGACAACGCCTTCAATAATTTCAATTTCAAAATCGATTTTGCTGCATACCTGTTTCTATACAATTAGAGACCATACTGAGCATCAAAAAGAAAGCAACATTAATTTTAACAGTGATATTTAATGTATTGTTGATCATTTGGACTGTATAATTGTAAACAACCTGTAACAAGTATTGTACCGCAGCTTCTGGGTCAATGACCCCCCATCTCCATCAGGTTTTCCGTCCAGTTTCCTTGATCCTTTGAGCAAATACTGAGTTTGCTTCTGGACATAAATGTAACTTTTTTAATGTAATTGTTTTCTTGCATTAACATTATCGTGCTCTACAACAACATATCCTTATCAAGGGCAATAACTTTTGAAATCATAACCTGAGTTTTTTTTTAAACTGCAATTCCGTCTCACTCGGTTATTTGAGGACTGTTAAAAAACCGTTGAAAAATATTTCTTAATGTCGTATAGCGCTTGAAGCAAAGACTACGTTTCTGAAATTTCGCAGAGTTTCTATCGAATACGAAAGATGCTTCTAAGATGAGAAATAATTCATAGCTTGACCTGCAATCGCAATACTTTTTACCGCAAACGATTAGTTTTATCGACAAGTATGTTTTTCATATTTATCGGTAAATGAACCTTCGTTTAATCCGCCAGCCAACCGAGGACTTTGAAAAATCCCGGAATATTCAATCTTTTGATAAAACGTAGATATAGAAAATATAACTAGGACTAAGCTAGCTCTAAGAACCAGATTCCTTCCCATTTCTGGCCGCTGGGTAGTACGCAGGAGCGCGTAGTAGGAGGCGCGTACGCGGAGATGCTACCTGACTTAAAAGTGTATGACGTGACATGACTTAAAAGGTAATGGAGGATTACTCCCGCGCAAATTAATGCAGGATAACTGCCCACGCGTTGCGTCAATTTGTAGACGTAACAAATTTAAAAAAAAGGAACTACCGTTTCGACGTAATGAAGTATGCAGTATAATATTTTTGTAATCATTGAAAGGCACTCGGATTTTCGGGTTAGGCTGGCTGGCCGTGGAAGTCTACGGTTACATTTCCCAGAGAATTTATTTCTAAGCTAATAACACGTACCCGAAAAAAATGTTCAAGTAGCTGTTTAGAATAAAAAGAAAAGCTTGAACTTAAAAAAGCCGTAGTTAGTATGCAACAATTTTCACTAGTTGTCGTAAGACAGCAATTGTTACTCGAATAAACCGGCGTTACCACCTATAAACACTGCGTCTTGTTTTTTCGGTAATGGCAAACATTTCGACCTGAGGCATCGTTTAGCTGCGACATGTGTCCCACGATATCGCCCCCGCCCTCAATTTTAAGTGCATGTGACGGACAAACGAAGGCAGACACTGCAACATTTTCAGTATAGTAGTGTGCAGAGAACTAATGGAGTAATTGCAAAAAAATAGTGATAATGAGATGTTATTTTTTATTTATTGTACGTCAAAAACCGTTAAAAGCTGCAGGTAATGTACTATGGGGAGAAGTGTTATGGAGAATTTCTTATAAACAATTACAAATCTCAAGAACGGAAGATGATACCATTCGGATTGAGGAATTTTGTAATCGGATTGCAACATTTGCAAATTTATTTAACAATTTACAACTTTCGCAAAGCTAAAGCGGAGAGGGTTCCTCGATGATCTAGAGCGGAAAATCGCGAAATAAAAATGTTGGCTCAACTAACAATTTTATAAACATTTCCAAAATATGCGCTAGAACGGTCGGGGAGAGAAGTTAGCCGAGGAGTTTCCAATTGGTTGCTAAAAATTAGTATAATTGTTGGTAAAGTGCTAAATATTCATTGGTCTACTGACACTAATACTTGACCGAAACAGATTTTTTGATTCTTTCTCTCATACCCACGCTGCGTTAACAGAATAAGGTGATAGATATGAACGTCTATTTGTTCCCTTACATCGTGAACTCACCAATAATGCTTGAAACCCTGTAAGGCAGATGAGGGACAGACTGAAGGAAAACTGCATCAACAGCATGGGACTGAAGACCGTGTTCAAACAGGTTACATACCTATGGAAGTAATAACAGAGAGCGTTATTAACGTCAAATTAAAACAAGAAGGTTATTTAACGTTAAATAGCTAAACCTCTAAACCTCCAAATTTACCCGTCGTCGTGGCTTCCAACAAGGACCAATGCTTAGGGACCATCATTGTTCCTGCGCTGTAGTTGCCCAAATACAGACCGATCTTGCCTAGTACGGGGATGACATCAATTGCCCCCCAAACATTATTTTTCTCTGAAGTCACCGGATCAGCGTTTGAGTCAGCTCGTGCTGGTTTCGAAAATGGCGTGTTAAAGTTAACGTATAAAAATAACGTGATCGGAGCTGAGACAGATGACGGCGCCTCTCGCTACTCGCGCTGAATCCACCACCGCTAACGAAAGGCACCGCTCATAAATGTGAACACAATATCGGTTATTACGAGTATAAAGACCTCAGTTCAGGTTGAGGGAATGCAATGCAACAAGTGCCGGAGCAGTACCCTAACAAACGGGCACGGATCGCGCGCGATCTTTCCTTCCTCTTCGTTGTCATATCTTCACCCCTTGCTTACACACACTTACACTAACATTCACTACACTACTACACATGACGGGGCACCGGTCGAGATCTTAGAGCTTTTCCCCGCTTGGGCGGTACCTAGCTGGTGGAAGATACCTGATTGGGGATAGCAAACGAACGGGTAGGCCGGTGCCGAATCTCGTCACCTAGCGGGAGAAGATCACATCCACCTCCCACGATAAAACATGCACTATATTTACGGAACTGATGCCATCATTTGAGTCAGTAATCAATGAATCAATCGTGGAAGAAGAGATGTCGGTCGCTCACTCGATGATGGCCTGATGCTCGCGGACGGCGCGCCGCAGGTGGCGCTCCATGCGGGAGAGGCGGGGACGAGGCGCCCCCGCGGGCAGGCGCAGCACGACCGCCAGGAAGCCGTCCCCGCTCCCCCACTCCCCGCTGCCCCACTGCCCGCTCCGGTCGCGCTCGCCGTCGCCGCTTGGCCCACATACCTAGCACACGAACATAAGCGACATTAACGATTATTATTATTATTATTATTATTATTATTATTATTATTATTATTATTATTATTTTCATTCTGCGCCAATGTGGGTGCAGTGAGCAGGCGGTACTAAGTTTCTGGTTATCGGGCTCGCCCGAAAACCAACCAGATTGGTCTCTACCCGCCGACCTTTAAGCAGGATTGGATGCGGGACTTGTACTCGAACCCACACAAAGGAGTCCGGCGAGAAACCCGAATCTCCAGTCAGGTTGCTCTAATTTTCGGCGATACTCACGTCGATAGCGTCAAATTGGAGGCAATGAGGAGGTGGGTTGGGAGCCACCTGGTCGGCGGTGTGTGTTGCGGTTTCGACGTATCCGGATGCCAGCACGAAGGCGTTCTTATGCATCAGCGAGGGCTGGGTGAGGATCGCATAGATCTTACGTGCCCACCCTGGGGAGTAAAGTCCTCCTGACAGACGCGAGTGTGTGGGGATGTGGCCCATGCAGGATATCCACGGTCTCACACAAAACTAGTATATTTTTGAAGTTTTGTTAGTTCCCTGAATCCAAAAATACATCACACAGTTCACTCATTTTGTACAGATTGTGCGTGGGTCCTGATTTTCTCGCCTTTTTTAGTCATTCTCAGTCCTGTCGTTAGAGTCGGTTGATCTGCAGCACTGCTTGAAACGGTCGAAAGCATGCGACATCATCCAGCAGGACCAAGAAAAACGCAAAACGTCGTGCCGAATTCCATCTCCAAAATGGAATAGCATCTCAAAAATGGAATTCGGCACGACTTTTTGCGCCTGTCTTGGTCCTGCCGCAAGATGTCGCATGATCGCAACCGAATCAAGCAGTGCTGCAAATCGAGCGACTCTAGCGGCAGGACTGAGAATGAATCAAAAAGTCGTGCCGAATTCCATCTTGGAGATCCTACCCTCAGCCGCCACGTTACGAAAACCCAAGTACAGCGTGCAATAAAACAGCAATTCCGCGGCGCGTGCGCAGAAGGGCACCTGCGCAGGCAGCGTGCGCAGGCGGCGCTGCAGCGCGCGCAGCAGCCCGCACAGCAGCAGCACCAGCGTCGCCAGGAAGACGTCGGCCGCCGGCAGGAAGTAGCCCATGAAGAGCGCGTGCGTGGCCAGCAGCGCGTACGTCAGCTCGTAGTT